>OX419719.1:6082557-6682557 GCA_948474765.1 Patella depressa
GGATCACTTTGTGATGTAATTTCATAGATGCAAGGAATTATTATTTTTTATATAGCTGAGCAGGATAAGGGACATTTATATTATTTAGAGACACTACTTTCAGAACACAATTATAATAGTACCTTGAATAAACGATTAGTGTCTTGTGCTTCTGGTATCTTTTGGGGTAGTGGTGTGTTACTGGGGTAACGCTCTGCTAAACTTGATAATAAAATTATAGAATGAATTTAAAGAGAGAGAGAGAGAGAGAGAGAGAGAGAGAGAGAGAGGGTGAGAAATGGGGTTTAACGTCCACTCGACACAAACCAAGTCATTTCGGGACTAACGTATGATTTAATTTTACTTCAATAATTCGCAGTGGGAGGAAACCCGGAGGAAGGGTTAGAGTTAGGGTTGGGTTGCACGTAACAGCACGTTCTCGCGTGCATGGCACGCCAAGATGTCGCCGAACCAGTACACCTGTTATATAAAACCTCGTCCATATTCCAGTGTAGTGAAGACAAGTAAAACAAATTTTTGAAATATAAAAATCGAAACGAAATAGGATCTGTTTTTTAAATCAGGCTGTAAACTGCTAAACTTAAAATTAAAATTACAAAGAGTTGTTTTTGATCATATTTAAAACGCTTTGCACTGATTCTCTAACCTAAGATTTAATTCAAAGAAACATAAATAAAGAGTCGGGCCGGTCGTTCAAAGCTCCGTTAACTTATAACGATTCTTTAATACGGAGTTAATGGATCGTTAAGTTTAACAGAGGGGAAGTCTGTTCCTCGTTCAAGCCCCGTTAACTTTAACATGTTGTTAACGAATCGTTATATTAAACGAGACATTGAGCTTTATTATCGGTTGTGCGACTGCATATGTTAGTCCCGAAATGACCTAGTTTTTGCCGCGTAGACGATACGACCCCCTCTCTCTCTCTCTCTCTCTCTCTCTCTCTCTATCTCTCGTTCCCGCTTTATTGGTATTATATATGCAATAGAATTATTGAAATAGAATTAATCCATGTGTTAGTCCCGAAATGACCTATAGTTATGGCCGAGTAGACGCTACCTTTCCCTCTCTCTCCCTGTCTCCCTCGGGTTACAAATATTCTGCAGTTTATGTAGTGCAAAGACTTCAGACTTGTGGTAAAATGCATATAGGAAAATACTCTAGAATTTTAATTATGGATTTATAGTGTTTTCTGTTGCTAGAAAGTCAATTTCATTATCCGTTAGGAAATGGACTGATCAAAGTTGATCCAAGAGAAAACTGTTTGTTCATTGGCTGAATTCTAAATTCAATGTAGATGCATAACAACTTCATAGACATTATTATATTAACTAAAAACTGAAAAACTTAATTTTAAAAAAATTGAAAATTTCAAAGGGAGATAATTATTGTAGTTGCCAATTGTTCATTTAATTTAACACATAAATCATTTTTATTGTAAATACATTTCTTAGACTTTTAATACCAAAATATGCAATATGATATCTCCACTGATTCGAGATGTTAGATTATGGTTTTAATTAAAATTGTTACACGTTGATGTTACATAAACGGTTACAATTATGCCACTGGTTAATAAACTACATCGCTTGGAGTGTAAGTCTGCAAACCTGAAACCCAATCACAGTGACAATATGTCGCCAGCTGTCAGCAAGATACGCTCACGTACCATTTGAATATGGTTAAAATATTTGCAATCCACCAACGTGGATTGAATAGAACCAAAGAAAAGAGGACAGGGAGATAAATAAACTCTCCAACTCTTTTTTTTTAGTATAAGAAAATATCAATACTCGTTGATAAAGCAAAAAAATAACTCGTACAATCACGTTTTTAGGGATTTTATATTTTTTTTTTGGGGGGGGGGGAGGGGGTTGTTTTCTGTTTACTTATCAACTTGTGTCCATGTCTCTGCCTCGTTTTTTTTATTGTTTTTTGGGGTTTTTTTACTTTAGTCTCCGTCTCGGGTTTTTTTTTTTTGCCAATTGTGCCGTCGCTGGTTACCCACAATTCGCGGTCTCGCTCTCTCTCTCTCTCTCTCTCTCTCTCTCTCTCTCTCTCGCGTGCGCGCTGCCCCCCCCCCCCAAGGGACGGATCCAGGAATTTTTGCAGGAGCGGGTTTAACAGGTTTCTGTTACGAAAATCTGCCATCATCGTCTCTAAATTCCATAGACAAACATACAAATTGAGCTTTTTAAACAGAGAAATCATTTTTATACTGATGTAGGATCACTTTGTGATGTAATTTATTGGAGGGAAGACATTATTATTTTTTATATAGCTGAGCAGGGTGGGGTTTGCCCCCCCCCCCCCGATTGTCCCCCGTCTCCCCCCCCCCCCCGCATTCGCCCCCGTCTCCCCCCCCTCCCCCCCCCCCCCCCCTCTGTTGTTGGAATTAGTTTGACAGCTAGAGAAACACAGACCCCAATACAAATAGGCCGATACCGGGTTCAATATTCTTATTTATTTACAATTCAAATTAGGTTTTATTTGATATAATTATAATAATCATAATGAGTTTATTACGTTTCTATTGTATTCCAGACAATAATTATATTGGGTTATTAGGGTAATTTATTGAATTCAAGACGATAACTGGTAATAAATCATGTGTACCAGCCACGGTGTCGTATAAACTGCATAAAATTTACAAATAAGAAATACGACCGGATAACGACGCTAGCTAATTTCGGACATTACAGCTACATATTATTGCCCATACGACCTGGTGACGACACGAGCTAATTTCAGACATTTACAGATTGACGTGTTATGCTTAATACGCGTGGCGACTGGTCAGAAGGGGTGATGTGGACATAGGCGTACGAGGCCGAATTTGTTGGGGGGGGGGGTAGGGTTAGGGTTAGGGGGGCAGGCTATTTTCCCGACAAATATATTTCTTTAGAGTACGTGAGCGCCGGAGGCGCGTAGCGTCCGACGGGGTGGGGAGTCTGGGGGGCCTCCTCCACAAAATTTTGAAAACCAGACGGCCGTAGACGCGATTTCCAGGCATTTCGAATACTTTGTAGTAATTTGTAGTGGGTAGTAAATTATGCCAGTTCCAGCATAAAAACTGGTAAAAAGTCAGCTTTAAAATACAAGCTCTATTACTACGAAAACAAGAACAAGTCGAACGATTTACTTTTGCCACATTTTTCATTTTATGAGACTTCACATTTTTTATTCAGATCTCAGATGTATAGAATACTTGTATATACTTTATCTACTTTTAATATATGAATGACCATTTTAAATAAGTTCCCGCCCCCCGCTTCGTACGCATATGGGGGGGGGGGGGTGTAGGCCCAATTTGAAGTGGAAACAATCATCTGCTCCCATGCGGTACTCATGTTGTTTATATTCCCGATGTTGTTTAGTTTCTGTTGTATGAGACACAAACACAAACTAGGTCATTTCGGGACTATCATAAGGTTTAATTTTATTTCAATAATTCGCTTGCGCATAGGGGTCTTTAGCAGTGGGAGGAAACCCACGGGGTTGAGAAGGCGCCCCTATCTCCATGCCACATACGCTCACACCAGGGCTCGAAACCACAGCCGCAAGCCAGGGGTGACCGGCCCGCTAGAGTTCGAAGCGCGACACTCTAGACCACTAGACCATCCCAACCCCCCTTCTGTTGTATGTATTTAATGTTACATTATGGGAGATTAAATAACGAATTGGCAGTTCTCACTACAATAGTTAGAAACTAGCTAATGTAAAGGCAATTTGCTGAAAATATCAGTCAAATTGATCCATTATTAACTTAGAACTAAGCGAATGAAAGTTCCACTTAGCCCCGGTCTCGATTATCCACTTTTTTGGTAAATCATGAAGGAAAATGTAAATCATGAAGGAAAATATTTCAGCGAATCGAACTACAATCCAACAAAAATCTCATGCTAGCCTCGACATCGAGAGTTGATTATAGCCTGAATAAGTTAATTAATGTCTAATTAATAGTTTTTATAACATTTCAGGCCTAAAGAAAGACCTACAATAGACAGATTTTGCTTTTGCATAACGCATGTTTAACTGTTTATATACCTGATGTAAATAAATATATTAACTAAGCTGATCTCTGTTGTTCTCCGTACATCAATCGTACGTGATATCATCGTGGGTTTTATCCGAGTTCTCCGGTTTCCCCCCCACTGCTAAAGACCCACTACGCGCAAGGACGTTAAACTCCCTCTCTCTCTCTCCCTCTCTCTCTCTTTCTCTCGTACATCAATCGGGACGCTTCATATGATTATTATGATGAACCGTAAATAAAATAGACGCCGTTTTAACACCATATAAACTCTAAATATATCATTTTAAATCATTACATCCGATTCTTCATGTACATACAGGTGCTAGAAGATCCATTAATGTTCCTAACCGTACAGACACTGATGGATTTTATGGATTTCATTGAGTTTTGTGACCGGTTAGGACCTCAATAACCATTGAATATTTAACCAAGAATTTCTATGATTGAAATATTCCGAGATATTTTATGAAGGTTGTTTTACGACTCGTTTCAATCACTGTAAACCTCTCCAGAATTTTATGGCTACTTTCGCGGATGTTGAATTCCTAAATAAGGTAATAGTCCGGTAATGGGACCGGAAGTGTCATAATTAACACGTTACGATCTCCGGGTTATAAAATTTATGTTTATAGTTTATTTAAGGAAACGAAATAATGTTTCTAGAAAATCGAATGTTGTTTAATGCCTCCAGTGATGAGACTCATTCTTGGAACGCAGTCGAAGAATCCTGTTGAATTTTTGAGAAAGCATTTATTAATTGATGGCGTATTTAGTGTCAAATCTGCCTACAGCGTCTGCTTTCGGTCGGTATTCCTATCAATTGAGTGATGGATGACCTGATTGCGGGGGCTGGGTGACTGAATTTTAGCACGTGCTGTCACAAGGTCTGTCATTTGGTCATCTGGCGTGGTTTCAAATCCTCTATTGTACGTGACAAGGAGTAGGGTCGCCAGGACGGAGGGCCTGCCAAGGACAGCAGCCTCGTCTTTCGGATGGAACGGAAAAACGAAGTGAGTCGTAGTCGACGCTGTCCGGGCAAACTGTCTCTCATGTTTGTCGTAAGCCCACCTTCATTAGTCTAGTCGGAGGGAGAGAGAGATGGGGTTTAACGTCCACTCGACACAAACTAGGTCATTTTGGGACTAACATATGGTTTTATTTTATTTCAATAATTCGCTTGCGCGTAGAGCAAAACAGTAGAACGGTAAACCTCCATTTCATTTCATTTCGTTTGTCGTCAACCGGAAACCGGAAGCATTGGTTTGTCTCTTCCTTTCAGTGTTACCCCGACACTGGATCTGTGTTATTCTTTGAATAGATTCTTGAGTAGATGGCTAATGATCTATAATGGTATACATCTCGTCTTCTGGTAGCACAATCAGTGCAGTAAAGTTGAACATTAAACCCAATTAAAGATCATTCCTATATCGGTTCACGTGTAACTGTGAAAGGTCGGATGCTTCCAGACGATATTATGATAGCCCCCATAAGCGCAGAACGTTAGAACGTTAAATCCCGCTTCATTCATTTCTAAAATAGTTCATGTGTAACTATGGAAAGGGGATGTTTCTAGACGATATTCTGTTTTAGTTCCGTTTGTGTTCAGACGGTCAATAGCTTTTGTGAACTGTTCACCCAGGACAAACAATGGCATTCAAACCATTCAATGGAGAATACAGTAATCGACTTCACCAACACGAATAAAAAGAAGGAAAGTATACTTAACTTAAATTTTTAATGAATTGCACGAACTGACTCTATTTTAGTGAAGAACTTTAACTATTGAATTAAGTGTTGAAAGTTTATTGGAGAGTGAGAGAGGGACAGAGATGTGGGGTTTAATGTCCACGTGACACAAACTAGGTCATTTCAATAATTCACTTTTACGTAGGGTTCTTTAGTAGTTGGAGGAAAACGGAGGACCCAGAGAAAACCCACGAGGTTGGACAGGCTATCCTACACCTTGCCAAAAGTTTATTGGATTTGATAGGAAGGGGGGTACTATAATGGCCCGGGGCACTGTGGACACTGAATTTTAAAAATCTTGAATCCACGTGTATTGAATGTGATTGGGGGAGTAGTAACGCTGTGATGGACCTGGGCCCTGTTTCACGAAATTTTAACTTAAGATAAAATCCAATTTTAATAGATACTTCAATTTTGATTGGCTAAGCACTAAAATCAATCTAATATTATCCAATCAAATTACTAAAATTGGGATCTTATCTTAGTTAAAATTTCGCGAAATAGGCCCCTGTACTTTATTGCTGGCGAGTATTAGATCGTGTGTGTGTGTGTGAGAGAGAGAGGGAGAGAGAGAGAGAGAGAGAGATAGCGTTCAAATTAAGGTCATTTCGGGACTAACATATTGTTCAATTTTATTTCAGTTAGTCACTTATGCGTAAGGATCTTTAGCATTAGGAAGAAAAATACGAGGTTAGGGAGACGACCCTTCTCCTAGTTGTCGAAACCACGCCGGTCGACTCAATAACAGAACTTATGATACAGCGCGCACGTGACCACCCCACCTTCCGCCCCCTATCAGATCATTAAGGACAATTGCTCCAGAAATCTGCGTTCTACTTGAAGAAGTGACCAATTGAACGTTCTCGGTCATGAGGGGTTGAAAAGGGTACAGTAAAAATGCATCATAAATGACAGCAGTACAAATTGCCACTCTTATGGGAGCAAAGTCTGTGTGTATGTGGTGGGAGTGGGGTATTTACAGACAACACCCTACCCTTATTACGGTGTCCCTATGTATTATATTTTATTCTATGCCCATAAGCACACTGTACTTGTATTTTTAGCTATCTTCGACACCTTTGCAGGCAGTTCATTGATTAAAATAGACATGGTTTGATGGACTGTGTTACCACGCCATGATTGAATTTGTAACTATCGCCGGTACCTTTGAAGGCAATTAATTGATAAAATAGAAACAGTTTAATAGGCTGTGTAAGGACATTCTGATCTCAAAGATAATTTGGACTCGTCATCTGTTGATAAAGACTTCAATGAAACGCCTAGAAAGGCTGCATATTCCCAAGAGGCCAAATGGGTAATATGACGCCTGGATATCTACAATATCAATTTAAACAAACATACTGCCAAAAGGATAGCTATTTTTATTTATCGACAACGCCATTCCCAGCCTGTCACATTTATAGCTAGTGTTTATTTATACAAATATTTATTCTGGTTTCAGAAACCTAAAAGAAAAACCATACATCAATCAATCTGATTAAAACACAGATCCTATTTAATTTCGGGGATTTTTTTTAGAATTCATAATTTCGTTTTACATGTTTTTACTAAACTAGTGTCTAGAAACACCAACGCTGATTGATTAATCACTGTCTGACGTCATTGGGTCAAAGTCGCTCGTCCGACCCCTGACGCTACCTTCCTGTACAAGTGGTCATATTTTCATGTAGAGTAGACCATCAAAAAATGGGGGGTTGGGATGGCCTAGTGGTCTTGAGTGCCGCGCTTCGACCTCTAGCTGGCCGGTCACCTCTGGCTTGTGGCTGTGGTTTCGATCCCTGGTGTGAACGTATGTGGCATGGAGATAGGGGCGCCTTCTCAACCTCGTGTATTTCCTCCGAGCACTTCGGTTTCCTCCCACTGCTACGCGCAAGTGAATTATTGAAATAAAATGAAACCATAATTTATACCCAAAATGACCTACTTTGTGTCGAGTGGACGTTAAACCCCATTTCTCTCTCTCTCTCTCTCCATCAAAAAATAAAATACAAAACGAGATATAGATGTGTATGTTAATCCGATTGTATATCAGTGATAACGGAATGGTTGTGGAGCTACACAGAGAAATTCTCTCTTGTTAAAGCCCCAATAACACTCTTGTTGTAACTGAAAAATATGTCCCAATCTTCATTCTGGTCAACACCTAATTTAAAAAATTGGAAAAATTCAACCAATTGATTTGAAAAGTCTAACGTAAACCTTTTCAAATGTGACTTGAATTTTAAAATATTTTCGAACCCTCTGGACAAATAAAATAGGTTGTAATCGATAATTTACACAACAGGTAGGACATTTAAACATCTAGTACTTAGAATAAGGGTATTATTTATTTTCTGGAGCTACCAAGCCAGCAAGAATGTTATTGTCCCTTTAAATCCTTATTTTTGTTGTTTAAATAAAGGTTTTGATTTTAACATAGTTGGAATTCGCTGAAGAGTGGCTTGAAACACACAATGTCCAACATAGCTCATCACTATTTCATTTCCTGTATGAATATTAAACTTTTATAAAAAATATATTCTTTCGGATTAAATAGGACATATTTGTCGAAGACGATTTGTGTTTTCATGCCACTGTGGCATACACGTCATTAATTGTCACGTGATAAATAATATTTAGAGAACTCGTCTATTTCTGACCCCCAGTGAACGGGTGGAGGGGTGGGTTTCGTTAGTCACGTGTAGTTTCACGTATGTTTTCCTCTCAATATGCGTAAGCGAATCATTGGAAACAGCATTGAACCATGGCATATGTCCAGAGATAACTGTCATAAAACTATATCAGTGTTGGACTGCCCCGAGACTGACATTTAGTGTATAGCTGGGGCGGACCCCCCCCCCCCCCCCCTGCTCAGCTACAAAAAAAATTGAATGTCTTGCATCAATGAAATTATATCACAGTGTGATCCTACATCAGTATAAAAATGAGTTCTCTGTTTAAAAAGCTCAATTTGTATGTATTCCTATGTAATTTAGAGACGATGACTGACAGATTTCCTTGACAGAAACCTGACAAACCACCTCCTGCAAAAATTCCTGGATCCGCCCCTGTTGTAGGCTACCTCGGACTAGGGGAGTGACATATGCCTTGAGGCGTTGACCTACCGCCTCTAGTTTGAGAGCTATGCTACTTTCAACCCATGCAGCACCGGGTCATCCGCTAGTATAATATAAATAGAACATGTTGTATGTCTACAATTCTAAGACTTGAAAATGTATAACCCACACTGCAATGTTCCAGTTATTGATCGTGGGTCTACGACTTCGTTTTAAAATGTTAGAATGTCAAATATCGAACTATACACACAGTTCTACTTGATTAACGAAGCGGAGATCAACCCGAATCTCGGTCGTATATCATAGACAATATTAGCACAACCGTAAAGTTTCTTTGTTACTTTATTTCACGGTAAACATCATGCCGACAAAAACTGATTTTAACATTGGATTAATAACGTTTTTAACATTTATACATTTTTAACATTTATACGTAACTTGGGAGTTATACAACAGAGAGAGAGAGAGAGAGAGAGAGAGAGAGAGTAGGGGGGGGGCGTTCACTCAAACAAACTGAGTCATATCGGGACTACATATGGGTTCAATTTTATGGCGTTCAGCTTCCACTCGATAACAACTAGGTCATTTCGGGACTAACACATGGTTCAATTTTTATTTCTAGTAGTCGCTTGTGCGTAGGGATCTTTAGCAGTAGGGGAAATCACGAGGTTGGACAGACGATCCTTTTCCTTGTCGAAACTACAGAGAGGGGGGGGGTGTTTAACAAACAAAGTCATTTCGGGTTAGTCTTGGTGATATTTAGCAGTACGTTTAAATGGATGAATAGTCGAGATGCATGGCTGAAGATTTAAAGAACGAAGGACATGACACGGAAAGCTGTCTATTCATTTGGATGGGGCGAAAAACCGTGTATTCATTGGCGTGCACGTGGAAGTATATTTAAGAGTAGGCCATAATGCTGCTGCCCATGCAAAATTCCCTCATAGCACACTGTATGGCGTATATTCGTCTTTATAAGCACAATCGGGACATAACAGTAGGACGTTAACCTCTAATTTCACTCCATGTTATTTGTATTGTTATGAAAGGTTCCACACACGTGTTTCGTGTTAGAAATTGTGCTGTGTTAGCATATCAGTCTCCATGAACTAACTGGTGTAAACTTATTACATATAAACTTAATGGATATTCCATGTTGGTGGGCTTCTGTTAATAGATGTCCTGAAACGATACATGCATTGCACCATGTTCGATACATCAAATAGAACAAAAAATATAGTAGAAATTATATTCTTATATTCTGATGTGACTGGGTTTTTTCTTTTTTTTTCTTAAAAACCAGACTATTTATATCAAACAGGAAACAAAAACAGAAACAGCACATGTCTATATATTTTATAATTGTATCATACACTATTTTTGGCAAGGCCGCATAGGCGTACGAGCCAGTTCTCGGGGGGGGGGGGGGGGGGTAGCTGACTAGTTCATCTATTTGGCAAAATAAAGTGCCCGAAATATTCCAAATTTTCTTGGGGTTCGCAACAAGGCCAGTTCCGCTTCTTCGCCTCTCGAAGAAAACTAGCTACGAGAACGTAGCTAAACACGTTGAGATATACTAATGTGTTTGTTTTTGGCTATGATTTGAAGCCTTTAGTTCCAAGTTACAAATTCAATTTCTTTATTAATGCATATAACATCTTTAAAATAAGATAAGTTAATACCATAATCACTAATTAAACTTACAGAGGCCTATCGCCTAACTCCAAATATTCGCATTTAAATTACTGAAGCCATATTTTTGTTCAACATTCATCTCCATTGAAATCCAAGTGGATGTCATTTAGTTTGTTTACATTTTTCCACATGCAATTGCGTTTTGGATTCGCTGTTATAAAGCCTTATATTTAGCCCCCGCCTTCATGATGACAGTCCTAGACATCTCTGGTCTAAAAAAGATGGCGGTCTTAATAACGGCTTAACGCCCCGATTTTAAATACGATGATTTATACCCGTTCCCGGTAGGATTATATGCTTAATTGCAATTGGGTGTGGCAGAAATATTATGAATAACAATAATCAATCGTTGTTTTGATGAAAAATATTGTCAATTTTGCATAGTAAGAGCGATTGTGATTCAAAATCGCACTTGCAACGTAGAACCAAATGGGTCAAAATTTCATCTGGAAACACGGAGAGTTGACAGATGAATTTTTTTTATCTAGAAGAAAACCGTCGGCGCGCAGCTGTCTGTAAACCCGTATTTTTTCCGTGCATTTCGAGGTTTGCTTCCCTAATTGTCATCGAGCCCTGATATAATACTAATTTTATATTTCTTTTAATCGAATACCACAAATGTGTACTGAGTTGGCTAGGGATTAAAAAAATTGGGTCTGGAGCCACTCTACTTTTTGCTACATTTTAGGTGCATCGATTAGTATTTGTGAATGCAGCTACAGTCTGATTGGATGGTTACAAAACCATTGGATACCCCCAAACCCAGCGACGATTGATTGGTTGTTTGGAATTCGGGTCAGCCAGGTATAGGCTATATTGGACCACATTGAAGTTGCTGTGTTCACAGACTGGAATAGCAGGAAAACGCGTTTGCGGCAGTTATATAAAAAAAATTCCCAACGGACTCGTTTTGGTGGACTGTAAACGATTGATTGAAATTCGAGACAGTCATCTTAATTAGACTATATTAGACCACTTTGAAGTTGATTTGTTCACGGGCTGAAATAGCAGGAAAACGTGTTTGTGGCCATCAAATATTCTGAAATTTTCTTTTGAAGCTCCGCTTCTTCGCCTCTCGGGGAAGACCGGCGCAGCTCTCTGTAAACCCGAATTTTTTTCGGGCATTTCGGGTTCTGCCCCCCCCCCCCCCAACTGTCATCGAGCCCGTACGCCTATATGCAAAGGTTATAGTCTTTCTTTTTTGAAAGCATAAAAGCGAGGCCATTTTCAATCTTTTTAATGTCGAAATAGCAATGTTTTGGTTTTATTAACTTGTATATTGTTTGAATAATTTTCACAAATCGTAAGTACAGATATCAGCACTAAAGGGAAAGCAAAATCAATTGGACAGACCTATTAAACTCTAAGCAAGCCTAACACTAACTATAACATATTGAATTTTTATAAATCCGAAAATAGCAACAACATGTATTCTGTCATGTTTACCTTTGAATTGATTTGCACTACGTATTGATGAGTTTATATGTCAATAAACTGTCTGCATTATCGCAGTCGGGGCACAAGACTAGGACGTTAAAACCCATTCCATAATATGATTTAAGTCAGAGAGAGAGAGAGGGAGGGAGAGAGAAATGGGGTTTAACGTCCACTCGACACAAACCAGGTCATTTTGGGACCAACATATGGTTTTAATTTTATTTCAATAATTCGCTTGCGCGTAGGGTTCTTTGGCAGTGGGAGGAAACCGGAGTGCCCGGAGGAAACCCACGAGGTTGAGAAGGCGCCCCTATCTCCATGCCACATACGCTCACACCAGGGCTCGAAACCACAGCCGCAAGCCAGAGGTGATCGGCCAACTAGAGGTCGAAGCGCGGCACTCTAGACCACTAGGCCACCCCCCCCCCCCCAATTTAAGTCAGAAAAATAGATCAAATGTCTGTATTGCAACAATTCGCTTGTGTTGTTCTTAGCGTTTAACGTCCGCTTCCACCGAAGGTGATATCGCAGACAAGTCTTATTTTTCATTTTCATTATCTTAGCGCACGCGCAGAGTCTTTGCTATGGGAGGAAACCGAAGTGCCCGGAACTAACCCTCTTAGTAGGGGCGGGGGGGGGGGGTATTGTGTAAGTCGGGTTATTAAGTGTACGATATTATACAAATCTAGTTTAGTAAATTTATAACTCTATAATTATTTGCAGACTTTAAAATTTCTTGCTAAATTTAAATCTTATAATGATAGTTTAACTATTAATTTACCATAAGTGGCTAAGAAATGTGGCTGTTAAAACAATTTATGGATTTTTAATGTTTTGTTCGTGGCAAGTAATATGAAGTTGTGAAAGTAAAACTAATCTATTTATGTCTATCTGCTTCTAATATTCCACAAATTTCGGTCATTCGTGACATTCTATAAAATTGAGTTTACATAAAGAGAGGATGTATGATTATAAAGTAAAGTGAATTCCTTGTTGACATGAACCAATTATAAAACTTTAATTATATTTGAAGCAGAGAGAGAGAGAGAGAGAGAGAGAGAGAGAGAGAGAGAGAGAGAGAGAGAGAGAGCGGGACTATCATATGGGCGTGTGCGTAGGGGTCTTTAGCAGTGGGCGGAAACCGCAGTACCCAGAGGTTTTGTTTGTGTGTGTGTGAGAGAGAGAGGGGGAGAGAGAGAGATGGCACAATTGGCGTCCTGTGTTCGTCCTCATTACCCAGACAAAACTATTATCTTGTCGTCTATAATCTTACCGTATGTCTTTCTCTTATCTTTAGTTCAATTAAATCCAAACACTCCAACCATTTATAGGGTGGGTTGTGATGGCCTAGTGGTCTAGAGTGCCGCACTTCGACCTCTAGCTGGCCGGTCACCTCTGGCGTGAGCGTATGTGGCATGGAGATAGGGGCGCCTTCTCAACCTCGTGGGTTTCCTCCGGGCACTCCGGTTTCCTCCCACTGCTAAAGACCCCTACGCGCAAGCGAATTATTGAAATAAAATTAAAAACCATATGTTAGTCCCGAAATGACCTAGTTTGTGTTGAGTGGACGTTAAACCCCATTTCTCTCTCTCTCTCTCTCTCTCCAACCATTTATAAATAGTATGTGAACATATCTTGCTGGCTTGATGGTTGAAGAGAGAGAGAAAGGTGGAGGAAAGAGAGTGGGAGGGCGTAACGTCCACTCGACACAAACTGGGTCATATTGAGACTAACACATGGTTCAATTTTATTTCAATAACGACAGACCTTGTGATTGCACGCGAACGCATTAAGCCCCTACAACCCCAACACCCCACACGCGACCCGCTTGTTGTCGTAAGAACTAATTTGATTTGGAGACATAAAATTCTACTGAGCGCCATAGAAAAACCCTCTGACTTTGTACCGTTGATTGCAGATTAAACATCCATAAGTGTACAAATGTGTTGTTATTGATGTGTTCCCATTTGAATATTGTTCACAATAAGAAGCAAAAAAATAAGATATGTTTACAGGATCATTTTCTTATACGAAAAACTAAGTGATGTGTTTTCTATGGCGCTCAGTATATGTAAAAACATAATAACAGAACAACAATAGGTTTGAACCCACAGGAAAAAAAAAACAGGTGACCCGTTTAACTCATCGCAAACAAAATAAATATCAAATGACAAGTTTCCTAAACTAGTCGTGTTTTAATTTAATCAGCAAACAGATTGCTATCATAGGAAATAAACAAACTGAAAATTAATCAGAATGTTTGAAGTATTCTTGTCGGCGTGACTTCTTTTTATGGCATCACTTAGATATCAATTATAGAATGAGCATGACGTCATCTTGTGAGATGTTGACTCGCTAGCCTGGATATCAGGTGTTCAATCCCTACATTGGCCGAGAAAGTTCATCCAGACTTTCCGGCGTGGTTTCCTCTTGTCAGTGATGCAGGATGGGGTGGACCTGATAAGAACAGCTATCTAGTCGTTCGGATGGGACGAAAAACAAGGGTCCCATCTACACATTGGCGTGCACGTAAAATATCCCTTGACAGTTGAAGGGTAGGTCGTATAGTGCCGCTGTCCGGGCTAAATGTCTCTCATAGCACACTGTATGACGTATGCCTGTTTTCATTCGCCCAGTTAGAAGCAGAACAATTTGTCGTTAAACTACATGTCATTTTGAATCGGTAGAAAGGTAAACATGTATTTTCAACCATCTTTGATTTCATCATTAACTGGTAGCTGACTTTATTATAAGTGGTTATTCTAGGTCTTCATCTTGATCTTGTGTCGAGGATATTTTTTCGTCACGTGTTTATGCCATCACATGTTGGTCGAACCGTTTATTTTTCTTGGGTCCAACAGAATCTGGGTTTCATCATCAGAGCTTCGAGAGAGAGAGAGAGAGAGAGAAAGAGAGATATGGGGTTTAACGTCCACTCGACACAAACTAGGTCATTTCGGAACTAACATATGGTTTAATTTTATTTCAATAATTCGTTTGCGCGTAGGGGTCTTTAGCAGCGGGAGGAAACCGGAGTGCCCGGAGGAAACCCACGAGGTTGAGAAGGCGCCTCTATCTCCATACCACATACGTTCACACCAGGGATCGAAACCACAGCCGCAAACCAGAGGTGACCGACCAGCTAGAGGTCGAAGCGCGGCACTCTAGACCACAAGGCCATCCCAAACCCCCTCAGAGCTTCGAAATGAAATTAAATGGGGTTAAACGACGCCCCACGGTTCTGCTCCGACTGGGCTAATACGAAGACGACGGACATCCGCCATACAGTTGCCTGGAACCAGCACTACAGCTTACTCTTATATAGAATTCCAACTGCCAATGGATCTTTTACATGTCCCTTGTCCTACATCACTGACAAGACGGAAAAATACCGGAAAATCAGGATGAACTTTCACGGCCAACGCAGGGATCGCATACGGGACCTACAAGTTAGCCAACCAACATCCTACTAACTGAACCATCGTGTCTCCACACGTTGCGTCCAGTTGTTGGTGGTGGGAACGGGGGGTTTTATCTCCGGCTTTATCTACTCGTCCTTACTCGAGGATACCTTGATAATCCGTCGGAGATAATGCGCCTCTGGAAGATTGTATAGCCTATAGGCCTTTTCCGATAATGCGCAACTGGAAACCCTTGTCCCACAGCAATACTACATATATATTTTATAACGATACTTGTCGTTAGGAGTTGATCGTGGTACTGGAGCGTCTACAAACTAGAGGAAAAGAATACTTTAGCTGACGTTTATTACGGGTGCTGGTATATACAGTGTGAGTGAGTAAAGAGAGACGGGGCTCACTCCCATATATACCCTAACGGCGCTAACCCTTATCGTCAGTGTTAAGTAACTTTTAATCCTCTTAGTTTCTAAACTTGGTCTGAACCTTTAATTGTAGGAAACCACAATTAATGATTCGACTCTAATTATATAAAAGTTAAATAATAGATCTTGAGAACGACTAAATAATTTGATAATTATGATGTACATGGACTCTGCAGGAAAAGGTTTTTCGAGGAGATATGATAAGGCATGTATGACTAAACATCTGAATGTTATAACTGTATACTATAACAGTGGAGAAAGCCCCGAGGGAATTACTAGCATGATTTCCTCTTGTCATTCGAACAGGATGGAGGGCCCGAAACATGTGGTGTGCACGTTAGCATTTAAGAACCACTGATAATGTTGCTGCCAGGGCAAAATGTCCCTCACTGGATCACTGTGTAGAGATATGTAGGATGTTGAATAGAATGGTGTTTAAAGATTCGATAGCACAATTAAACCATATGTTAGTCCAGAAATGAACTCACTATGTCGTATTGTAATAGGGATATAATTCGTGCATTTATTCATTCGTTTCTTTATTATTTCATTCATTCATTTAATGTCAAATGTGTTGTTTTAATAACTTATTTAAATTTCAATAGATATCTTTTAATACCAATGACACCTGAAGTCATTAATCTTGTAACTTGGTAACCGATGGTGGACAACCATCTCATTAACTGTTTAGACAGTATAACTTAATCCTTATTATTTCTATTATATGTAATTTTTGTCTTCAATGTTTTATTGTTACCTACGTTCGTTAATTGTGTATATTTAATTTATTCCTTAGATACAAGCTTCCTTAAATACCGAATTGTACATTCATTCAACATTCTAGGTTTCATCCCGTTTCCAGGACAGTCACTCTGCCTGTCGGATGTGCTGTTCTGCGTATATGATATTTTATGTTTTCCGGTATTAAACAGTTTAAAGGATAATTCCAGTGTGTATTTATTACCGAAGATTTACACTGTTACAGTATGGACCTCTCTCTCTCTCTCTCTCTCTCTCTCTCTCTCCCTTGCAATACACATCTTATGATAATGCGAAGAAAGCAACATGACCGGTTGTCTAGAAGAAACTAGCCTGTATGAAACTATTTTGTTTTATATATCACCATTCAGGTCAGTGGGTGCTTTAAACACTCTACATTCAATCTTTGTTCGTCTCTAGGGTATAGATTGTGTTTTTAATCATTGTATCTCAAGATGCCGTGTTTCTACATGTCAGCTCAAGACAGCCAAACCATCATGAATCTCACATACAGGGTTTCTGATCTAATATAAACGGAAACCCACTACATATATATTCCTGTTTTCTAGGCCACAGAACTCTAATGACTTCCCTATTGTCTTTAATGTTAATTCTCGTCTTACAGAACGCTTTCTGCCACAGATGGAACAACACGTGACAAACTCTTGCCTAAAAGCGCGTATGAGGTTCGTCATGAAAAACTTGAGATACGCAAACTGAAAGTATGGAGACAAATAAAAATGCAATTTGCGGCCCCACATGTCAACACGAGAAACCTCTTAACGCAGAAAATGTAAAATGTATATACAAACCCTCAAAAAAAAGGGGGTCATGCAAAAGCGCGAAATGAAAAAGGGTGAGAAGAACTAAAAATAGCTTTGGTCCGTGCTCTGTGTCGTGTTAAAGGAGGTTTGTGTGACCGAATGGTTATCGCGTGCGCGTTAGATGATAAGATCTGCCCTTGTGTAGTTTCGAATCCCTGCCTGTACGTGACTGGGAGTCGGGTCGTTTGTCCAACCTCATGGGGTTTCCTAGGCCCTCTGGCTCGCCGTCCCCTTTAGTGCTAAAGACCCCTACGCACAAGCGAATTATTGAAATGAAATCGTGCTATATGTTAGTCCCGAAATTACCTAGTTTGTGTTAAGTGGACGTTAAACCCCATTTCTTTATACATGATACTCTGTTGCGCGTGAGAACAATGTATGAGATGATATGAGACTCTCTCTCTCTCTCCTTCCCTCTCTCTCTCTCGCACCCATATATACGCGAAGAAATATTTATCACGCGCACGCGCAACATGATACGATATTTTAGCGATCTCGCTTCGTCTCTCTCTCTTTCTCTCTCTCTTTCTTCGTCTCGATTTAATCATGTTGACCAGCGTATGATATGGTGAATTAATTAACTTTAAATAGAATATCATATCTCCCATCTGTGATGAAATATGATAAAATCTGACACAAACCTGTCCGATATATCATACATCAAGCAACAAGTAGAGAACAACAACTCATTAACTAAATCAAAATAAAGTTGTTGTGATGAGAAAAACAATAACGAACACAGTCGTAAAACTCCCAGTAGGATGATTTGATTGATGCCACGACTGGTTGACCGCTGTCATTTACCGATATAAACTGACCACAACACGCACCTTGTCCATTTGTACTGGTCAATCATCATCATGTCCGTGCTTGAGGAGAAAATAATCTCGAGATGACACTACCCATAAAACAATAATCACCAAATTATTCGACAATTAATTTAATTAATTGTACTAGTGAGATCTTCCTGTATCGTTGTGACCTTTGTGAACTTTGAGTGCAAACTTTCTGATTATAACATTGACAGTCAAACGACGAAGCCACCATCAGGGAAAGCATTAACCGATTTCCTGAGTTCAAACTGTCCGTTGACTGCTTTTTGTGATCGTGGAAGTAATGATATGACTGAATCCCCACAAGACCAAGGACAGATTAACCGATCTCTGCTCCTACCCCTCGAGGATCCCCTTTAAAAAAAATCCTACTTTTTTACTCCGATTTGGTCACTGAAAACGGACATACGCCTCGCGCAGGGTTATGGGGCACACAGCGGCACTACGGCGTAATCGGATTAAAGAGGGATTTAGTAAGATTTGGATAAAGGTCTGGCCGTTCTCGCTATATCATTTCACAAATAGATAATACAAAATGAATAAATTGAAAATTTCATTCAAATTACTTTATTTTGAGCGAAGTTATCACAGATTGTAGTTTTGACAATATGTGTTCATTGATCGTGACCACCGTACTGGTCATCCGAGTCTTAGCCTCGCTTCTCCATTCTTAGATTAATCATTATTATAGTTTAATTTTATTTCAATTATTCGCTTGCATTTAGGGTCTTTAGCAATGGACAAAAACCGGAGAACCCGGAGAAAACCCACGAGGTTGGAATGATTGTTAATAACTTTGTGCAATAGAAATTAGTTTAATTTTATCGTGAGTAATTGTGTAGTTAGTGGTCTCAAAGCTCTGTCAGGGGCAGATGCATCATTGTCATTTGAAACGACGTGATAATCAAGTCTAGTTTACTATAGAGTCACACACGTCATGTAAATGTACTTTTATTCCAGGTGTTATAACAGTGCATACAAATCTCGGTCAAACAGTCATACGACGTTTAATATTATTGCCATGCTGTCTTTAAAAACACATAAAACACTTTATGAGAATAAACAAAAATATAAAAAAATAATGAAGGCATTATAGTCAGCGCGAGAACCAATCAGTAAAATATAAAATATATTTATCAAAAAATCGATGGGCTTTTGTATTATTTTGGATGTGATATATTTGATATTAAACAGATTTTAATAAACATATTTACGATTAATAGTACGTCAATTAAAAAATATATTTTTTTATTAAATAATCGATTCGTTTTTCTATTTCTTAATATTAAAAAGGATTATAACATGTCCATTAAAGGGACTATCCCGTTTTAAACAGAGTCTCAAAAATAAAAGTCCGAGTACGTATGAAATTTAACGCCAACATATCGAAGACTTGTGTATTTACCTAGTCTCAAAATTTATTCTCAAAATATTGAGTCTTTTGGGCGTGTTTGGGCGTGAACGTCAAAACTGCATATCCGGACACGTAACCTTTTTAAGAATTCGGGTCTATTTTTTCGTTGATGACCTGATAATCGACTCCCGTTTATTGCGAGGTCTATATAGTGAATGACCCATGTACTGTACTTGATATCGAAAGGTAAATTTAACCTACACATTATTTTTTTTTTATAAAAGAAGCCTGGTTTTAAGTAGACACCGCACAATACTGCTTGGGACACGGGTTTCCTTTCCAGAGGAAGATTGACTGGTTTAAGTTATTTGAAAATGTATCACAAATACTGAGTTAGTTTCTCTGCCCTTAGGTAGAGGATTTTAAGCGATAGTAACCCCAAATAAAGCAGTTTTATTCTCCAAAAAATTATCGGCATAAGCCCTTTAAGTGTCCCCTCTTTCCGGGAAATCATTCAATAAATATAGTAAAACGAGAAAAGGCAAATGCATGTAAAAGTGTGTTTTAAAAGGACATTGGAATATGGAAGATTACATAAAGATCTGACAATTCTCTCTTTGATAATTTAAAACTAGATAATTGAATCAGAATATGCTGTAAATTCACATCAATTGGCTTCACCCAGGACATAAATATTAGCGATTCAATGTTAGGCTAGCCTCGATCGTCATTATTAACGTTGATATGATAATAAACAAAGTCTCGATTATCCATTTTTACGTAAAATTATCCATCATAAAATGTATTCACATCCACTAAATATCGCAAGCTAATGATGGCATCCAAATTTGTTTATTGTCTGGGTCACTTCATTAATGTCTTATTAATAATAGAAAACATTTCAGACCCAAAGAAAAGACCTGCAATAAGAAGAATAAGCTCATTTATATCTCACAGCGATCTCTTATACAAGACCAATATATTTCATCAACGTATATATTTGGCGGATTTCTGTCAAGTCAGGTCTGGTCTGTCACTGTGGGGGGTTGGGATGGCCTAGTGGACTAGAGTGCCGCGCTTCGACCTCTAGCTGGCCGGTCACCTATGGCTTGCGGCTGTGGTTTCGAGCCCTGGTGTGAGCGTATGTGGCATGGAGATAGGGGCGCCTTCTCAACCTCGTGGGTTTCCTCCGGGCACTCCGTTTTCCTCCCACTGCTAAAGACCCCTACGCGCAAGCGAATTATTGAAATAAAATTAAAAACCATATGTTAGTCCCGAAATGACCTAGTTTGTGTTGAGTGGACGTTAAACCCCATTTCTCTCTCTCTCTCTCTCTCTCTCTCTCTCTGTCACTGAGACAACTAGCGTGGTTTCCATTCTCCGGTTGTGAGTGAGAAGGATCAGGGTTGCCTTGACAATTTTGTGGTTTTCCTCCGGGTTCCTCCCACTTCTAAAGATTCCTCCGCGCAAGCGAATTATTGAAATATAATTGAACCACGTGTTCCATGAAGGTTCCAGGAGTATTCCAGGAGCAGATTCAGAAATGTGATATCTCCACGTTGAAGTGTTAACAATGGTGAACACGAAATTTGGATGAAACATATTCCTGGCGTAATGGCCAAAGGAAATCCCTCTGATGCTTGAACATTTGGGGGAGTGTGTCTATTCTTACCGTTCAATCAAATCTATCCCAAGTGCAGCAATTTGACAGCCCTTCGTTTAATCTGTGGTCTTCCCGAATGCTGTGATTTAAGGGATTAAAAACGGTGAAGTTTGTATTTCCTTCCAAACAGTATTGTTTACATTGTAGCCGTTTGGAAGTCCCGGTTGTCACACAATTATTTTTTCTGCAACATTCTGTTTAAAGCCGAATGACGCTAGTACGCAGTTACGTATTGGTTGTTAATCGGACTATTGACCAGTCATAATTTGGAACAGAAATTGGCTTCCATTGACATATTATGACAACCCAGAGAGAGAGAGAGAGGGAGAGAGAGTAATGGGGTTTAACGTCCACTCGACACAAACTAGATCATTTCGGGACTAACATATGCGAGGAATATGACATGATATGACAATCAGAGAGAGAGAGAGAGAAATGGAGTTTAACGTCCACTCGACACAAACTAGGTCATTTCGGGACTAACATATGGTTTAATTTTATTTCAACCCCCCCCCCTACCTGTCTTCAGTAGAAAGTAAGACCGTTAAAATTTGCTATTTATGTCCACATAGGGCGCATATTTAATCTAGAATGTTATATATGAGTTCAATGGCCGTAACATGCGTCGGTCACGATGGTTACCAGTGTGTAGAGAATATGAACAGGGCAACCCGATAACTTCTAGTGATATTTCCGACAACTCCTGTCCATCTACCAGGAATAGCCAATTATCTTATTCTATCCATGTCGATGGATAATGGCCTGTATTACTGGACAATGTCGAGGGCGAGAGAGAGAGAGAGAGAGAAATGGGGTTTAACGTCCACTCAACACAAACTAGGTCATTTCGGGACTAACATATGGTTCAATTTTATTTCAATAATTCGCTTGGGCGTAGGGGTCTTTAGCAGTGGGAGGAAACCGGAGTGCCCGGAGCAAACCCACGAGGTTGAGAAGGCGCCCCTATCTCCATGCCACATACGCTCACACTAGGGCTCGAAACCACAGCCGCAAGCCAGAGGTGACCGGCCAGCTAGAGGTCGAAGCGCGGCACTCTAGACCACTAGGCCATCCCAACCCCCCCCCCCCGAGGGCGAGAGAGCGAGAAGTCGAAGTCGGAAAGACTACACACCCTTTTCCCTGGCAGCTTGTATCGCACTTGTCAGAACACATTGACGGATACGATAAGCTAACATGTGAAAAAAAAAAATGTGTCAATATATCAATTTTCATAAATTAGTGGAGGTTAAATTCTTCAAATTTATGCGTATATTATTATTGTTTATGTGTGCATATGAATAATTATAATCTCAAACCAATTATGCAGCATCGCAACTGCCTTGGCAAGATTTTGGAGTGTAACTATGAATTTAATTATCTATTTTCTTTGGGGCAATATGTATAGTCGCTTGAAGGGACAAAACATCGGGCCCTCTGTACACATTGGCGTGTGCGCAGTTGGAATTCACTCATATCACACAGTTTGGAGTATGCCCGTCTTTAATATACGGGCTAGAGTAGAACGGTAGATAATAAACTGAAATGGGGTTTAAGGTCCTACTGTTCCGGGGGGTGGGGGGCATCTAGCTTACCGATCACCTCTGGTTTGCGGCTGTTGTTTCGACCCCTGGTGTGAGCGTATGTGGCATGGAGATAGGGGCGCCTTCTCAACCTCGTGGGTTTCCTCCGGGCACTCCAGATTCCTCCCACTGCTAAAGACCCCTAGGCGCATGCGAATTAATGAAATAAAAATTTTAAAAACATATGTTAGTCCCGAAATGACCTAGTAGTTCCAAGACATTATGGGCGCAGCCATGTTGCATCCAATATGGTGGAATTCGTCATACAGCCGATGTAGGTTCCGAAATCTGTCGAGGATTGCCGAGTGTGGTAAGTTGAACAAATGTAATAAGATGGCGGATGTTTCACATGGTTAGATATAAACTAAGAACAATTCTATGCTATTCTTAGCCTTACAACCTTAATGTATTTTTAGTGTTTTCATTGTAAATCGCCGTCTACGAACTTTATAACTGTCATATTTATCAATAATTTGCAATAATAAGCTTCTTCAATTCTTTTCGGGTTTTTTTTTTGTTTTTTTTTTGTGCCCCTGGCCGTCTGTAGAGCGATGTGTAGTTTTTATTTTGATTATGCGGAGTCGGAAGTATGAACGATGCATTCATAATTGTTTTAAACATAACATCCTCGCCATATTGTTTCACCCGACGCCCGCTGTTATTAAAGTACAACGTACCGTTAAGAACATGGTATTTTAATGAACGTACCGTTACGAACATGGTATTTTAATGAACGGAATCTGTTCTGCTTCCTGATAACCCGGTACATGATTTCCATATTTCCGTCATTTCCCATTGACTGACTCTAAAGGAAGAGAGAGAGAAAGAGGGAGAGAGGGGAGAGAGAGAAAGAGAGAGAGAGAGAGAGCGAGCGTGTGTGTGTGTGTGTGATGGAGAGAGAGAGAAAGAGAGAGAGAGAAATGGGATTTAACGTCGGCTCGACACAAACTAGGTCATTTTTTTAAGACTAATAATATGGTTTAATTTATTTTATTTCAATAATTCACTTGTGCGTAGGGGTCTTTAATAAAGTGAAAGAAAACCGGAGCACCCGGGGAAAACCCACCAGGTTGGACAGGTGACCCTACAAATCGACATGTAGGAGCGGGTAAGCGAGACCACACCGCTTGACTCAATGATAGACCTATTGTCTGTTAAGCCAATAGATCGACTGGTGTATTGTAAATTTAATATATAATAATGGCGTCGTCCTAAATGAAATGAAATGAAATTGGGTTTAAAGTCTTACTGTTCTGCCCCTAAACCGGGCTAATGAGAGAAAATTTGACCCAGGCAGTGGCGCTACGACATACTATTATATCGAATTCCAACTGCCAAGTGATCTTTTACATGCACGCCAATGTGTACATGGGACCTCGTTTTTTCGTACCATCCGAACGACTAGACAAGGGAGAACCACTCCGGAAAATCTGGATGAACTTTTTCGGCCAATGCAGGGATCGAACACCCGACTTCAAAACCAGCGAGTCAGCGAGCCATCGTCTTACCCACTTAGCCACGTGATCCCCCGCGTCGTTCTGAAAGGTATGGCATCATAATTATGCTTTCAAGACAATAGGAGAATACGTATCACTGTTTGGATTTCATTTGATTTTATTTACAAAGAGAGAGAAATGGGGCTTAACGTACACTCGACATAAACTAGGTCATTTCGGGACTGACATATGGTTTAATATCATTTCAATAATTCGCCCGGGGGAAACCCACGAGGTTGAGAAGGCGCCCATATCTCCATGCCACATACGGTCACAACAGGGATCGAAACCACAGCCGCAAGCCAGAAGTGACCGGCCAGCTAGAGGTCGAAGCGCAGCAGTGTAGACCACTAGGCCATCCCAACCCCCATTTACAAAGAGGGAAGGTGTGATTAGTTTAACGCATACGCTTCGCATCTTAATGTCTGTCACTGAGTAAAGTGATGTTGCTCAAAATCCACTTGTACGTGACAAGAAGTGGGGTCGCCTGTACATTCTCGTGGGTTATTCTACTGGTCTTCCGCTGTCCTCCCACTGCTAAAGACTCATACGCCAAACAAACCTTTATCATGTTAGTCCCCAAATGACTAATAAGTTTTATCGAGTGAATGGTTCATTTGACTTGTCTCAAAATTTTACCCCAAAATATTGAATCCACTTATCCGGACCTTTTTGCCATTTCGGACTAGTTATTTTATATGGCGCCGTTCCTTTAGAGGTCTACTCAATGAATGACCCATGTCCTGTACTTGATAACGAAAGGTAAATGTCACCTTCACCTAATAAAAGTCTGGTTTTATCCAGACACTGTATAATACAGCTTGGGGCACTGGTATCCATTTCCAGATGAAGACTGGCTGGTTTAAGTTTTTTGAAAACGTATCAGGTGTATCGGGTTAGTTGCTCGACCCTGATGTAGAGGATCGCGAGGACTTTTAACACAAACCGTGCCGTGTTATTCTCCAGAATATAATCGAGATTGTCATCACAATAAATAGGCAACATGGTGTTTCTCCAGAGTCATCATCGAATTAAACCTGCCCAGATTTCCTTTAGGTGGTGACCATGGTTTCGAATGACCGGTTGAACGTGACAAGGGGTAGGGTCGCCTGTCCAACCTCGTGGGTTATCTCCGGTTTCCTAACACTGCTAAAGACCCTTATGCGCAAGCAAATTATTGAAATAACATTAAACCATATGTTTGTCCCCAAATGGCCTAGTTTGTTTCGAGCGGACGTTAAACCCATCTCTCTCTCTCTGTCATTGAGTCATCTGGCGTGGTTTCGATTCCCTGGTTGTACGCGACATGGAGTAGGGTCGCCTCTCCAAGTGATTTATTGAAATCACCGAAATGGCATAGTCTCTCTCTCTCTCTCTCTCTCTCTCAAATATTAAAATAACATTGTAATTTAAATCGATACTCTTCCATGTCACAAATTTTCGGGATTTTCCGTTGAAGTTTACTATTGTCACAGGTACAGGACAAAGGGCCTGGTAAGGAAAACTGTCTAGTGCGATGAAAAACCGAGGTTCCGTGTACATATTGGTGTGTACGTAAAATATCCCTTGGCAGCTGGAATTTGATATAAGAGTAGGTCGGAGTGACTATGCACATTCCCTCATAGCACATTCTCCCGTAATCTGGAAAAACTTAGCAAGTCAAGTTTTGGTGAAAATTGAGTTAGACCCATATTTATATAATGATAGGTTTTTTCCTCCTTCACTGAAAAGGCTTCTAATTATCTTCATGTAAAAAGACAAAATAAAATTGGTTTTACATTCAGAAGCTTATACTGAAACAAAACAATTCTCCTTTGTTCCTTCTCAAATCTACATTCAACAGTGTTACTAGGTTCTTCCAGATTACCGAAGTACTGAACGGCGGCGTATGCACAGTCGGAGCACAACAATAGCACGTTAAATCTCACTGTATTTCATTACCATAGATTTATTTTCCAATTATGACATCCAGACACAAATTCTTTTTCATATATTAAAAACCCATTTTTTTGTATAGATTTAATTCCAGACAGGAGTAATGTTTCCTATTTTAAAAATTAATCTAAATTGACATTTTGACGTGAAAAATGAGATATAATTTGTTCAGCTACGAAATGTTTACAGTATTAGCAGATCATGTAGCGATGGAGAGAGTGAGAGAGGGAGGGGGGAAGGGAAGGGGGAGGGAGAGGATAAGAGAAAGAGGGATAGAGAGGGAGGGTGAGAGGGAGAGCAAGGGAGAGAGGGAGGGGGGCAAGGGCAGGGAGAGAGAGAAAGAGGAGAGAGAGAGAGAGAAGAGGCAGGTTAACGTCGACTCGACACAAACTAGTTCATTTCGGGACTAACATATGGTTTGATTTTATTTCAATAATTCGCTTCGTCTTTAGCAGTGGATATAAAGCGGAGGATCCAGAGAAAACCCACGAGGTTGGACAGGCGATCTTACTCACATACAACCGGGGATTCCAAACAACATCAGTTGACTCAATGCCAGACCTTATGATACAGAGCGTACGTTCTAACCAGTCAACCACCCCATCCCATGTAGACGATGGAATATAATACAGGGCTTGTTCCACACGACACACGAGAGTTGAGGAATGACGTTTACAAATTACTTTAATCCCTAAGGTAATACGCGTTCTGACCGAATGGTTTCCGATGTCACGAACTTATTGTGTTGATCTAATAAGAACGGAATGAACTCGGACACCACTCGTTGTATCCAGATATTATTCTATCATCTCCTAATAACTGATAAATTAACGTGAAATTATATATGACAATATTAATCATCAAGGTATAACGAGTAACCTCACATGTTTCATCAGTCTCGTGTGAAATTAAAGTAGCTAAGACTCTAACTCAATATCATCCAAAGTCTGTGACATTGAGGAGGTGGGTGGCCGAATTTTTAGCACGTGCGTGCTGTATCACAAAGCCTGTCATTGAGTCAACTGGTGTGGTTTCGAATCCCCGGTTGTACATGGATGTCACCTGTCCAGCCTCGTGGGTTTTCTCCGGGTCCTCCGATTCCTCCCACTGCTAAAGACCCCTACGCGCAAGCGAATTATTGAAATAAAATTAAGCCACATGTTAGTCCCAAAAACTCGAAGAACGAGGCTAGACATGTTCCTCTTGTGATGTCAAACGGTGACCACATATTGTTATCTGGAGAGAATGCGCAATAAATACTCTGGAATAACCAGACGCTAGAGGTTGCCATTCGATTGAGACATAACTAATTTTTCGTTGAACATAACTAATTAGAAATTAGAGTAAAAATTATATGCGTTGCGGCCAAATTATGCAATTTTCTAGTTGCGAAAATATTAGCGATTTAGCTCCTTTAATTTGAACATGATTATATGATCTTTAATTTGAACATGATTATATGATCTTTAATTTGAACATGATTATATGATCTTTAATTTGAACATGATTATATGATCTATTTCACATGTTCAGTAGGTCTCCTGTGTCTCTCAAGTTAATTAGCTGACCCGATTATTACAAATTAATATATCCCTTTCCTATGGAAGCGTATACGGGTCAATAGAGCGGTATATTAATATATCGAATATATCAATATGTCAATATTAACGTGATCATAGTGATCATAATTTAATCCCTGAAAGGGAAACAGTTGCCCTTTACGCTTCCATATTCCCTGTTTCATGTCAGTTAGCCACATGTTTCTAATGCCGTAACGCGACAATAATGGATGCCGTAACGCGACATATCGAGCCACTGTAAAGACATTAGTTTTTATTCATGAAATAAAATGGGGTTTGACGTCCTACTCTTTTGCACCTAACCTGGGCTAATGAAGACAGGCATACGCCATACAGTGTGCTGTGAGGGAAATTTGCCAGGGCATCGGCGCCACGACCTACTTCGAATTCCATCTGTAAAGGGGTCTTTTACGTGCATGTCAATGTGTACACGGGAACTCGGTCTTTTGTCCCATCCGAACGACTAAACAGCATCACTGACAAGGGGGAAAAACGCCGGAAAGTCTGGGTGAACTTTCTCGGCCAATGCAGGGATCAAACACCCGACCTCCAGGCTAACAAGCCAGCTTCTTACCCACTTAGCATCGTAATCCTCTATAATGGATGGTAAAATACGACATATCGGGCAGCTATAAAGGCATTAGTTTATAAACTCATGTGACACTCTTAAGGACAAGTTCTCTGTGTCCGGACGGCAGAATTCTGTGTCACATTGTCATTTGTCTAGGTAGGGCTTGGCGTTGTGATCAATAAGACTTCAAACTCTTTTCTGTACTCTTGAGATATTCTTTATATGTTACCATAATATGTTCTACAACATAGACACAACTATTGTTCTTTAGGTATATAAACGTTAACCACGATTAAAACCTATGTTGTCTACTATGGCTATTTCGCCTAAGCGTCTCCAACCGTCTCCTAGGAAAACGCGCTTGTCGAATTTATATAAAAATGCGAGGGGTGTCCACTATCCTTGACCATATTTGGGCTAGTGCTGCAGTAGAGCACTGTTACAACCCCTATTGTAATAACGACCCCTATTGTAATAAATGTAATAATTGTAATAAAATTTCAATTAACCCCTATTGTAATATCAACCCCTATTGTAATAAATGTAATTAATGTATTTTACCATACAAAAAATCGACATCTAAAGTCTATTGATTTTGATAACCGTTTGAATATCAATATATAGGAGTAATCGTATGCTTTTATACTGCATAGGGTATTTCAAAACAGCACAACCGAAAACGTCATTAAAAGCCGTTAACGAGTTTGGAGAAATTATTGAAAAGGGATGTCACCCACTATTGTTATCAATGATATTTAAATGAACGTAAAGTATGTTCTCTGAAAAACCTGTCGTCTAAGGATTTTGAACATCTTTTCCGTGTGCATATCAGATAAAAAATAATCTTCCTGATAGCCTTTTCTAAATCCTTAGACACATTGATTACAATAGGGGTTGATATTACAACAGGGGTTACATGGTATAACCCCTATTGTAATAAAATTCCAGTCAACCCCTATTGTAATAATTGTAATAAATTTGTTATGCCATACCAATAAAATCGACACCTAACGTTAAAAGTGTATGAATTTGGATCACCATTTCCGTAAGGTTTGTTCTCTGAAATATATGTCCTCTGATTATGTTATCTGATATGCAGACGGAGAAGATGTTCAAAATCCCAAGAAGACAGAATCTTGAGGGAACATACTTGGCGTTAAATTAGGTATCATTGGTTACAACATAGGTTGATATTCCATTTAATAATCCTCCAAATAACCTTGGGACATGTTTTGGTGGTTTTGTTTCATAATATTCTATACAGTATAAGGGCATATCTGTACTCTTATTTCGGGACTAACATATTTTAAAATTTTATGTCAATAATTCGCTCGCGCCTAGCAGTGGGAGGAAACTGGAAAAGCCAGAGAAAACCCACGAGGTTGGATGGGCGACCCCACTCCTTGTCACGTACAACCGGGGATTCAAAACCACGCCAGTTGACCCAATTACAGGCTCTATGATACAGCACGCACGTGCTCACCATTCGCCCATCCAACACCCCCACCTCTATCCATACGGACATGGTGATCAAAATCCAAAGACTTTTAAAGTTAGGTGTCGATTTTATTGGTGGGGCAAAACACATGTATTACAATTATTACAATAGGGGTTGACAGTAATTTTATTACAATAGGGGTTATAACGCGTAACCCCTATTGTAATATCAACCCCTATTGTAATAAATGAGTCTAATTGTAGAGGAGAAATTTTAAAATGCGATCAGGAGGGTTATTTTATTTTATCAATAGGGGTTGACATTCTTTTCCCCAAACGGTTTTTTAAAACATGTTTTTGGTTGTGTTGTCGATTTTATTGGTATGGAAAAACAGATGTATTACAATTATTACAATAGGGGTTGACAGAATTTATATTACAATAGGGGTTATAACGCCTAACCCCTGTTGTAATATCAACCCCTATTGTAATAAATTTGTCTTAGTGTAGATAAGGATTTTAAAAATGCTAACAGGAGGATTATTTTATCTGATACGCACACGGAAAAGATGTTCAAAATCCTCAGACGACAAGGTTTTCAGAGAACACACTTTTACGTTTACTTAAATATCATTGATTGCAATAGGGTTTGACATTCCAGACGGTTTCAAAACATGTTTTCGATGGTGTTATTACATATACGGTATCAAGACATACTATTATATTATATATTGATACGGAAATGGTGATCAAATTCCATACACATTTTAAGTTAGGTGTCGATTTTATAGGCATGGCAAAATACATTAATTACAATAGGGGTTGACATAAATTTTATTACAAAAGGGGTTGTATCGTGTAACCCCTATTGTAATATCAACCCCTATTGTAATAAATTTTCCTAACTGTAAAGGAGACTATTAAAAATGCAATCATATGGATTATTTTATCTGATTTGCATACGGAACAGATATTCAAAATCCCAAGGCTATCGATCTTTTCGGGAACATACTTGGCGTTTCATTATATATCACTGGTTACAATACAGGTTGATATTCCATTTAAATAATTCTCCAAACGGCCTCGAGACATGTTTTTGGTGGTTTTGTTTCCGTATGCAAATAAAATAAAATAATCCATCTGATTGCATTTTTTAATATTCTCATTAACAGGTAGGAACATTTATTACGATAGGGGTTGATATGACAATAGGGGTTACACGATACAGCCCCTATTGTAATAAAATTTCTGTCAACCCCTATTGTAATAATTGTAATAAATGTATTTTGCCGTGCCAATAAAATGGACACCTAACTTAAAATGTGTATGGATTTTGATCAATACATGTATATAACAAAATGGTATGCCTTTATACCGTATAATGTAACATCACCACCGAAAACATGTTTTGAAACCGTCTGGAATGTCAAACGGCAATTGGTATTAATGATATTTAAATAAACGTAAAGTATGTTCTCTGAAATATCTGTCGTCTAAGGATTTTGAACTTCTTTTTCCCTGTCAGATGAAATAATCCTCCTTTAAATAAGCCTTTTTAAATTTCTCCTCTACAGTTAGATTCATTTATTACAATAGGGGTTGATATTACAATAGGGGTTACGCGTTATAACCCCTATTGTAATAATATTTCTGTCAACCCCTATTGTAATAAATGTGTTTTGCCAGGACAATAAAATCGACACCTATCTTTAAAAGTGTATGGATTTTGATCACCATGTCCGTATCAATATTTAAGAGTTATCTCCATTGATTTTGATCACCATTTACGAGTGGATATGGGGGGCGGGGTGGGGATGGATGGCCGAATGGTTAGCACGTGCGCGCTGTATCATAGAGCCTGTAATTGGGTCAATTGGCTTGATTTCGAATCTTCGGTTGTACATGACAAGGAGTGGGGTCGCCCGTCCAAACTCGTGGGTTTTCTCTGGCTTTTCCATTTTCCTCCCACTGCTAAAGGGTTATTTTATTGAAATAAAAAAATAATATGTTAGTTCCGAAATAAGTGTACAGGTATGCCCTTATACTGTATAGAATATTATGAAACAAACCCCCCCAAAACAAGGCTATTTGGAGAATTATTAAAATGGAATATCAACCTCTGTTGTAACCAATGATATCTAATTTAACGCCAAGTATGTTCCCTGAAAATTCTGTCTTCTTGGGATTTTGAACATCTTCTCCGTCTGCATATCATATAAAATAATCAGACGACAGATATTTCAGAGAGCAAACCTACGGACAGGGTGATCCAAACCCATACACTTTTAAAGTTAGGTGTCGATTTTATTGGTATGGCAAAACAAATTTATTACAATTATTACAATAGGGGTTGACTGAAATTTTATTACAATAGGGGTTATGCCATGTAACCCCTGTTGTAATATCAACCCCTGTTGTAATATCAACCCCTATTGTAACAACAGTTGTTGACATTCCTTTTTAATAATTTCTCCAAACTCGTTAACGGCTTTTAATGGTGTTTTCGGTTGTGCTGTTTTGAAATACCATATGCAGTATAAACGCATACGATTACTCCTATATATTGATATTCAAACGGTTATCAAAATCCAAAGACTTGAGATGTCGATTATTTTGTATGGTAAAATACATTAATTACAATAGGGGTTGATATAACAATAGGGGTTGATTGAAATTTTATTACAATTATTACATTTATTACAATAGGGGTTGATATTACAATAGGGGTTAATTGAAATTTTATTACAATTATTACATTTATTACAATAGGAGTTGATATTACAATAGGGGTTGTAACAGAGCACGCCGTTACGTCAACCCTAATTTTATGAAATTGGGCGATTTTGTACTTTCCCAAAGGTGCGTAGATCTCTGACCTGATGTCTGATCGTTAGCGTAATATGATATCATTTTTAACTAACTGTGACACAACAGTAGCCCTCTTCCAGAAATAACTGGTAGCAGGAACCGTGAGTCAGTCTAAGAAAAATGGACGAATCCTACAAGCGTATAGCCTGCATTGTGTCACACGCATTCTATTCTGGAACACAGTGACATGGGGTGTGAAGTTCATCGAGTCATATACATATTTGGTATTGTGATTATATTAATATCAGTAATAATGAAATAGAGAGAGAGAGAGAGGGGGGGGTTAACGTCCACTCGACACAAACTAGGTCATTTCGGGACTAACATATGGTTTAATTTTATTTCAATAATTCGCTTGCGCGTAGTGGTCTTTGGCAGTGGGAGGAAACCGGAGTGCCCGGAGGAAACCCACGAGGTTGAGAAGAAGCCCCTATCTCAACGCCACAGCCGCAAGCCAGATGTGACCGACCACCAGGCCATTCAAACGCCCGAGTAATTGAACAGTTCCCGGTGGATGCTGTTATAAAAATGTTAAGCTTTGTTGGATTGTAGTAAGACCGGTTCAACCAAGGACAATAAAGACAACGAAGAGGCTAACCGCGGACCAGAGTGAAGCATGATCAAGTTAAAACTACTGAAAAAGGACAACCACAGACAGAGAGAAACTTCTGACAAAGGAAACCAGATACGTGAAACCACTGAAACGGGCCAACCACAGACACGAGGAAACCCCAGACAAGGGGAAACCTCTGACAAGGGAAACCCACAGACAGGGGGGAAACCTCTGACAGAGGGAGCCACTGACGAGGAAATGAAATAACCCAATTAGATTAACCTCACCCCCTCTTATTTTCTCGAGGAGTAAGGGTTTTCCCGGTCATGCTTCATTGCATGCAGTACGGGTGGCTTGGTAATCAATAGTATTGGTTCGTTGATTAGGACAAAACCAAGATCCCCTCTCTATAAAGCTTTTTTAAAGATCCCTTTGCAGTCTTAAAGTGAAAGAACAGTAAACCGTAGCGACGGGTAATTTCCTTCATAGCCCACCACTACATGAGATATGCCGGTTTTCAGATACCCTGTTGGTGGACACAAGTTTTTATCATAAAACCTAAATCAATTTCATCTCTCCCTTTCACCTCTCTCTCTCTCTCTCTCTCTCTCTCTCTCTCTCTCTCTCTCTCTCTCTTTAACCTTTGACATAATTTCCGTCATATGATAATGTCCGTGTTGATTAGCCCAGTCAGAACAGAACAGGAGGATTTTAAAGCATAGTTCATTTCTCTCTAGGTGGGAGAGGCGTGCCCTTGTCAGTGTTGTAAGACGTAGAGCCTGACAGGGAAATCTGTCTAGTCGTTCGGATGGAACGAAAAACGAGGTCCCGTGTACATATTGGCCTTCACGTATAAAGATCCCTTGGACATTGGAATTCGATATAAGAGTAGGCCATATTGCAGCTACACGGGCCAAATATCATCATAGCAAATTGTATGGTGTATGTCTGTCTTCATTAAGCCATTCGGGGCATCGCGGTGGCTAAGTGGGTAAGGCGCTGGCTCTCTAGCCTGGAGGTCGGGTGTTCGATCCCTGCATTGGCCAAGAAAGTTCATCTCGATTTTCCGGCGTGGTTTCCCCTTGTCAGTGATGCAGAAGGAGGGCCCGTCAAGGACAGCTGCCTAGTCGTTCGGATGGGACGAAAAACCGAGGTCCTGTGTACACATTGGCGTGCACGTAAAAGATCCCTTGGCAGTTGGAATTCGATATAAGAGTAGGCCGTAGCGCCGCTGCCCGGGCAAAATTTCCCCTCATAGACCACTGTATAGTGTATGCCCGTCTTCCATTAGCCCAGGTTAGGTGCAGAAGAGTAGGACGTTAAACCCTATTTCATTTCATTTCATTTCATTAATCCAATCGGGACAGAACCGTTAAACCACATTTCCTTTTATTTCATCCATCCCTAGGCGGTCGCAAGCGACGTTTTATAACTAAATGTTGACCGCAATATGGCGGTTGACCTATTAGATCCAGTTAAAACAGCTAATTGTGATACATGTATTAAAAGTTGAAGTGTTATTGATCTGATATGATACGGAGCTTATTGTGATACTTATACCTCTACTAGAACCAATACGTTCAACTTCCCTCTCTCTCTTTCTCTGTCGAGTATATACCACGGTTTTACTCAGATACACCGCGTCGTGCTACAAACAACTCGTGTGATACCGTGATTCCTATTGCCGTCACTGATCGACCCAATCCAACAACTCGTCGTGTGATGCAAGCTACAACATCTTCAGTTACTGGAATGTATCTTTATATTGCTAGTGTCAGTACCTTTCGATAAACCCGATTAATAATCTGTGCAAATAACAAATATGGATTCTGCTAACGGATATTTATCTTATTCAAGGGGTAGGTATTGTTATACTTAAATATGTTTTTATTCCCTTTTCAAAAAAAAAAAAAAGAAAAAGGATCAGAATTTTTGTATGCAAAGTTTTGGACTGTTTTTTTAAGAGGTAGTAACTTTAGATTTTATACTTTATATTTTTTTTAAAAAAAAAACAAACAACAAACAATAAAATGTAGAGAAACTATTTGCTGTGTTTGTTGAAGTGTCGTGTTATAAGTTTACTTTTGTTTTAAAAACACAAATGCAACCTTGTCTCCACTGTCATTAGACTTGTGTACCATGTACATGTATGTCCTTTATTTAAAGAAAGAACAAATAATAAAGTTTCTTTATGCAACATTGTTTCGACGTATATATTTTGTTTTTAAAAAAAAAAGCCAATAAAGACGTTTGAGTATTCAAACCTTTTTTGGCTATTATTCAAGAGGTACATATCGTGTATGTATAATAAATATTTACTTTTCTTTTTTTGAAAAAAGCAAACAGAGCGAATCCCAAAAATAACTTTTTATGTATAGCGGATCAACTTTAACGAATACCGAAAGTAACGTTTTACACATAGCGGATCAACTTAAAAAAATACCGAAAATCATTTTTTTGCACATTGTGGATCAAGTCAAACAAATAAATATTACAGAACGGAATCCCGAAAATAACATTTTATGCATAGTGGATAAACGTAAATAAAATAGATTGTTCACAAGAGAATCCCGAAAATACCTTTTTATACATAGTTGACCTACTTAAATAAATAACTTTTTACACATTGTGGATCAAATCAAACAAATAAATATTACAGAACGAAATGCATAGTCTATAAACTTAAATAGAATAGATTGAATAGAATCCCGAAAATAACATTTTATACATAGTGGACCTATGTAAATAAATATTTCATGACGGAATCTCGAACATAATTTTTTATACATAAACAACATAATAATAATTTTTGTCAAGATCCTCAACCAGTTGTATTTCTTTAATTTGATATATATGCTAGTTGCCTGCTCTTTGTTAGGCGTCTTCAGATGTTATAATGTATATAAGTTTTTGTATATACGAGTGTGGCGTGGTGTGGGATAGGGTACGATGGATGCAACGAGATGTTTTGGTAGGCCTATGTTTTTCAATATGCAGGGGCGGAACCAGGAATTTTTGCATGAGGGTGTTTGCCAGGTTTCTGTTACGGAAATCTGCCATCATCGTCTCTAAATTACATAGGCATACATACAAATTGAGCTTTTTAAACAGAGAAATCATTTTTATACTGATGTAGGATCACTTTGTGATGTAATTTTATTGATGCAAGGCATTATTTTTTTTATGTTGCTGAGCGGGGGGGGGGGGTGCAAGGAGATGTTTTTGGTGTTTTTATAAATATATATTATATGAGTGTTGTGTGGGGCAGGATACGAACGAAGCAACGAGATGTTTTGGTGTGTTTTTTTATATACACGAGAGTGGTGTGGGATAGGGTATGCTGGATGCAAGGAGATGTTATGGTGTGTTTTATATATACGAGAGTTGGGTACGATGGAAGCAATGGGATGTTTTGGTGTGTTTTGTATCTACGGGAGTGGTGCTGGATAGGGTACTATGGATGCAAGGAGATATTTTGGTCTTTTGTTCTCCAAGATCATTGCCATCTGATTAAAATGCAGATGTATATTTCGTTTCGTTTTTTATACTTTCGATGGCCAACACTATAAGGAGAACGCTAGATCGGAGACGGTCCTACTCAAATTGTGACGTCATATGTGAATTGTGGGTTAGGGTAAGGGTTAGGCTTGATCATGGGTTAGGGTTAGGGCTAGCCCTGTTTACATCTCGAGACGAAATCTAGCACTTACCCTAACCCTAACCCACAATCTATATATATGACGTCATATGTGCTAATATACGTAGGACCGTCTCCGATCTAGCGTTCTCCCTACACTAAAGACAAGTAAAACGAAATAGGATCAGTTCATTGTTGTTGTTGTACAATTTCCCTTTAAATTAACAGATTTGATCAACATTCGCGAAGGGTTGTTGAAAATACCTTTTATACCTACCACATCGACCTCTTCTATAGTTTTATTCTGATTTACGTCAAATTATAAGTTAGCTATATGTGTTCTTAATTAAGTCTCTTCAGGTGGTATGGCATAAAAGTGTTTTATGTATCTGGTTACCCAGTAAACACGAGTACACTACTTAAAGAGTTGAATAATTCAATGAGTGTTGTAAACCCTTAAAAAACGGTGCCGGGAAGAATAAGCGTACCCTGTCTGGGGAAACAACCACTGTAACAGTATCAAAATCTCGGTAAATCAGCAAAGAGACATTCACATGTCGCACAACCACTCAAATTGAGGGTTTGAGGGTTGGGTGGCGCTGTATCATGGGGTCTGTCATTGAGCCAACTGATTGTACGTGACAAGGAGTAAGGTCGTATGTCCAGCCTCGTGGTTTTTCTCCGGGTCCCCCGATCCCCTCCCACCGCTAAAGACCCCTACTCGCAAGCCAATTATAGAAATAAAATTGAACCATATGTTAGTCTCGAAATGACCTAGCTTGTGTCAAGTGGACGTAAAAGACGTTGAGAGATGTTGTGGGTAGGGTGTGATAGTTGTAAGGTTAGATCTAAGTATTCAGGCCAACTGCAGATTTCACAAGCGATTGTTGACTGCAGGGACGAATCCAGGAATTTTTGCAGGAGGGGGTTTGCCAGGTTTCTGTTACGGAAATCGGCCATCATCGTCTCTAAATTACATAGGCATACATACAAATTGAGCTTTTTAAACAGAGAAATCATTTTTATACTGATGTAGGATCACTTTGTGATGTAATTTCATTGATGCAAGGCATTATTTTTTTCATGTATCGAGCATGGGGGGGGGGGAATTGGAAAAGGATCCACTCCTGGACTGATGAAATTATGGGCAAGGAGTAGTAGGTTAGATTACAGTTAGCCCTAGCTTTGTTTACATCTCGTGACGATTGACCAAATCAGCAGTTGGTCTTGATATTTAGACCTAAACACGGATACAAGGGCCTTGAGGGGAGTTTTTTCTTCCTTTTTGTGTCCTAGTTTAATGTAACTATGCCTTTTCCTAGTTATTTTCTGTACGCGAGAACTGACAGATTGAATAAGACGAAGCTTTTTATTTCGTTATCAATACTCTAAAGTTTTAGATTGATCATGTTATTCTCTGTGAAAGTTGAAGGTTTACGCCATTGGACTGATGGATAGTCTGTTATTTTTAGTTATATGATGAAAATGGACCTTTTGATTCTGTTGTATATTTATGTTTATTCCGGGGAAAGTAAGGCAAGGGTGTATCCCCCCCCCCCCGACTCACAAACACACACACACACACACTTCGCCTCGATGAGATGTGTAATGCGGAACCTGCCAAGGAACAACTTCGTGACGTTAAACCTAAAAGATTGGCGTGCACCTAAAAAGAACAGTTAGCTACAACCTGATTTAACACAGATGCTATTTCGTTTCGTTTTTTTATAGTTCAAAATTTCGTTTTACTTGTCTTTAGAACACTAAGATCTGGAAGAGTTGTTATATAACCCGCGTTCTATATAGTGTGAGAGATTTACTACAGCGACTTCTTGGCGTTTGATGCACGGAACAGTGGGTAACCCATTAGAAACGTCAAAGCGGGTTGATTGATAATTATCTGACGTCATATGGTCAAAAGCCACTCGTATGGCCCCTGACATGACCTTTGAGTACAACAAGTCAGAGTATAGAAATACGAAACTAAATATAATCAGATTGAGTTGGCAGTTGAAATGCGTGAAATTTTCCTCAACGAATACCAGTGGTGCAAACCACATTTTCATTTTATTTCATGGAGCCACGGTAAGTAAGACGTTGGCTCGCTAACCTAGTGGTCCCGTGTCCCGTGCTCCCTCCCTGCTTTCACCGATAATGTTCCTCATAAAGTTTTCGGCCTGGGTTTTCTTTGTCAGTGATGTAGGAACAAGGGTCTGGTATTCTGACAAGATACAATGTACATGTATAGTCGTTACGTGTTGGCGTTCACGAACCCTGGCTGTTGGAATTCGATATAAGAGTATGCAATAGCGCCGCTGTTCAGGCAAAATTCCCCCAGAGCACACTCTGTTTGCATTAGGCCAGTAGGAGCCGACCAGTAGGACGCTAAACCCCATTACCTTTCATCTAATTTCATTTCATTACATTTATATAAACGGCATCATATATTGAGTTTCCTGAAAATAACAGTCAGTCCAGACGACTTTTTCAGAATAGGTCTATGATTGCGATTTGTTTAGTGTCCTAAAATTCAACCGAAGCTGCTCTTTGTCTTGTGGGTATACATTTTTTTACGGTCAAAATAGATTGTATTTTTTTATGTCAAAGATATAATCAATCCACTGTAGTAATTAGACGTTGTTGAAAATCTCCTTTTTATTCTAATAAATGATATTTTGGTCGTTAGTTTTTAAACAATCAATTTGTGTACATTTTAACATGTGAGAGATTAGACATGTACGATCAATCACTTTTGATGGCACATGTTTAATTTAAAGGGCTTAATCTCTTATTCTCTTATTTTCCATTATATTTGAAAATAAAAACACAAATTAGAATTTAATTTTGTTTACTATTGATGTTTATCTCTTTCCGTTCAATGATGAATCCTAATATCAAATATTTAAAACAAAGTGAACACTTTATAATCTGTACACGTGTCGTGTATTTCATGGGTCGAGTGTCATTTTTTAGGGGGGGGGGCTGAATAGTAAGCACGCACGTGCTGTATCATAAAGCCTGTCATTGAGTCAACTGGCGTGGTTTCAAATCCTCAGTTGTACGTGACAAGGAGTAGGGTCGCCAGGACGGACAGAGGGCCTGCCAAGGAAAGCCTCGTCTTTCGGATGGAACGAAAACACGAAGAGTGCCGTAGCCGACACTGTCCGGGTAAACTGTCTCTCATAGCATCATGTCGCCTGTCTAACCTCGTGGGTTTTCTACTTTTCTACGGGTCCGCCGGTTTCCGCCCACTACGCGCAAGCGAATTATTCAAACAAAATTAAACCATAGGTTAGTCCCGAAATGACCTAGTTTGTGTTGAGTGGACGTTAAACCCCATTGCTCTCTTTGCCATTTGTTTGAAAAAGAGAAAACGATATTCTGCCAGAAAATTCAGAAGGGATTAGTAATTGGGGATTCAAAAACGACAAATTCAAAATTGAAGAAAAAAAATGTAGAATAGACAAAGCAGGTGTAAAAGATTATCGTGAAGTTAGGATTGTTTAATTATTTCACCGAACATTTAAATTTAAATAAGTTATTAAAACAAAACACACTGGACATTAAATGAAGGAATGGAGTTAATAAAGTGAAATAAAATGAAATGGGGTTTAACGTCCTACTCTTTAGCACCTAACCTGGGCTAATAGAAGAAACGAATGAATAAATATAAGAATTATATCCCTATTACAATATTATATAACATGTGCTTTTAGATCTTATTTTCACACATATTAATGTTCGACAGAATAGAAAGTTACGCCCTTGAATTAAGGAAAATCTATGATTGAATGATATGATGTCTCCATTAGTTTTATATTTTTGTTGTCAGAAATTTACTCATTTTGCTTTTTGTAATCGAAAATTGACAGATTGGAAAACTATTGAACACGACACAGGTTTATAATGCGTTGCTGCGATCGTATCCATTTTTGCTTTTAAATTACGGTTTGTGTTTTTTGCAGAATTATCGTTTTATTTTCACCCATTATCTGCTCCGAATGAAATAAAAGTTGGTCAATTACCGAGGGCTCTAATGACACTCGATTATCCTGATTTATATCCACTTAATATATTGTTTCAATTCTCACCAGGGGCGGGGGGGGGGGGGGGGTGACCGAATGGTTAATACCTGCGCTCTGTGTCATAAGGTCTGTCATTGAGTCAACTGGCATGGTTGAGATTACAAGGTGTAGGGTCACCTGTCCAATCTCGTGTGTTTTTCCGCTTTCTTCCTACTCCTAAAGATCCCACTACTGAAGCGAATTATTGAAATAAAATAGAACCATACGATAATCCCAATCGTTTGTGTCGAGAGGACGTTAAACACGACTTGTTTGACAGGAGTATAGTTCCATCAAATGTGATTTCATTTCGCACCATCAAAATAATGAACACTCGTGAAATCTAAAATTTTCACGAAAATGAACAATCGAGGCTTCGTCTCGTTTGTCCAGAGTACCGTTGCTACGATAATAAACGATTAACGTTACATCTTGAAACAGTCATAACTTCGCCCAGAATAAACTAATTTGAATTAAGTTTTCTATATAATCATTATTTTTTCGTTGTCTATTTTTTCAACTATTATAACGAGAACAGCCAGGACCATGTTTCTCGAAATCTTATAAATAAAGATAAAATCAAAATTTTAGCAGACACTTTAATTTTGATTCGCTGAGCACTAAAATCTATCTTATATTATCCAATCATACTACTAACTTTTGGATTTTATCTTAGTTAAACTTCGTGAAATAGGCCCCAGAGCTTTATCCAAAAAATGTTATTGCGCATCTTTAAAATACATGTAGTCGGCGGTGACCACCTGTCGTTTACATGTTCTTTAAACCATTTTCTTTGTGTAAAACATTACAGGTACTACAACAAAGAATATGTTTTGTAATACAACAATCATTTAATTTGTACGTATGGGGAGAAGATCGGTATCTAAATCAAGACTTGGTGAATATTGTATCCTGTACATTCTCAAATAACACACATTTACAAATCCTGTCTTATCTTTAGAAATAAAAACGAAGATTCGTGGAGTGGACCATTCGACAAGCACTCAATTTCGGTCATGGCACTCCATGCTTACCCATTCTAGAACATGTTTCAAATGAGGAACTCTCGTGATACTTTTTGGACTTACATTTCCCACCAAGATCAACCCGACTGCTACAGTTAATATGGGACGTTAAACCCCATTTCATTTCCGTTGTGGGGCCGAATGATTAGCACGTGCATGTTGTATCATAAAGCCTGTCATTGAGCCAACTGGCGTGGTTTCGAATCTCGTGGGTTTTCGCCGGGTCCTTCTATTTCCGCATACTGCTGAAGACCCCTACACACAAGCGAATTATTGAAATAAAATCAAACTTTTTGTTAGTCCTGCAATGACATAGTTTGTGTGGGTGGACGTTAAACCCCATCTCTCTCTCTCTCTCTCTCTCTCTCTCTCTCTCTCTCTCTTTCGTTGCTGAATTAGTTTGCACAACCATATATGGAGTACAACCAAATTCTGTTAGCATATGGTTGTACTTCCATATGTTAACTGAACAAAAGACATTATTATATGAAAACTGAAAAGGTCGAACCATCTCTGTCGCCTAAATATTTCAATCCGAGTTATTGGTCTGCCTGGATGTAAGAGAATTTTACAAACCCTAAAACCCTAAACTGATCTTCCTACTTGAATGATACACGGAAATTAATGTACCTATCTTATACTGAAAGATCACTAAACATGGCCGGAAGCTTTGATGGATTTCCCTTTCAATGCTATACGACAATTATAGGTTTTCTATAATTACCTACAGTTTTCTCTATTATTTCGAGTAGTCAATAAGGGACTATGTTAACCAATAAAACTCAATCTTTCGTAATTGAGAGAGAGAGGAGGGAGAGAGAGAGAGCGGTGGAGGGAGAGAGGGAAGGGGTTTAACGTCCACTCAACACAAACTATGCAATTTCAATAAAACCCAATCTTTCTTAATTTCTAACAAGTGTGACAATGTATATGCTCTTTACCACTGCTTTTCTTAATTTCTAACAAGTGTGACAATGTATATGGTCTTTACCACTGATTTTCTTAATTTGTAACAAGTGTGAAAATGTATATGCTCTTTACCACTGCTTTTTGAAAAATCTTGTAACGCTCTAGATGGCCTAACTTATCATCCGATTGACTTCATATTGATACACATGGTTTAAGGTCTTGAGACGAACAAGTATAGCAATTTTCGACGAATTTTGATTACAGAACAGCTAAATTTATGATATTAATGTTTCGTATACTAAATTTTAGCATGGGGCAGAACTTTATAAAAAGCTAACAAATTCTAATGATTTTCTGATAATTACATAATGAGTTGTTACTCTTAATCAGATTGTAGTGTATTACAAATGTTTCATTTCTGAAAAAAGTAAAAATATTGCGATAACTCTTGTTGATTGCCCGGACGATTTAGCTGCTGTAGGCGTATGTTTCGTTGCATGACAATCTAATTTTTAAATCTGCAAACATACCATCGTATAACAAATATAGCATCTTATTATAAATACAAAAAGGATGGTTGGATACCTGAATGGTTAGAGGGTGTGGTCTGCATCATAAGGTTGTCATTGAGTCAACTGGCTTGGTTTCGATTCCCCGGTTGTACGTGACATGGAGTAGGGACTTCCGGTTTCCTCCCACTGCTCAAGCGATTTATTGAAATACAACATTTAACCATATGTTAGTCCCGAATTGACCTAGTTTGTGTCGAGTGGACGTTAAACTCCATTTCATTTCATATCTCTATCTCTCTCTCTCTCTCTCTCTATCTCTCTCTCTCCCAATACAAAATTGAATTTTGAAATGTTGAGTATCGCTGTCGTCTTGATACATGCACACAAATTGAATTCCCCTCTATTGACGTAATACTATTTTCGTAGCGTGATGTGGGTTTATATCAGTATGGGGTATCAGATACAATAAGATAGAAACCTTGTCTTTTATTATGGTCGGTTAATCACGCTATTTCTAGTTTGTTTCTAAAGATAAAAAACAATAGAGATGAACGTGTACCATGTAATCATTTCTTGTGTAAGTTGTAAACGTTTAGAGATTTAATGTAACAACTCGTTTTTCACTGACATAAATAACCTAACGAATACTGTTTTTGTGTCGTATTTGACGTAATCATTTGTTTTTTGTGTGTCATATATAACGTAGCTTTATCTTGTTTTGTTGCACATTCCACGTCACCATTCTTTGTTATGTAACATATATGACGTATCCATTCTTTGTTGTGTGTCGTTATGACGTAGCTATTCCTTGGCGTGTGTCGTATACGAGGTTGTTATTCCTTAGTGTATGTCGGTCGTATATGACGGAGCAATTCCTAGGTGGGTGGCAATGTATGTCGGTACCGCCCTTTCTTTCAAGGCATATATATAAGAGGCAATAATTACGATGCATGTTCTATATGTTGTAACCATTCCTATTTTGTGACATATGACGTAATCATCCTTTGTGACGTGTCTTATATGACGTAACTATTTCCTTATTATGAAAGAATAGATGAAAAAAATACGTCAAGGTAAACAAGTTATCACTTTACGTCACATCCCAAATTTAGGCTGCCTGTCTACAGCTAGCTCTACCTGAGAACTATGGAAGACCAAATGGGACAATATTCATGATTCTTGTTTCTACATTCCAGTTTAAAGATTTTAGACACGAATGCAACATTCTAAACTAATGATTCTTGTTTCTACATTCTTATGTCAACATTTCATGCACAAAATCAACATTTAAACAATAAATTGACTCTATGTTTCATTTTCGGCGTTTTATCGGTAAATTTTATATATCATTAAATATTAAAATTAAAAAATAATTTCTTAATTTTACACATCAAAGAAATCAATTCATTGGTTTCTGAAAGTATCTAAAAAAAAGATCTGGAATTTGAACTTTTATGAAAATATTTTCTACGTTTCAAAAAGTCTTGAAGTTAAAATCTTGAAATGAAAATGTCCAGAAAAATATAGTGAATTATCAACATTATTACACCAGATGGCGTTAGCGTATGTGTACAACTTTGATACAGACTATAGATTAGAAATCAAAAGTAGACTTTTCCACGAGTGGAAGTAGGCCCCTGTTCTGTTTACAGTAATTAGTTGCATTAAACAGAAATTAAGCACGAGATACAATAACGATACAAATAACTTCTATAATTTAAACAGCTAGAAAAATTAACTGAGCGGAATCTCTCACCCGTATTCAAGCACCCGGATTCGAGATCAAGTTAGCATGCATATTCTCTCACTGTATTCCAGCGCCTGGATTCGAGATCAAGTTAGCACACATATTCCTAGCACCACATAAGAGAGAGGGAGAGAGAGAAATGGGGTTTAACGTCCACTCGACACAAACTAGGTAATTTCGGGACTAACATATGGTTTAATTTTATTTCAATAATTCGGCTTTCAATAGGGGTCTTTAGCGGTGGGAGGCAACCGGAGTGCCTTGAGGAAACCCACGAGGTTGAGAAAGGGCCCCTATCTCCATGTCACATACGCTGACACCAGGGATCGAAACCACAGTCGCAAGCCAGAGGTGACCGGGCAGCTAGAGGTCGAAGCGTGGCACTCTAGACCACTAGCCCCCCACCCCCACCCCCTTTAGCGCCAAGAAAAAACTAGTTATAATTATCACTAAAATAAATGTTACCTTTATATTAAAAAATAAAATTTTAAAACATATTAATGCAGCGTGGGTGTACCCATTGTTTATTGAACCATCAAACTCCACCTCGAATCCGGGTGCTAAGAACTTTGTGGTGGTATTAACTCGATACGCCAACATAAAAAGTTAATGAAATTTTGCATGTGCATACCTTATGCATCTGTTGATTTAGTAAAATAAAGATATTGAAGCCACTAGAGCTAGTTGGGAAGTTATGGCGTGCACAGTGAGCCTACCCTACCCGATTTCTACCACATATTTAGTATGTTTACGGTAATATATCTCGACACGCCAGAATAGGAGCCTTCTGAAATCTTGGATTCTAGTAGTTTATTCATGTCTTGATTCCGTGAAACAAAAATCATTTTCTCACTAAAGCTGGTCTGGGTGCTTTTTGATGCAAAATGGACGTACACCTCTTTTGCATGTTCAGTTAGCCCGGTGTGCGATATGTTACTATGTTTACGGTACTAATAGTATATTTTTGGGTGTGGGGTGGGGTCGAGGGATCTGTTCGATATATACTTTGCATTAATATGTTTTAATATTTTATTTTCTAATATAAAGGTAACAATTATTTTCGTGATAATTATAACTAGTTTTTTCTTGGTGCTAGCAATATGTGTGCTAACTTGATCTCGAATCCAGGTGCTGGAATACGATGAGAGAATATGTATGCTTATTTAACCTAGAATCATGCTGGAATACGGATGAGAGATTCCGCTCGGTTAATTTTTCTAGCTGTTTAAATCATAGAAGTTGTTTGTATTGTTATTGTATCACGAGCTTAATTTCTGTTCATGCAACTAATTACTGTAAACACAACAGGGGCCCACTTCCACTTGTTGAAAAGTCTACTTTTGATTTCTAATCTATAGTCTGTATCGAAATTGTACGCATACGCTAACGCCCTCTGGTGTAATAATGTTGATAATACACTATATTTTTCTGGACATTTTCATTTCAAGATTTTAACTTCAAGACTTTTTGAAACGTAGAAAATATTTTCATAAGAGTTCAAATTCCAGATTTTTTTTAGATACTTTCAGAAACCTATGAATTGATTTATTTGTCGTGTAAAATTAAATAATTATTTATCCATTTTAATATTTAATGATATATAACAGTTACCGATAAAACGCCGAAAATGAAACATAAAGTCAATTTTTTGTTTAAAATGTTGATTTTGTGCATAAAATGTTGACATAAGAATGTAGAAACAAGAATCATAAGTTTAGAATGTTGCGTTCGTGTCTAAAATGTTCAAACTGGAATGTAGAAACAAGAATCACGAATACTGTCCCATTTGGTCTTCTATAGAGAACATGTAATCTCGAAATGACGTAGATACATCGCTGTGTGCATTATGTTTACTTCATTCTGACATTAAATCATCAGCTAGCTATATATATCACGTAACCATTGATTTTTGTTCTGTGGTAGGTGTACATGACGTAATCATGCCTTGTGTGTTTTATATGACGCAGTCATCCCCTGTTGTCATATTGTCGGAATATATTATGATGTAATCACTCCTTGCTGTGTGGCATTATGACCTAACGACTCCTTATTGTACGGCATATATGTTGTAACCTTTTCTTGTTTTGTTGTATATGACGTAACGATTCCTTATTTGTGGCATGTGTAACTGGACGTGTCCTCGTAACATCAAAGACTTGTAGTCTAATATATTTTTTTTAAAAATGCCATAAATCATTCATGAATTTAAATACAATGATATCAGCTAATTTAGTACTTGTAGACCACGATGCGAGTGTATGACATAACCATTTCCTGTTTCGTGTTATCACCTTTTTAATCTTTGTTTTCATTTCCAATAATTCCATAATAAACAGATGAATAATATAACTTCATTAGGCACACGTTTGTTGGACTCTCGTTTTCCATTCCGATATTCGGCGAGCAAGGGGAATTCCCTCCTTAATTCCCCTTGTCAGTGGTACAGAGGAGTGATGTCCCCTTGTCAGTGGTACAGAGGAGTGATGTCCCCTTGTCAGTGATACGGAGGAGTGATGTCCCCTTGTCAGTGATACGGAGGAGTGATGTCCCCTTGTCAGTGATACAGAGGAGTGATGTCCCCTTATAAGTGGTGCAGAGAAGAAGTGGTGTCCTTTGTCAGTGGAGTAGGGCATACTCCGCGCAGTGTTTCGTTTGATTAGCGGTAATCCCACTACACATTGCTATTATGAGTGGATATTGTTGTTTTAAATTTTGATTGGTCAGTAGTCCGTCTACCAACCAATCACTAGCTGCCCTACAAAAGCTTTACATTTAAAACGAGTGCCAATATTGGACCAAATATGTTTAAATAACGTTACGTCATGGCTCACGATTGTGTTATGCCTAATTAACCCGTGCATAGCAGAATACTGCAGTAAAACTAATTGCGTGACAAACGAGGCTATCAAGTCGAATGAAATACTGTTTGGAAACGAACATACTTTCACCATTTTTAATACCTTAAATCACTGTCCAAAGTTTTAGGGAAGACCCAGATTAAACGAAGGACTGTCATGTTGCTGTACTTTAAAGTGATAGCTTTCATTGAACGGAAAGAATAGACACACTCCTGCATAAGTTCAAGAAACAGACGCTATTCCAGCAATGGCCAGAGAGGGATTTTCATTTTGCAGCCGTTGAACCTAAAATTTCACGTTTTGTTACAAAAGAACGTATAGAAATGTTACACAAGAGTGTGTACAGTACAATACGTTACGATAACACGTGGTACTGCCCTTTTTCTTAATCTTGGGTCGGTGCTCATAGAAGACCCGGGGGATGAAGGTCGATGGCCGACATTTAGCACGTGTGCGCTGTATTATAAGGTCTGCCATTGAGTCATCTGGCGTGGTTTTAATTCCCTGGTTGTACGTGACATGGATTAGGGTTGCCTGCCAAACCGTGTTGGTTTCCCCCCTCCGCCCAAGTGATTTATTGAAATAAAATTGAACCTACTGTTACTCCCGAAATGGCATAGTCTCTCTCTCTCTCTCTCTCTCTTTGTCTCTCTCTCTCCCTCTCTCCAAAATTTCCAAATGAATGCATTTTTATTGACTGGCTAAAAAAAAGCCATGCTAAAAGCTACAGTAGACATATAAATGCTCCATCATAAATTGATAGCACGTAATACTTTTTTTCTAGTTTCAAGATATATTTTAAGATCCATAATTGTGCAAAGACGAATCTATTACCTTACATTAGCCAGGCATGAGTCGTCTTGAATGTAAAATACAGCGTGATTCATCTACAGTCTAGCACAATTCTCTTGATGCTAAAAGTACATTATTTAAGGTTACATTATAATCCAGTCTAGAGTGGTGAGACGTAACAGTACATTATTTAACGTAACATTATTAGAGTGGTGAAGTGTAACAACAGTACAACAGTAACGTAACATTATAATCCAGTCTAGAGTGTTGAGGTGTAACAGTACAATATTTAACGTAACATTATAATCCAGTCTAGAGTGGTGAGATGTAAAAGTGCAGTATTTAACATAGCCTTATATTCCAGTTTAGAGTGGTGCAATGTAAAATTACAGTATTTAACGTAGCATTATAATCCAGTCTGCAGTGGTGAGATGTGAAAGAACGTAACTTTATATTCCAGTCTGGAGTGGCTAGATGTAACAATACAATCGTTAACGTAACCTTATATTCCAGTCTGGAATGACATGGATGTAAAGTACAATACAATATTTAACGTAACTTAAGTGTAGCGAGATGTAACAATACGTCACTTATAGGAGGTCATTCTGAACTTGATAGCGGTTATGCTATTCTAACTTTATAAGGCATGTCCGGGGGGGGGGGGTGTATATATAATTTAAATAACCCATAACGTGTAATTGATAAAACTGGTTATATGAAAACAGATTAAGAACTGTGTGTTATTTGGCTAAATGATTTTTACGTCTTGAATCTAAACACTTTCAGGAGTATCTTGTTATTTCTATAAATGATTAATGCCAGTTATAGAGGTTTACAGAAAGTAAGTCTGAGTGGACGGGAGAAATGGCGAATGGCGAATGTTTTACTAATATAAATGAAGTCTGAAGATGGTTTTAGGTTTCAGAAGTACAGTGTTTAATCTGATTATTGGGAGTGTGTTTAACAGGGATTGTATATAAGTTCTATAATATTGTTTATTGTAGATACATGTAGGTCAGGAAGGTTAGTGTCTTTATGTAAAAACTGATGGTTGGGATGGCCTAGTGGTCTAGAGTGCCGCGCTTCGGCCTCTAGATACCCCTACTCGCAACAGAATTAATAAAATAGCATTGAACCACATACCACTCCTGAAATGACCTAGTTTGCGTCGAGCGCACACTACCCTCTCTCTCTCTCCCTCTCTCGCTCTCTCCTTCTCTCTCTCTCCTTCATTTCTATTCTTGTATCTAAAGTTAACTATATTAGTCCTGAAATGACCTAGTTTGTGTCTCTCGCTCTCTCTCTCTCTCCCCCTCTCTCTCTCTCCCTCTCTCTCTCTCTCTCTCTCTCTCTCTCTCCCTCTCTCTCACTTCTTCATTTTTAAAGTTAACCTATTTTTCTTACCACGCGATTTCCTCCAGTCAGGATTTAATATTGCAAAAAGAAATTCAGTTTCCCTTTGAAAACACCGCATAGCCCTTTGAAATTTCGGTTGTTGTCATATCTGACCGATTAGAGATTTCCCCTGGCCAGTCCAGAGCCACACAAGACGGAAAACGAAAAATAAAATAGGGGTGCTCTAGTAAGGTACGTTTTTGAAATTTCCGTTTCCATTGACCAAGCAGGAACAGAACAGTAGGACGTTACTATTCGTTTTTATTTTATGATCAGTAGTGGAATACCGCGTTTTATCAGTGAAATAAAAGTGTTATTCCACTGGCTAGCAAAGTAGTTCATGTTGTATTACCTAAAATGATTGTAAAATCATAAAATAAATAGAACATTTGTCGTTTTGTCGTGAATAACATATTTTATTTCATCTCTAAGCAAGAAAACGTTTATATTTTCACGAATGCGTCGCATTCGTGAAAATATAAGATTTCTTGCTTCTCGATGAAATAAAATATGTTATTCACTCTAAAACGACAAATATCCTCTATATATTGTGCAATAAGGCAAGATAAGATCATGTTTTTGTGGTCACCAAGACAAGTTTAATGCGATCAATTGCTAAGTACTACTAACAAGGGACGTTCTCTTGTCATGCTCTTGTTCAATAAATAAAAGACTAAACATGACGGGAAATTGACTGAAGGTATAATCCCTTTAAGAGAGATGTACGTACTAGATTGGATAGTCTGAAGAAGGTTTTAGCACTGTAACACATGCTGTTGAACAAGGAATGTGTCTAGCCAATCAATCCACTTGACATTAACTAAGCCCGGATAAATGTACAATCTACCTTGTTAATGGACCGAACATTCATCTCGGTTAATTTATACTATAAACAAATGTGGAATTAGTGTGCTTTTGGGTCGTTGTTTCCAAGAGGCGTTTTTGCATGTGGGGCTTTATAGAATAAGAATGCTCTATCTCGTGTATGTGAAAGCAGGTCATGTGATCGGAGGATGGTCTACAAAGAATAAGAATACCCCTGTCTCGTGTACGAATCCCGTCACTAAATAAAAGTGTATTTCTTGTCGGCCTATCTGAGGGTGTTTAACGTTTCATTTCATTTTCGAGCATAATTTTCGTATTAGTATGCTGTATTGCGTATGCCCGTCTTCATTAGTCCAGTAGAGGCGGAACAGCAGGACATCTGCCTAGTCCTTTGGATGGGACGAAAAACCGAGGTCCTGTGTACACATTGGAGTACACGTAAAAGATCCCTTGGCAGTTGGAAATCGGTATAAGAGTAGGCCGTAGCGCCGCTGCCCGGTAAAATTTCCCTCATAGCACACTGTATGGCGTATGCCCGTCTTCCATTAGCCCAGGTTAGGTGCAGAAGAGTAGGACGTTTAACCCCATTTCATTTCATTTCATTTGTAACCATATAAATCAAAATGGCCGTCCAATTTATTCCACTACGTTCAAAGGAAACATGATTGTAAACTACTCTCTTGGTGTCATCATTTCAACAATATCATCTAAATTACACGCACAAATTATACTGTCTGTTGCGTGCCGTTATTTTTTTCTGAGTTTGGCCAATCACGAACCGCCAGAATGGTTCCCGGAGAGATGTTGTTCATTAAAACACCATATATAGTGTATCTGCAATCATGTACTTTTACAGCTCGACGTGTTCATTATACAACAGGAAGCCACAGTGGCTAAGTGGGTAAGACGCTGATTCGCTAGCCTGCAGGTCGCGTGTTCGATCCCCACATTCACCGAGAAAGTTCATGACGGACGACATGACAGGCACAGCAGTCTAGTCGTTTGAGAATATATTGTGGCGTGCACGTAAACGATTCCTTGGTAGTTGCAATTCGATATGAAAGACGGCCATGGTGCCGCTACCCTGGCAACATTTCCCACATACTGTATGGTGTATGCCCATTTTTATTAGGGGGGGGGGGGTGGATGGCCGAATGGTTAGCGTGCGCGCGCTGTATCATACGGCCTGTCATTGAGTCAACTGGCGTCGTTTCGAATCCCCGGTTGTACGTGGCAAGAATATGGGTCGCCTGTCGCCTGTGTTTCCTCCGGGTACTCCGGTTTCCTCCCACTGCTATAGACCCCTACGCGCAAGCGAACTATTGAAATAAAATTAAACCATATGTTAGTCCGAAAATGACCTAGTTTGTGTCATATAACAAATCGCTATAAAAATTCATAATATAATAAACTGCCTCCAGATCTAGAACTAATTCATTTCTCTACTTATTACCAAGTTACTCCGTTCGTTTCGTGTCCATCAATTTCTGATTGCCACTGTAATCACTAACTGCTTCGCGAACCTCATATTCAGAGTGTATCTGGGGTGCGGGCAGAAGCGGACTCCACAAAGGATTTTCTAAATCAGGATCTCTTTGGGAGTCTTCTTTTTCTTCACCATTTTTACGAGAGTCTTCTTTTTCTTCAAGCTTAAGCATCTCCACCATCTACAAATTTCGTATTTTGTATTTTTCAGAATCCTTTCACGCGACTGACTGAATGTTAAAGTTGGCTGCCAATGTTTCCTACAGACAACCGGATATGGTGCTAGCAGCTAACGGAAGTGCTGTCAGCGCTGGAGTCCTCGACTCAAACCAATATGAGCAGTTTTATCTACAGGCCAGATTCATCACTGGGGTAGTTGTCTATCCAATTATATGTCTCATCGGATTAGTGGGAAATTCCCTAAGTATCATAGTGATGTCACAAAAACAAATGACGTCATCAACTAATGTGTACCTGATGTCGTTAGCTATATCAGATTGTGTGAAACTCATCAGTGATTTTGTGTACTTTATGGTGATATTATTACTAGAATTAGACCCGCCGACTGGCAACAAGGCTTACGGCTTCCTGTATCCCTACGCACACTATATATTTAATGCTTCGTTGTGTATATCGGCCTGGTTAACCGTGTCGGTCGCCATTGAGAGATACATTTATGTGTGTCATCCGACAAGAGTGAAAGTCTATTGCACAATACGTCACGCTAGAACGGTTTCCATGACAGTGTTTATATTGATGAGCATTTTAGCCATTCCGTACGCTATGCGATATAAAACGATAGAGAATTCTAGTAACTCTACACATTACAAAACATACGACTTAAGAGTCACGGAACTGTGGAGCAACGAATCATTTTCCAAGATATACACATGGATTCAAAACTTTCTTCGCTCGATTATCCCCCTTTGTATGTTGATTATACTGAACACGTGCATTATATACGGTATACGTAGGTGTCGGGTCGGACGATCGAAAACTTCACGGAGACATCGTATAACCTTTATGCTTATCATTGTGATTCTGGTGTTTCTGATCTGTATCACGCCCGACGCTATCATGTCGACGTTTCTAGGCCTAGGATATTACGAAGAAGACTTTTTACAACGTGGAATTCGGGAAATAACGGATTTACTCCTTTTAGTGAACTCGGCGTCTAATTTTATAATCTATTGTATATTTAACACGATCTTCTGGAGAAATTTTGTGAATTTATTCTGCAAGCCTTGTTATAGGATTAATATACATTTTGAAGAATCTCAAATAAGACGGCTGTCGTTAGTTGGACGCCCGAAGGCATCCCTTCACGTTAAGCTCGGGCACCGGAAGAGCATTTGTGGTGATGGTTTGTTATCGGAGGTTTGACTATTACCCATGACATGGACATTATAAATGGGGCTCATGTCGAGAATTACTTTATCGATGGCTGCTCAGTGAGTAAGACGTTGCGTCTCTAAACTGTAGGTCCCGGGTCCGATGTCGGGGGTCCGCGGCGAATAAGATGCTTTCTCGCTAACATGGAGTTCCCGGGATGCCGAGAGAAATCCTCCAGATGATCCGGTATGGGGTCCCTCGCACGGAATGGCGTCTAATCGGTCGGAATTTGACGAACTAATCGAGATGCTTGACGCCACGTAAAAGAATCATTGAGAGCTAGAACTCACTTGCTGTACAGGTAAAATGTCCCCTATAGCACATTGCATGCCTTTGCAATCCGCATTTTCAAGGACATAGCAGAACAGTAGGAGAATAACCGTCATTGTCTACATCGGTATATCCAGGGGTTGACGACTTTAGAGCTCTTTAAGCCAAAAATAGTAAAGCTGCTGGATTCGCCATTTGATAAAATATTGTATACAGAAGCGGATTTAAGGATAATCTGTGCAGTTTATATACCGTGGAATATTCTGGCGTTGTATCAAGTTTATCAGTTTCCAACACGACCGGATACTGTGTTATGGCACGTTTACCGCTGGATACTTTGCTTTAGAAAGTTTAAGAATTGCTTACATCACTGGATACTTCGTTATAACAAGCTTAAAATTGTCCTTCACAAACAGATATGTTTTTTTAGCAAAATTAACAGTTGCTTACATCGGATAATTTGTGTCGCAAGTTTAACAATTGTCTACAGAACCCAACATTTTGTTATAACGAGTTTAACTACTATTTTTACCACTGTGTACTTCGTTTTAGCCATACCCCACACGACCGGATTCTGCGTTATGACAAGTTCAACAATTGCCTACACGACCGGACACATGACAGAAATCATTCCAATTATTTTATATACGTTTTAAAACATTATCTGGCCTTGTAAAATTTTATATGTAATTATGATTTTCTGTTGATGACAGATATACTGCAATCTGATTAAAATACAGATCTATATTTCGTTTCGTTGTTTTATACTTTCATGATCATGCGAGCGGCTTTTGACCCTATGACGTCAGACATTGATTAATCAATCCACGTTGACGTTTCTTGTGGTTTACCCACAGTTCCGTGTCGCGCCTCCGTAACAGATGGTTTCATTGGCTAATCCCTCGCGCCACCCAGAACGCCTGTTATGTAACAACTCTTTCAGATCCTAGTGTAGCACAGATAAGTAAAACGAAATTTTGAACTATACAAAACGAAACGAAATAGCATCTGTGTTTTAATCAGATAGGATAGACTACATATAGAATATAAATTTATATCGATATAATATATAATAAGCTTTATTTGTATATTTTTCAAGAAGAATGATAATCAGAATTTTTGAACATCATATTTTGTTTTGATATCAGTGTTTGGAAATGTGCGATCAGTATATAACCATCATACATAATCGTGAAAACTGGTCATGTTAGACATTCTTGACTATATTTACGAAATTTTTAGAATATACCCTGGCGATTCGAAATTATTTGGATTTTTCGCTAAAAACTACGGTCGTACTACGCGCTTGGGGAGGGTGGGGGGCTATTCGGTGGCATCAGTCAAATCACGCCTCTGTATTTCTGCGCATTAATTCTCGCCTATTTGCCTATTTCATAATAGCCTATGCATTTTTAATTGTTGGTGATTTGGACGGAACCAGACCAGAATCTGATTAATGATAGGAACCGGGTATGTTTTAGTCTCTTTGGCAATTTATTGTATCGCTGTATGCAATAATAACAGTGGAACGCAAATGAAGTGGAATTTAATGTCCAGCTGTTCTGCAAAGTAATAGAGATAGTGGGAACAGACATACATCGCATGTACTATGTGTTGTGAGCGAAAATGTACCCGGGGAGTGACATGGGTTCGTTCACGTACACGCCAATTTGTACACGATAATGTAGGATACGACAGTATAATCTGCACGCTCTAATTCGAGCCAAAATAAAAAGGTGTTTATGGCCATCTTCTACGTCACAATCCCCAAAATCAACAGCGCGTGTGCTATTACTCTAAGGGAATGGAGATTTGGATATTCGTCAATCAGAGTTTGTGATGTTATCACTTGCAATAACCTATATAGGTAGAATAATCTATTAGAGAATCTATTCTAGTTTATCTACAGCAGGTGCGTGAATTATTACTACCAGTTTGTTGAACTGATGATTATAGACCGCCTCCAGTGTATCGTAACCTCCATACAACGGCCATTTGATGACGTAGTTTAATCATGACGTTTCTAAATTAAGCTTAAGACGACATTTATTTGTCTGGTAGTTATTTTAGGTTATTCTATTGTTGCAGATGATAATTACCTTAATAGCGGAAGGGAATGAAATGAAATAGGCTTTAGCGTACAGCTGTTAAGCAGCAAACGGCGTATTAAAAATATACCATGCAGTGTGGTGTTACGGAAGAAAATGTGCCCGGCCTGTCATGGTTTTTTTTCGCACCCATGAAACAATGATAGGCACTTTCACGTTCTGGGTCAACAGGCAGTATGACCGATACGAACAAAGTTAGCTCATCCTAATATAGCATAATACCCAAATTTAGCGTATCCTAATATATCGAAGATCCCAGAGTTAGCTCATCCTAATATAGTATAATACCAAAATTTAGCGCATCCTAATATAGCATAATACTCAAAGTTAACTCATCCTTAGATATCGAAGATCCCCAAGTTAGCTCATCCTTATATAGAATAGTACCCAAAGTTAACGCTTCTCTCTTCTCCTACAGCTAAACCCCCAAACGCAAAATCCAATTACATGTATTGAAGTAAAATTGAATTATTTGATAGTCGAAGTGTCAAGTGAACATTAAACACCCTAACTCTCTCTCTCTCTCTCTCCATATCTTTTTTCTCCAATGACGCATTTAACTCGGCATTCAGACTAATTTTTATTTACATAACAAATTGAAGTTGAGGTTTGAAATTATGTAATTTGATAATATTTTACAATAACATTTTCTTGTCTGCTATGGCTGGTAAATTTCCTATTCTCGGCATTAAGAAGAAACAGTATCAAAGGTCACAATGGCCAGGAATAATCACATGACAAAAATAATTCGTATAATTATCGTTGATAATCAATTTAACAGCCATCTTATTTCCTGAATTTACATCTCTCCCTGTGGTTCAACAAACTTCTTAAAACAACTAGAATATAATTCGGTTAATGACATACTTTTCTCAACGGCGTTATTTAATCCGGGCATATTGGGCCTGCATGGGGAGTCACGGCGCCTGTGCATTACCCGGGTGGTTTCCCTTGTCAGTGGTGCAGGGCGGAAGGTCTGACAAGGACAGTTGCCAAGTCGCTTGGATGGGACAAAAAAGGGCCCGTGTATACATTGGCGTGCACGTAAAAGATCTCTGGAATCGATATGCGAGAAGGCCATAGCACTGCTGTCTGAGCAAAATTACACTCAAAGCATACTTTTTGGAGTATGTCCGTCTTCATTAGCCCAGTTGGAGCAAAACCGTTGGACGTTAAACTCCGTTTCATTGTATTTCGGCTTGTTGGGATGGCCTAGTGGTCTAGAGTGCCGCGCTTCGACCTCTAGATGGTCGGTCACCTCTGGCTTGTGGCTGTGGTTTCGAGCCCTGGTGTGAGCGTATGTGGCATGGAGATAGAGGCGCCTTCTCAACCTCGTGGGTTTCCTCCGGGCACTCCGGTTCCCTCCCACTGCTAAAGACCCCTACGCGCAAGCGAATTATTGAAATAAAATTAAAACCATATATTAGTACCGAAATGACCTAGTTTGTGTCGAGTGGACGTTAAACCCCATTTATCTCTCTCTTTATCTTACCTTACCATATGTTAGTCCCTAAATGACCTAGTTTGTGTTGAGTGGACGTTAAACCCCATTTCTCTCTCTCTTCTCTTGAACACCATGTTCTTCGCGAATGTTTAGCGTCCTTCAACCGATGGGATAGGATCCGGGTCTTTCTGGCGCCATTTCGTGTCTGACTTCGCTCAATTTTTAAAATCTTGTATAATTACTGCCATTTTTGTTTACAAATTATTTCATTACACCCCATTAAATTTTATTTTTTTTAGATAACAAGCTCAAAGTTTATTGTATAACAAATGTATTCTCGATAACTCGCACAAATATAATTTAAAATGTATTCTTGATAAATTCTATTCTACTTTTAATGGGTTTTGTGGATCTCGTGAATAAACATTCAATTGTGCTCTAGAAAGATGGCTGTGTCTATTCAACCTCTAACTCAATATTCCATTGTTATGGTCGACATTAAAAACGCGAATTAAAATTCAATATTGATCCATTTGAGTCTATATTGATGTTATTAATTTGCCATAAACAATATTGGATCTTCATATTGAATATTTAAAACGTAATGGACGTTTTATAATGAGTTAACAAATCGCGTATTCTGTGGTTTTTGGGACCATTTGTTATACACAAGGACATCGCGTCCTACAGAAACACACAAACGCATTTGTTAATGGCTAATTTACAACTGAAAAATTAATATTTTTAAAAAGCGTAGAATAGACCAGGAATGACTAGATGACCATCGTTTGATTTTATTTATGTACTGTAAGCTATAAATCCTTTTATATACATTCATATTACAATAATATGTGCTGTTATAACCATTTTCACCTATGTTAAGGTTCCAAAGGGACTGTCAATGTACGTGACAAGGAGTTGGTTCGCATAACCAAACTCTTGGATGGATTTTCTCCAGATCCTTAAGCTTCTGCCCACTGCACACCAGTGAGTGAGAGAGAGAGAGAAATGGCGTTTAACGTCCACTCAACATTTCTGGACTAACATATGGTTTAATTTTATTTCAATAATTCGCTTGGGCGTAGGGGTCTTTAGCAGTGGGAGGAAACCGGAGTGCCCGGAGGAAACCCACGAGGTTGAGAAGGCGCCCCTATCTCCATGCCACATACGCTCACACCAGGGCTCGAAACCACAGCCGCAAGCCAGAGGTGACCTGCCAGCTAGAGGTCGAAGCGCGGCACTCTAGACCACTAGGCCATCCCAACCCCCCGCACACCAGTGAATTATTGGAATAAAACTGAACAATTTGTTAATAATGAATTAACCTTGTTTTGTCGACAGGACGTTAAACTATTTCCAAATGAATGCATCTTGACTGATTGGCTACACAAATCATGTGGATGAGTTATATTCGAATTGTTAATCGTTTTTTTATGTATCATTTGAAATACGCCATAAGAATCTATTGTTAATATGTAAATGATGACATTATATGACTATAATTATTGCCATGAATTCAATACATAAAATTGTTGAAGAAATTATTTCAATTTGTCTTTGTTCTTGTGTTGATATCCAACCCAACCAGGCAAGGGATTTGGGTAAGGGGTTGGGTAACGGCTTGGGTAAGGGGGTGGGTAACGGGTTGGGGTGGAGGTGGGCAACGTCAATCAGTGGGGCGTACCGTCCACGCCCACCTAGTCCGATATCGCAGAAAACCTGGGAAACTTGCGAGAAGAGAGATACCACCATGGATTCAATCTCCGCTGCTGGTTTATGGAGTATATAGTCTTGGGTCTGATAGACAGGCAGTTAAGCCTAGGGAAGACGGACGTATAGGGGTGGGGCTCTGCTTTATGGAACAATTTATACTGTGTGATCGGACCTGAATGTTCAATTTATTATCCTTCGTGGGTAAGACGCTTCTCCGCTAGCCTGAGAGTTGGGTGTTCGATCTCTGCTTTGGCCGAGATAGATTATCGGGATTTTATGAAGTGGTTCAAGTTTTGTTTCAACAATGCGTTTACGCGTGCGGACTTTAGCAGTGGGAGGAAACCTGAGGACCTGGAAAAAAAACCACGAGTTCGGACAGGCGAACCTACACCTTGTTACGTACAACCAGGGAATCGAAACCACAGCAGTTGACAGACCTTAATTATGATACAGCTAGCACGTGCTGAACCATTCGACACCCCCACCCCCCACACCACACACACACACACACACACACACACACACCACCTATCTGAGGAAATTCCCTTCAACCCAAATCCGGTTATAAAGATCTAATAATATTAAGAGTGTATGAAAAGATAAATGTTTTAAGATTTGGTGGTGAATTTCATCTGGACCAGTTGCAGTTTCCCGGGCTCGCTTTAGCGAATCCCGAAGTTCTGCAATGGAAAAGATATCATTGTAGCATTCATCATTGTGGGACCTTATGACGTAAGAAGTGTTACGTAACACCAAGTAATAAAAGCAACCAGACAAATGGGTCATTAAAACTATCGAGGTTTTAAAACTTATCTAATTTCACCAACATTTGTTATCAACAAGAATAGGCACGTAGATTCCTAAATATCCAATCCTGCCCATATCTCAATTCATCAATCGGATTATCAACAAGCAAGGAAATGTAGCTTACTAAATATCCAATATCATCTAAATCTGTCTGAGGAGATTTTTACCGTGCATATTTCCGTATCGTTGTTCAATCATTAACACATAAAACAAGTTATAAATTTTATGAAAACGAGACGGTTGTATTTGAGAAATAATAAAATCGTCTAGGATTCCTGATTTAAATGATGGAATCTTGAAAAGGAAATGAAAGTAGATGATTGACATGATATGTCTATTTTTGTCATCGTCTGATGTTGAAAACTGACAATATTTTATTCATTTTTATGTGATAAAGGATATTTGTGTCCAGGTTATATATAGTAACATACGTCATAACATACGTCACGACTTTGATCAATACGCATGTTTCACCATACATGTCAGTAGTATGGGGTTGGTTATGAAGGTTTGGTGCGGTGCTGGGCCCGCTCTGTGATGCTACATGTGCAAGCCCTGTAAAATTAAGTGAAATAAACTTTTTTCATAAATAGCAAAGAGATCTAGCTGTAACGCCGCTGCCAAGACACACCTCCCCTTCTTTACCAGAATGTATAGCTTATACACACTTGAAGTAGAAAATAAATGAAATGAAATAAATTGGGCTTTGACGTCCTACTGTTCTGCTCCAACTGGGCTAATGGAGACGGACATACGCCCGAGCAACGGCACTGCGGCCAACTTATTATTTTTATCGAATTCCAACTGTCAAGGGATCTTTTACGTGCACACCATATGTACACAGGACCTCGGTTTTTCGTCCCATCCGAACGACTTGTCAGACCATCCGTTGTACATCACTGACAAGGAGGGAATGACGCCGCTGTCTGTAAACCTGTGTCGGTCATTTGTAGTTTTGCTTCCTTAACTGTCAACGAGCCATAATTTCACTTTTCGTTTAATTGAATTCCACGAATTTGTACTGAGTTGACTGTGGATTAAGACATTTTGTCTGGAGCCACTCTACGTTTTGCTACATTTTTCGGGCAGTGTGATTGGATGTGTTCTGTTACTGTGTTTACCGATCGCTATGTTATAGTGTATCTTTGTATATATTTTATTATGTGATTTTAGTTAATGTAGTAATTGACCAATGTCCGAATTGATATCTCAGTAATCTTTCAAGTCTTTTAACTGTTTGGGTTTATACTCAATGTAACGATATATATTATGTAATTATAGTTAACCCGTGTTCTTGCTATGTTCATATCTTCTTCTGTATTCAAACATCTGTTTCCTATGTACAATTTAACATCTTATCAAATATTATTATATAATTATTTTAATCCTAAGCTTGTATATATTGTTCTATATTCTAATGTAACTTTAGTCTGGTGACCGACTCGCCCTAGCGATACCTATCTCGTTATTGTGACCGTTAGCCAGGTTTGGACACTCGTTTATTAAAAGTACAATTTTAACTAATTATATATTATATGAGTTTTCGTCGTTAGTGTTGGAATCAGCTACAACCCCCAGAAACTAACACTTCGGCAGCTAAATGCCACTTAAAGATTATGTTCATTGGGCTTGATAACGATAAGAGGATTCTTGACGAAACGTCGTGCCTTTGGAATAAAACTAGTGATTGCATCCCATAAAAACTGTGTTACAAGCCATTGGATAATTTTGGAGTTGCTTACACAAGCTAGAATAGCAGAAAACGCATTTGCGGTGTTTAAATTTTCAAAATTTTTCTCCGTTAGTGTGAGGCCCCAAAGCCCGCGACGATTGATTGGTTGTTTGGAATTCTAGGCACCCAGGTAGGCTATATTGGACCAAATTGAAGTTGCTGTAGTCACAGGCTGGAATAGCAGGAAAACGCGTTTGTAGTAGTTAAATTTTGAAACTTTTTTCCCAACGGTCTTGTCTTCCTGGGTGTAAACGATTGACTGGAATTCGAGTCAGCCATCTTAATTAGGCTTATTAGACCACTTTGAAGTTGCTTTGTCCACGGGCTGAAATAGCAGGAAAAGGAGTTTGCAGCCGTCAAATATTTCAAAATGGTCTTAGGCGGAGGTGGAGGTCCATACAAGGTACGTCACGCTTCTTCGCCTCTCAAAGAAGACCGGCGCCGTTGTCTGTAGATCCGAAATTTTTTCGGGCATTACGGATTCTCCCCCCCCCCCTCCCAACTGTCATCGAGCCGTAGGCCTATGCGCATCTTTATAAACTAAAGTTATGTGATCAAAGTGGTTCATGTGGATCCTCCTCAAAAATTCCCCAACAAAACTCTCTCACGCGTAACATTCAATATGTAAAAGTCATGAAAAAATATGAATACGGCACCCCCTGATCAACATTGTCTTGGTAAAATATGCCAAAACAGTATTTGCAGAAGACTGAAACTTTAAAAAAGTTTATTTAGGGGGTGCCCCCCCCCCCAGCGGGAGGGTGACCCTCCAAAACTCGCCATGCTATGCTACAACGATTGTCAACATTCTATATATATCATTTGCGGACCCCCCCCCCCCCACCCCAATATATATTTCACGGCTACGCCTATGCAAGGCACAATTACCCCTGCTGGCATACCGTAGAGCGTATGCCCGTATTCAATAGCACCTTTCATAGAGAAAAGTATGTCATTAAACGAATTTATATTCTAGTTGTTTTAAATTTGTTGAACCACAAGGACACATGTAAATTCAGGAAATAAGATGGTTGTTAAATTGATTATCATCGATAATTATACGAATTGTTTTTGTCATGTGATTATTCCTGGCCATTGTAACCTTTGATACTATTTCTTCTTAATGCCGAGAATAGGAAATTTAACAGCCACAGCAGACAAGAAAATGTTATTGTAAAATATTATCAAATTACATAATTTCAAACCTCAACTTCAATTTGTTATGTTAATAAACATTCGTCTGAATACCGAGTTAAATGCGTCATAAGTGAAAATAGATATGAGAGAGAGGGAGAGAGAGGAGAGAGAGAGAGGGAGAGAGAGGGAGGAGAGAGAGGGGGGGAGAGAGGGAGAGAGAAAGAGAGAGATAGAGCGAGAGAGAGAGAGGGAGAGAGAGGGAGGAGAGAGAGAGGGGGAGAGAGGGAGAGAGAAAGAGAGATAGAGCGAGAGAGAGAGAGGGAGAGAGAGGGAGGAGAGAGAGAGAGAGGGGAGAGGGGGAGAGAAAGAGAGAGAGAGAGCGAGAGAGGGAGAGAGAGAAAGAGAGAGGGAGAGAGAGAGAGGGAGAGAGAGTTTAACGTCCAGTCGACACAAACTAGACCATTTCGGGACAAACACGTGGTTCAATTTTATTTCAATAGTTAACTTTCAATTGTTGAAGCAGTGGTGAAAAGCCGGGCGTCCTAGAGAAAACCCAGGATGGCAGACAGGCGACCCTACTTCCTGTCACGTACATACGGGGAATCAAAACCAAATCATTTGACTCAATGACAGACGGATGGGGCGATTTAACCATTTTGTATCATTATGTTGTAGTATTTATTGGGTAGTATGTGGTGATATTGGGTAGTGTTGGGTAGTATTGACTAAATGACGAAGAGGCGTTAAACTATACAGGGCACCTAGACACTGCATCAATAAGGTACTTCGGATGGTGCACAAAACAGACTCCCGTACACACATTTGTGTGCGCGTAAAATATCTCTTGGCAGCACTCGGCAAACCTCGGCGGATTCCCGAACCTTCGTCTAGCTAGATGTAAGTACGGGAATCTGCTGAGGTTTACCAGGGCTCTTGGCAGCTGGAATTCGATATCAGAATAGACCGCAGCGCCACCCTCCTGGCAAAATGTTCTTCATAGCACACTTTATGACGTATGCCAGTCTTTATTAGTTCAGTCGGAGCAGACAGAGCAGTGTGAAGTTAAACCCCATTTCAAGGCCTTACTCACTGTGCTACGACGGCTAAGAAAAACACGCATAAGTACACACTACTAATAGACAAATTTTTAAAATTTTTAAAATCGCTGATGTAATTTATTTCCGTCTGACGTTCACTTTACTTTCTGTCAACGCTACCTTCTTGTTATCGTAAAATGGCTACCCTTCAAATAATGACGTCATGAAGAACCAGTCAGATAAAAATGTCATCAATAGTTTGTTTTGTGATTAAACTTTAAAACCTTCCAAATATAGCTTATTCCACCATTTCTAGAGGGATGATGGGAATTATGTTAACGCCCTCACAGCTCAACAAATTTCATTATTTGTCATTATAATTTATTATTGTGTCAAGTGGATGTTAAACCCAAACTCTCTCTCTCTCCCTCTCTATCTCTCTCTCTCTGAACTCCCCTGGCGGATATAATGCACTTTATATACGCTGATTATTTAATATTTAAATACCAACGCTAAACCATGTCCGGCCCAGTCTTGGGTTCGCTGAGATTATAAAAAAAGGTCTATCAATCAATTTTTGCGAAAGGCAAAAGGAATGCCCCCGATTTTGGACAATCATCTTTAACAATACCGGAGCGGGGATCCAATATATGTCTTATCATGTATTATTAAGATAGGCTGGCACTGTCAGGCAGGATACGCCCACATTTTTGAGAGATGGATAGAGAACAAGCAATACCGAAAGTGATTTTTCCTATATCATTAAGTCCTGTATTTCATACTGTATTGGGAGCAGCCATTTTGTTGGTCAGTTCCAGTCTGATATTCATGAAATTCGAAGCCGACAATGATTATGGTGTGACGGTACACAACCTAGAAATGTTACTTTTCGTCAAAATCGGATAAGAATTGTGACCTGTAGAGAGTCCACAACCATGATATACCATATTTTTACGATATTCACGTACAAACGGTGACCATTTCGTCTGGCAATTTTGGTACGATTTTCACGAAATTCGAACTCAACCTTCCTTACGGTGCAACAGTAATATAATCAGAGTTTTTTTTAAAATCAGATAACAATTGTTCGAGAGATAGACAGAGAACAAGCAATACCGAAAGTGATTTTTCCTAGAATCAAAGGCCATAATTCATTAAGTTACAATTTGATATGCGCAAATATCGAAAAGAATAAAGATCTTTAGGTTATAAACAAGCATTTCAGGTTTCATCAAAATCGAATTAAAATTGTCACCTCTACAGGGTCCACAACTTTGACATACCATATTTTTACACTGTTCGCGTACAAACGGCGGCCATTTTTTCTGGCAATTATGGTCCAATTTTCTCGAAATTCAAACTCAACCTTTCGTAGGGTGTAATGGTGATAGAGTCAAACGTTTTTTCAAATCGGATAATAATTGTGACCTCCAGAGGGACCATAGGCGATTTTTCGGACAATCAGGGGCCATAATTCAGGAAGTTACGATCCGATATGCGCAAATAACGAAAGGAACCAAGATCTTTAGGTTATAACCATGCATTTCAAGTTTCATCAAAATCGAATTAAAATTGTGACCTCTATAGAGTCCGCAACCATGATATACAATTTTTTAACAATATTCGCGTACAAACGGCGGCCATTTGGTATGGCAATTTTGGTCCGATTTTCCCGAAATTCGAACTCAACCTTCCTTACGGTGTAACGGTAATATAATCAACCGTTTTATTAAATCGGATAATAATTGTGACCACCAGAGGGACCACAAGCTAAAATAAGGCGATTTTGCGTATAATCAGGGGCCATAATTCAGAAAGTTACGTTCCGATTTGCGCAAATATCGAAAGGAACCAAGATCTTTGGGTTATAACCATGAATTTCAAGTTTCATCAAAATCAAATAAAAAATGTGACTTCTACAGGGTCCACAACCTTGATATACCATTTTTTAACAGTGTTCGCGTACAAACGGTGGCCATTTTGTATGGCAATTTTCGTCCGATTTTCCCGAAATTCGAACTCAACCTTCCTTAGGGTGTAACGGTGATATAATCAAACGGTTTTTTAAATCGGATAATAATTGTGACCTCCAGAGGGACCACAAGCTAAAAAGGGTGATTTTTCGGACAATCAGGGGCCATAATTCAGGAAATTACATTCCGATAGGCACAAATATCGAAAGGAACCAAGATCTTTGGGTTATAAACATGCATGTCAAGTTTCATCAAAATCGGTTCAAAATTGTGACCTCTATAGAGTCCACAAGCTAAAAACGTGATTTTTCGTACAATCAGGGGCCATAATCCATGAAGTTTTCATCCGATACATGCCAATATCGAAAGCAGCCGAGATCTTTTGGGGATAAACCTATATTTCAAGTTTCGTCAAAATCGGATAAGAATTGTGACCTGTAGAGAGTCCACAAACAAATTGTGGACGGACGGACGGACGTCCGGACGGACAGGGCCGGACGGACAGGGGCGACGACAATATACGTCCACATAAAAATGTGGGCGTATAAAAAATGGGCCTTTAAGTAAAACAACACAAATTAACCGTTTAAATTGTTTGAATCTGTTTTCGTAGATGATGATCTATCGCTTAACATCAATTCATGCCGATATTAAAACATTTGTGGGTTTATCTGATTTTCAACAGAGAAACGGGGCAAATTTTAAATGTTAAAATAATTAAATAATGGATATAATGACTGTTGAAATAAAAAAAAATAACCGAGATTCACAACGCAAGAGCAGCTAGTTCGACAACAGATCGACTTACATGGAAATATAGTGGGGAAAATTAAACATTCAAGATGGGCGTCATGAGGTATTTACCGATTATATAGTTGCATAGAATTGCTGACAAATTCTCTCAAATCATGACAAATTTGAAGTGTTTCGTTTCTTAATCCGATCTTATCCACGCCGGGAGGATTATCTATACCTTTGTAAATTTTATTTTATTTCATTATGTTCATCAAATGCTACACATACATTATGCAAGCGCTAAATCTGTCTATTGCAGGATTTTCTTTGAGCCCAAAACGGTACATAAAGATGTCATCGTTAACCTGCAAAATTAACTAGATTTAAATACGTTTTGTCATGAATGATTTAACGTAAAAATGGATAATCAAGATTCTATTCGTCATCATAATAGCAAATAGCATCAGTAATGACGATCGAGGCTAACATAAAATTCAATGGCAAATATCTCGGTTCAAAGTGAAGCAATTTGACTGACATTTTCAACATATTTTGTTTTCATTATCTTATTTATAACGAGAAATGTCAGCTCTTTATCTAATCTTTGGGGGGGGGGATGGCCTAGTGGTCACCTTGGCTTGCGGCTGTGGTTTCGATCCCTGGTGTGAGCGCATGTGGCATGGAGATAGGTGCGCCTTCTCAACCTCGTGGGTTTCCTCCGGGCACCCCGGTTCCCTCCCACTGCTGAAGACCCATATGCGCCAGCTAATTATTGAAATGAAATTAAATCCATATGTTAGTCCCGAAATGACCTAGTTTGTGTCGAGTGGACATTAAACCCCATTTCTCTCTCTCTCTTTATCTACCCTTACCTAATGCTCTTTTAAAAGATTATTTGAGTTCATTTTTAGATCGATTTATCCACGATTTATTAGATATTTTCAGACAAATATCACGTTCATCTCAATATCTATCCGATATTTTTTTAAATTCTGAAATAAACCCACGCGGTAATTTCAAAGGGAAACTTAATTTCTTTTTAACGGAATACGAAATAACGTGACGTGATATTAAATCCTGACTGAAGGAAATCGGGTGGTAAAAAAAAACTAGTCTAACTTTAGAAATGAAGAAGTGGGAGAGAGAGAGAGAGAGAGAGAGAGGGAGAGAGAGAGAGGGAGAGAGAGAGACAGACATTTAGCATCCACTCGACCAGTGGCGGCGCCAAGGGGGGCGGTGGTTCAAGGGGGGGGGGGGGGCCCAAAAAAAAAAAATCTTGCCTGCTCTCTGTTTGCCCCCCCCCCCAATAATTTTCGGAAAAAAAATGTCTGAAATGCTACCTGGCTGCATTCTATTTTACAAAATATAGTGGCGAAAATATTCATTCACTTTGAGTCACTCTTACTCCGCCCGCTCGACACTTTTTTCTCTGGTCGGATAAACTAGTGATTTGGCGACAGGCGGTATCTGTTAAGCTCTATTTATCTCGACGATCAATGCCTGAAATACTGCCAGACTGCATTTCGGGCCGTCTACTTTTCAAATTTTCGTTTAGGTTCGCAAGTCCGTTTATTTCACAAAATATAGTGGCGAAAATATTCATTCACTTTGAGTCACTCACTCCGCCCGTTTGTCACTTTCTTCTCTGGTCGGATAAACTAGTAATTTGGCGACAGGCGGTATCTTTATCTCGACGATCAATGCCTGAAATACTGCCAGACTGCATTTCGGGCAGTCTACTTTTCAAATTATTGGGGACTTCATTGAGTTTCATGTGACACTTTCCTCTCTGGGGTCGGAAAGACTAGTGATCAGACCACAGGTGACATCCGATCAGCTCTATTTATCACTACGATCGGTGCCCAAATACTGTCAAGCAGCATTTCCAACAGTCTATTTTTCAAAATTTTCTTGGGGAGGTCCCCAAAACCCCCGCTACTTTAGCGCCCACAAAGGTACTTCGTTGAGGTTCGCAAGTCCGTTCGTTTGCCATTTTGGTCTCTGATCGTATAAACTAGTGATCAGGCTACGGACAGTATGTGGTCAGATTTATTTATCTCGACGATCGGTGCCTGACTGAATACGCTGTCAGAGAGCATTTCCAAGAGTCTTTTTTTCAAAATTTTCTGGGGGAGGTCCCCCATACCCTCCATAAATACTCCCGACATTGGCGCTCGAGAGTGGGATTCGTCGAGGTTCGCAAGTCCGTTCGTTTGACACTTTACCTCAACGGTCATTGCCTGAAATACTGCCAGGCTGCATTTCCGGCAGCCTGTTTTTCAAAATTTTCTGGGGGAGACCCCCCCCCCCACCTTAGTTGATACTCGTGCCTTTGCCCCTTAACCTTGGACTTTGCCCCAGCTTTGCCCCTCCAACCACCGACGGCTAGCGCCGCCTCTGCAATCGACACAAACTAGGTCATTTCAGGACTAATATAGTTTAATTTCATAAATTCGATTACACGTGGGGATCTTTAGCAGTGGGAAGAAAACCGGTCGAACACCCGACCTCCAGTCCAGCGAGCCAACGTCTTCCCCACTTAGCTACTGTGGCTCCATCGTGTGGTATAGAATAGCCAGAGGGAACCAAGGCTGCTAGAGTTATCTCATCATTATCATGGAACAATAAATGCAATTGACTATTTATCACGTCATGGTATCATTACTGATCAGATTAATTTTATGTTTAAATAGATCACAACCAGTTCGAGCTTTATCAGAAGTATATACAAAGTTGAAACGTCAATATTATATAATATATGATATTGACGTTTCAACGTTTCAACTTTGTATCATCAAAAACAACCGGGAGTCAATAAGTTCTATGTACCTAAATCATCGTTCAATTTGATGCTAGTTATAGAGTACTTTGTCAAACGTTTCAGTCAGTGCTAGGGTATCAATGACGTCAACACACATGTATTGGTGTAATTGTTCAGCGTTATAGCAGACAGGGAAGTTACGGTGGCTAAGATGCTGACTCGCTAGCCTGGAGGTCGGGTGTTCGATCCCTGCATTGACCGTGGTTTCTCCTTGTCAGTGATGCAGGAAGGAGTTCCTGACGAGGACAGCTGTCTAGTCATTCGGATGAAATGAAACACCGCGGTCCCGTGTACACATTGGCGTGCACGTAATATATCCCTTGGCAGTTGGAATTCCATATAAAAGTAGGCCGTAGCGCCGCTGCCCGGGCAAAATTTCCCTCATAGCCCACTGTATGGGTAAGTCCGTCTTCCATTAGCCCAGTTTAGGAGTAGAACAGTAGGACGTTAAACCCCATTTTCATTTCATTTCATTTATGGCCGACAGACACGGGTTTGTTTTACTTACACGGAGTCCCTTGCTTAAGCTTTCTTTTGGGTATTTGAACACAAGCCAGGATCGTGGGGTTACTGGAACAGGTCTGGTTGCAGTAAATATATTTAGGAATATCACAGCGGGTAAACATGTTTACTGGCCCCTGGGTTTCTTTACCCTTTCGTGGGATTGCTCCGGGTCCTCCGGTCTCCTCACACTGCTAAACACCCGTACGCCCCGTCTCTCTCTCTCTCTCTCTCTCTCTCTCTCTCTCTCTCTCTCTCTCTCTGTTGTTGCAGAAATGTAAAGAATAAATAATAATTGCCAAGTGATGCTAAATAGATGTTAACTAATGTTAAAAGAATCATCGCCGCATATATCAATAAATCGATCGACATTTATCAATTATCAATTGTTCAATTATTTGGTAATTATTGTGAATGCATGTTGACCAAGATATCAGCCCTGCGGTCTGTGGTTTTTATCGTCTGAGTAGTATCATCACGTTTATATCCGATTAATTTATCGCTCCCGTCCATTCCATCCATTATTCCCCAATTATCACCAATTTAATAGTTCTTGTGTCTAATTATCTTCCATTCTCAGATAGTTCGTGGCGGATTAAAGCTTATAGACCTTTAATTATAATCTACGGTGAAGGAAGAAGATAAATTCATGGTGGAAGAAGTTCGCCTGATGGCACGATTGGTATGGGCAATGTCGCTGGTCATTAGACATTACGGTCGGGATTTAAAGGGAGATAATTTAACGTTGAAGACGCTCGCCTAATAGCACAATTGTTCCTTCTCACGGAAGAGTTTCCACGTGATTGAGTCCTGCATCGTCTTAATCGCCTAAGATTTTCTAGTCTTTGTGTTTAATTTAATGTGAAATAACGGAACATATTTCACCTTTAAGAGAGATATGGAACCCGACACAAACTAGGTAATTTCGGGACTACCATATGGTTTAATTGTATTTCAATAATTCGCTTGCGCTTAGCGGTCTTTTAGCAGTGGGAGAAAACCGGAGTACCCGGAGAAAATCCACGAGGTTGGACAGGCGACCCTAATCCTTCCCACGTACAAGTGGGGATTCGAAACCACGTCAGTTAACTCATATGGCAAGCCGTATGATATAGCGAGGTCATCCAATCACCCTAATGGATAATGAAATGTACTGGGGTTTATCGTCCTCCTTTTCCACATCGACGTCACTAGGATATTGAGAGAGAAATGGGTTTTATTGTAAACTCCACACAACCTCGGCCATTTAAGGACTAACATATAGTTCAATTTTATTTCAATAATTCGCTTGCACGTAGGGGTTTAACAGTGGAAGGAAACCGGGATGCACGGCGGGGGCCGGACAAGAAGGCCCCGTGTATCCATGGTCGTGCAAGTAAAAAATCCCTTGGTAGTTGAAATTCCATATGAGATTAGGCTGTAGTGCGGCTGTCCGGGCAAATTTCATTCGTAGCGCACTGTATGGCGTATGTACGTCACCATTAGCCCAGCCGGGGCAGAGCAGTAGAATGTAAACCCATTTCATGTTGCAAACTTGGCCAATTCAAAAAATATGTCAACCATGTTCCATTTGAGACAAATAAGTAGACGTGAATAATCGAGACTTCGAGTGAATTCCTCATAGAAATATTTCTATGGAATTCCTTCTGACGTCATATATAGATAGACGTCAATGATAACGTGAACGGCGTATACGACGTCACAATTTATTCAAGAACTGATCACGGTCGGGGAAACCTTCTCGTTTGCTATAAATAATTTATTAGAGAGCTGATTTATTTGGCTTTTACTTCCATTATTACCCAACAAACAGACGATCGGACTGCTATGTCGTGTCCTCTGGGTTATTTTACACTTGGAAAAATTGTGTAAAGTCTGAGTAAGATTGGTGTTCAAAAGTTAGTGGGTAAGTTACAATCTGTTTCACAGATAATTACTTACGAATTATCTCTGTCACAGATGACTGTCTTCAACACGTGCATTGACTTCACGAGGCGTCAGTCATTGGCTCAACGGCTCGTGCATTGTTTACATAACGCCTAACTGCTTGGGGCAAAATGATGCATTTTACTAATTTTAATATCCATTTAAACTAAATAGGAAATATTTTTTTAACTACAAATACTTCAAACGTTTTTATTTATTTTTCTAATACTTCAAAAAAATGTTTTAGAATTTAATATGTCGAAAGAAAAAAGTTAATATGGGGACTAACTAAGTCGCGTAGATGTCATGCTTATCAGTGATTGAAGCGGCCCAGCGAATATTCACTGCTGACCAGTGTGGGTAAGTTAGACTACCCAACGCCCTTAATGCAGATTGAGTCAACAGGGCTAGCACTAACCCTTATTAACGAAATCTACAGTTAGATATAACCCTAAAATAGAACATACGGCACATAGTGCTCTCTTAGTAATAACAGGGGTCGTAGGGTGGGTTCTGCACTCGGATCCATTAACATAAATCTACGGACGAGACACAATACGCAGAAATCACAAGAAAGCCAACATATCAAATTAAGGGAATGGCTGGCCGTAAGCGCCCACTGCGCTCTTCAGCCCCGGCCCTGTAGTGATAAAGAGCACACTTCTCTTATTTCAAGTATTCGTTACAGGGGCGGATCCAGGAATTTTTGCAGGAGGGGGTTTGCCAGGTTTCTGTTACGGAAATCTGCCATCATCGTCTCTAAATTACATAGGCATACATGTACATACAAATTGAGCTTTTTAAACAGAGAAATCATTTTTATACTGATGTAGGATCACTTTGTGATGTAATTTCATTGATGCAAGGCATTATTATTTTTTATGTAGCTGAGCAGGGGGTGTTTGGACCCCCCCCCCCCCCCCTGGATCCGCGCCTGCGTTAACGCGAACGCCAATTTGTACGTCGGTCGTAAAACGAGCTTACAAATACCAAGCAACATAGAGATTCTTTGTGAGAGTCCGATTTGTCGTGGGAGATATGTCGAACAAAACACGCAACTCACACCAAGCGTTTTCCCGCCAGAGACGTTTATCAGCGTGTGTATAACGTGTACGAGAATTCTCTATCATCTCTGTGATTATGGCGATGGTCATTGGACCGTTAAACCATAAACTCCATACAGCGGTAAATAAAGTTGTGTCCAGGTCGGTCATTGAGTCAGTCATGGTCATGAATTCCCTCGTGGGTTTTCTTCGGGTATCCGAATTATTGAAATGAAATTGAAATCATGTTAGTCCAGAAATGACCCAGAGGATTTTAAACTCACTCTCTCTCGCTAGACGTCAGGGGAGATAAATCCATTAAAAGGTGTACTTCTTGAATCGATTTCGCTTGCCTACAATTACGCCGGTAATTATTTACACTCATTGTTTCTTAACTTGATTTAATCCACATAACAACATATGCGGAATTCAAATATTCTATACCATAATCAATATGGAATGTGAACGTATATATATAACGTGTAACAGGTTTGAATAATACAAAACAAACGATAGCTTTTATTAACTAGTGGTGAAATTGCAACTGTGTTTGTAGCATCATCGTGTAATTTTGTTTATCAAAACCATAATCTATCCTTTCCTATCACTCACAATATGTTTTTGCAAATTTTGGTATTAAAATCTCATGTAATTAATTATTTTTTTATAAAAGGCATTTATTAAGTTAAATTAAATGAATGAATAGTAAAATATATACTTATCTCCCTTTAAAACGCCGAAGAAGTTATCCAACGCTAGTCCCGAAATAACCTAATTCGTGTCGCGTAGACGTTACACCTACTCTCTGGATTATTCGTACATGGTTTCATTTTAATATAATAAGGTCTTACTTGAGTCAATTGGTGTGGTTTCGATTCCTCGTTTGTAAAGGTGCCAATGAATAGAGATGCCTGCGTCCTTCAGACCCAGAGTGTCCTACCCGGCCCAGTTTGACCCCACTTGAAAGGCATCTATTCACAAACGAATTATTGAAATCAAATGGAACTAGACTGTGTGGGGTAGACGCCTCTCACCCCCCTCCCCTTTCTCTCTATCTCTCTCTTTCTCTCCCTCTCTCTCTCTCCCTTGCTCTGATACTCGCCAAAATTCAGCTTATTCAGGGGAGACAAATCCGTTTATAATGACTGGATGCAGACCACCATTAATTTCCCCAGGGACTCCGTGTTAATTCCGGTCTCGTTGTCCCGCGCAAACTTTCATCCAATGTAATTATGAGACACATAACATACTCACACTTGCAGTAGTATGCTAAAAACATGTAACTGGTATTAATAACATGTAACTGTAACCTGTTTATATTACCGTTACAAACATCTTAATAACTCTGTTAATAACATGTCGCTATAATACCGAACATATCAACGAAAAAAGACAAAAATGAAACAATGTCATATCGAGCAGTCATCATCACATCAACCCTGTGCAAAACATTAGAAACAATAATCACAAACAGACTCAAATACCACTGCGAAAGCAACAACATCTTAACAAAGCAACAGAGTGGATACCGTTCCGACAGGTCTAATGCAGACTACGTCATTAGATTACTGACTATCAACCAAAACTTCGCAGAAACTTTTAATCCAAACCCTCTTCTTCCATTTTAAACCAAACAATCAACAAACATGGGAGACAAGGGAGAGCATGAAATGCAATGAAATGGAGTTTAACGTCCCACGGTTCTGCTCCTAAACTGGGCTAACGAAGACGGGTATACGCCATACAGTTTGGATTGAGGGAAATTTTGCCCGGGCAGCGGCACTATGGCTTGCTCTTATATCGAATTCCAACTGCCAACGATTCTTGTAAGTACGCGCCAATGTATACTCGGGACCTTGGGTTTCCGTCCCGTCCGAACGACTAGACAACTGTCCCGCCAGGCCCTCCGTCCTGCACCACCGAAAAACCCGATGAATTTTCTCGGCCAGTGCAGGGGTCGGACATGCGAGGTCCAGACTATCAAGCCGGTGTCTTACGCACTTAGCTCCCGTGGCTCCCCGGTAAACAGAGAATTGCTTTCAATTGAAACTCATATCCCAATGAGGATTAAGAATGGATGATTCACACACGGCAAAATAATTATTTAGATAAAATTGGCAACAACTATTGAGTGGATTGATTTTCTTTCAATTTTAAAATAAATTAGAAATTATGAGTAACCATCTAAATGTAAAATTGGATTAAATTGAAATGTTTCCTGCGTTGTCTAAAACTTTCCTGCTTGCCCTATTTTTATAAAGCTTTTTCGTTTACAATAAATAAACACAACTCACCAGAAGCATTCACTTGCAAGTTGGAGAGGAAACGAGACACAAGTCCAATAGAAGACTGAACGACACCAGTTTATCTGGTACGCGACAACCTAAATCGCTTAAATAACTAACAATATCGCCACAGTTTGATTGTGGACCAGCGATTACAGAAGAACCATTAGAGTTAATCCTGTACATATTGCTTACAGAGACAAGTTGGTACTGAGAAGGCGAAGCTACAGGTTAGAAGGCAATCGGGGAGATAATTTGGAATTAGATTTGAGAAGTCCCGGCTATTTGTTTTTATCCTGTTCGAGAAACTAGACACAACCATGTATATAAAAATTATACCAGTTTTGTTATTGGTTGGTGTGTTGAATCCAATGAACGGCGACACGTTGAATCCTGTCATAATAGGTAAGTAAATATAAATCGGTTGCTTTTATTGTATTTATGGGAATCACGGTGGCTAAGTGGATAGGCGCTGGTTCGCTAGTCTGGTGTTCGACCCCTGCATTGGCCGAAAAGGTTCATCTCGATTTTCCGGCGTGATTTCCCCTTGTCAGTGATGCAGACGGAGGGCCTGACAAGGACAGCTGCCTAGTCGTTCGGATGGAACGAAAAACCGAGGTCCCGTGTACACATTGGAGTGCACGTAAAAGATCCCTTGGCTAGATCCTACTGCTCGGCAACAACAGGAGTAATGAAGAAGACAGTGGCGCTACCAAACTGCTTAAAATACAGATCTATACTTCGTTTCGTTTTTTTATAGTTTCGGTGGTGTCTACTACATGACACTCCCTCAGGTTGTAGTGGAATGGTCTCGTCAGAGGTCATACGAGCGGATTTTGACCCTCGGCGAAAGACATTTGATTAATCAATTAGTGTTGATGTTTCTAATGAGTTGCCCAAAGTTGCGTGCACCTCACGCCAAAAACTCGCCTATCAGACCGTTTCATAGGCTAACCCCTTATATCACCGAAAATGTGGGTTATATAACAACTCTTCCGGATCCTAGTGAAGTAAAGACAGGTAAAACGAAATTTTGAACTATAAAAAAACGAAACGAAATAGGATCTGTGTTGTAATCTGATTGTGGCACTACACGTATTTCGCTTTCCATCTATGTGTAATTTGTCTATATAAGTAACAGGGTTTATATTTTTTTAAATATTATTCATTGAGTTGTGAAAAGCAGAGAACTACAATGACAGTTCTGTCAGAAACACCCATCAGATGAGGCAATTATTCTACATATCGAATAGCTTTTGATACATTCGTGCGAGAGGGAGGGAGAGAGAGAGAGAGGGGGGGGTAATGACCACCCCACACAAACTAGGTCATCAATTTTATTTCAACAATGATTTTCTTGCGCTAAGGTTCCTTTTAGCAGTGGGGGGAAACTGGAACACCCCGAGAAAACCCACGAGGTTTGGACAGGCGACCCTACTCCCTGTCACGTACAACCGGGGATTCGAAACCATGACAGACTTTATGATACAGCACGCACGTACGAACTAACCATGCAGCCATCCACACACCCCCACACCCACACCCCCGTTAGCCTAGACAACTTATTATTATTATTATTTGTAGTACCAGGTGATGGTGGTAGTCAGATGGACGCAGTGTTAAATAAAACAAGTGTTGTACATTTTTTATGTCGGAAAGAATCCCGTCTGTATAACATATGGATAAATTTACAAGAACTTCTCCCGGAAGTTATAGATTGTTCCATAGATAACTTGAGGTATTTCACAACCACGTTGTTCACGTCATCTAGTATCTAGACGCGGTTCACCAGACATGGTATCTTGTCGCAGTTCACCACACATAGCATCTGGACAACGACGCGTTCAGCGGACATCAGGCGCAGATCCAGAGGGGGGCGCAGATCGGGCGCACGCCCCCTCTTTTTTGAGGTGGCGAAAATTTTTGGCTCCATATATTTTCGCGGGAAAGGAGAACAAAAAAAAGTTAAGGTTGGAAATCGTAATTTACAGTACTAGTATGAAATTAGTCCTTGTGGGCATTTTTTTTTTCCACTCAAAAATCACGGGCCGGGCTTCGCACTCCCAAGTGGGTGCAGCACGCCCCCCCCCCCTTCTGAAAATCCTGGATCCACCCCTGGATATGGCATCTGACAAGAGAATCCCCTCAAATTTCAGCAAATTGAGCGGGGACAGCGTCGTTTTTTCGTTAAAATCCAACGAGTAGACGTCGGTTGCTCGAGGTTATATTCCTAATAGCATATTACATGTCTGGTCGTTGAACTTGGGCCCAAACAAGTCTTCTACGTCATTATTTGTAGATTAGTATATAGTAATGTTTCTTGCACAACCAGTCGTCATTATTTGTAGATAGGTATATAGTAATGTGTCTTGTACAACCAGTAACATCCGTCATTCTTTGTAGATAAGTATATAATAATGTGTCTCGCACAACCAGTCGTCATAATTTTTAGATACGTATATAATAACTAGACTCGTACAATCAGTCGCCATTATTTGTAGATTGGTGTATGATAATGTGACCCGAACAACAAGTAACAGTCCCGGTGTAGAGATTTATATACCTGGATTCGGTAATACTGAAACGGTAGAATATTTAGATCCGTCTTTACAAATATCAGGTAAGTAATCAGGGGCGGATCCAGGAATTTTTGCAGGAGGTGGTTTGCCAGCTTCCATTTAAGGAGATCTGCCATCATCGTCTTTAAATTACATAGGCATACATACAAATTGGGCGGTGTTATGCAAATGTGTCCTAGCCCTCAAATTTCCAAAAATCCTTTTAGTACATGCCTCGATTAAAGAATTTGTGACGATTGTTCAAACCGATATCTATTAATAGAACAGAACTATTTATAGATTGTTTAATAGAACAACATTACAAAATGATCTATTTCCCTTTAATTATTAAACTAATCGGATCTATGTGGGTTGGATCACTATTATCTTGGAATTTGCATTTCGCTGAACAATGCTATGTGGGTTAGGTCATTCTTCTGGTAAGTATGTCGATGGTTAGATCCTTTTCGCCTATTTTCGGCTTTTACTCAAAACTACAAACTGAGGGTTAAATCACATTTGCTTAACACCGTCCAATTGAGCTTTTTAAACAGAGAAAAATCATTTTTATAATGATGTTGGATCATTTTGTGATGTAATTTCATTAATGCAAGGCATTAATTTTTTTATGTAGCTGAGCATGGTGGGGTCATTTCGGGACTTACTTATGGTTTACTTTTATTTCAATAATTCGCTTGCGCATAGGGTCTTTATCAGTGGGAGGACACCGAAAGACCCGGATAAAACCGACGAGGTTTGACAGGCAACCTTACACCTTGTCACGAAAGGTAATTAAAGATACATTATGGGAGATTGGATAACGAGTTGTCAGTTCTCACTATAATAGTTAAAAACTACATAATGTAAGGTAATTTGCTGAAAATTTCAGTCGAATTGATCCTCTTTGAACCGAGAATCAAGCGACTGAAATTTCCGCCTAGCCTAGATCACCATTACGATAACAAGCATTATCTATCTAATGAAATCGTGAAGGAAATTTCCGCCTAGCATAGATCACCATTACGATAACAAGCATTATCTATCTAATGAAATCGTGAAGGAAAATTATGCAGTAAATCGGATCATAATCCACTAAAAATAGAGTTGATTATGGTCTGGAAAAGTTAATTAATAATTTAGATAATATTTCAGGCCTACAGAAATGCCTGCAATAGGCAGAGAGAGAGAGAGAGAGAGAGAGAGAGAGAGAGAGAGAAAATGGGGTTTAACGTTCAATAATTCGCTTGCGCGTAGGGGTCTGTAGCAGTGGGAGGAAACCGGATCTCACACCAGGGATCGAAACCACAGCCGCAAGCCAGAGGTGACCGGCCAGCTAGAGGTCGAAGCGCGGCACTCTAGACCACTAGGCCATCCCAACCCCCCTGAAATAGGCAGATTTAGCTCTTGCATGACGTATGTTTAAAACAACTTTATTTCAAATTTTATTTTTCAGAGATTGCGATAATTAAACGGCTTACTAAAAGTGGGTGGAAGAATCAATTTATCATTTTTAATTGTAACATGCTTCAGGGTAAACCCTGCGTTTTGATTGGTCAATTAGACACTGTCTATTGGACAATAACACCCTTCTGTTTTAGTAATGTCTTTTAAAGTATGTTACAATGTCGATAAACACTTCCTGTTTCGCATTTAGAGGGGTGTTATTGTCCAATAGACATGTCCTGAGATTTTACATTAGAACCCTCGAAGCTACGCGTCTCAGGTCCTAATGATCTCAGAGGGGGTACCTTTAAGGTAACACAACGGAGTTGGGGGGGAGGGGGATATCTTTATGGCAACACACGGGGATTGGCGGACGATACTTTTGATTTAAAGCAACACAACCGGGGTTCGGGAAGGGGGGGGGGGGGTACCTTGTATAAATGGGGTGTTTAAGTCGCTACGGAAGCTTTCAAATAGGATCGCTTGACAAAATACAGCCCCTTTGTCATAGAAAGACAGATCATTACTTTAAATATAACACTGGGTCCCATTTGGTATAATCCCATTTGTGCTCTTGTTTTATTTTTTCATACGGTGTTATATTAGTTCTTGGATATTTTGCTGACATAGTAAACAGTTTAACGAAATGGGGTTATATCAGAGGTCAATCTGTAAGAGCAGCACCCTATGATTTTAGGAAAGCACCAAGTAAGTCATTGTAATTTCTAAAACAAAATATCATTATTTAACAAAAATAAATTCACTTGAAATGTTGAATATTCTCAATGTTTGTTAACAGACTCGTATCCCATCTTTGGTGCCGCTGTTGGCAAGAATTTTTCAGCGGTGCACGACGGAGGGCCTGGCAACGAGTCGGTCTAATTGTTGACAAAATCTTTAACGATTTTTGGAACCTTTCTGATGTAGGCCAAAAACTGTTGGGTTGATCTGGGGTTTTATTCGGATGGTGCAAAATTTATATCATTAAATTTTGGCTTCAGGAAATTAAGCTAGATGTCTGTGGGTGTGTTTTCATATGTGGCTCAAACTGTCAATAACTGGGCCTTTAATTGTGAGGAACTAAAGCCTACATCAATGACGTGATGACGTGGAGAAACCACGTTTGAAAATAGCGAGTAAATATCTGCTCATTAAAATGCCGTTAGCATATTAGTTTCATTAAAAGGGGGCAGATTTTAATTTCGGCTTACTTAACAAAGTCCCGTGTGGTGTATCTGGTATCTGTCGTGAAGAAAACTAGAGAGAGACTGTTAAGGGTAACCAATATGGCGTCGATGCTTTCATCAATATGAGGTCATGTCGTATCCACCAAAGCCGTATATAGATAAAGTTAAGTAAAGCCATCGGCCGTGTAGTCCATGGTAAAGCTATAATTTGACGCTATGACGTCATAGTTTTTATGGCGTCATAGTTGGGACTCAAAATGGCGCCTGTAAATCAAAGCCCTGTATATTATCTATATACGGCTTTGCTGTAAATGAGTTGTCGTAACTTTCCCTAATGGTATCCACTTCCAATATTCAGGAGTCGTCTCCTTTTGCAGTTAACACTAATTTAAATGCAACCAGATCTATTTACATGTACCGACGCCTCGTGCAGATTTTCTCAAGGTAACAAGATGTATTGCAGGGGTAGCGCTCATCCTAACCTCAACCCACACTTCTCGGCAACAATCACCTGCCCTAACTCTGTTTACATCTAGTGACCTCGGAAAATCTGTGGGTGGTCTTGGTAAAAAGACCTAACCCACTAATGCTGGATAGCAAGACTTTCTTTGAAGTTTGGAGATTGATCAACGTCATTAGAACTGTTTTAGATTACGCAATATTGCGTTGCTGCTTTCCCCGATATGACGTCATGCCGTATCCACGTCATTAAAACATTCTACTGTAACCCAAGGGAAAGCGATGGCCCTTTTTTTTTAGAACGGTTGAATGTTTTCAAGATGAAGTGGGTGTTTACTCTATAAGATTTAATGTTTCATGTTTTCCAGATGAAATGGGTGTCTACTTTATAAAATTAAAGAATCTGATAGAGGACACATACATAATGAACAATAACACTCCTGTCGTTCTACTGGCTCATAGTCTTGGTGGATGTGTGAGTCTATATTTCTTGAACAACCAGGCGCAATCATGGAAGGATAAATACATAAGTAAATATGTCACAGTTTCCGTACCATGGGGTGGAACAATTAAATCTCTATTACTCTTCACGTCAGGTAATTAATACCATTCTATCTCCATGGTAACTATCTCTAATATTATAAATCAATTCCCATGGTAACTATCTAATGGTATAAATATATCTCCATGGTAACTATATCTAACTGTATAATTTTATCTCCATGACAACTATATCAAACAGTATAATTATATCTCCATAGTAACTATATCTTATAGTGTCACTATGTCTCCATGGTAACTATATTTAACAGTTTGAATATATCTCCATGGTAACTGTATCTAGCTGCATATTTCTAGTTCCATGGTAAACATAACCAGTAGTACTATTCTATCTCACTGGTAACTACGAACACGGGTTATAACTATTACGTGAAACATACCTTCCACCACCCCAACCCCCTCCCCACCGTTTCTGTCAAGAAAAAGGGAACGGCTGAACTTGGGTCGGTCCATGCGTCCCAGGCTCTCTGAAACCAAGTCTCTTTTACTACAGAAAATACCGGGTCTTATATACCTTCGCATACCTGACTGTGCGATTCTTGTCAGTACTGGGGATCACGGTGGTAAGTGGGTAACATGCTGGCTCGCTAGTCTGGAGGTCGGATGTTCGATCCTGCATTGGACGGAGGGCCTGGCAAGGACAGTTGTCTAGTCGTTTGGATGGGACGAAAAACCAAGGCCCCGATGGAAGAGTAGGTCGTAGCGCCGCTGCCCGGGCAAAATTTCCCCCATAGCACACTGTGTGTCGTATGCCCGTCTTCATTAGTCGAGTTTAGGAGGAGGACAGTAGGACGTTAAATCCCCATTTCATTTCATTTCTTGTCGGTGGGCAGTGACTTATATCGTAGATCGGGTTCAATTGGTTTTGTGCTTCTAAATAAATATTTTAAAATTATAATAGTCTTAATATTTTACAAGTTATGGAGCACTTTTTTGATTCACTTTACGTCAGTAAAACAGACCAATAACGACTTATTAACAGGGCTGCCCTATTCAAAATATTTTAATGAAATTCATTTAATCTGTTTACGTACAGGGAAAGGTTTATTTTTGTATTTGGGTGTAAACACGTTCATAAAGAAACTGTGATTAATAAGGAAATAGGGCGTGATTATTTCACATAATAGCAGGATTATTGGAAACCAAGATATTGTAGTCACCATAATTCATTCATGCATAGTCGGACAATATTACTTAGTTACTAATCCTGAAATGTGAAAGCCACGGTGCCTAAGTGAGTAAAACGCCAGCTCACTGGCCAGGGGTTCCGTTGTCGATCCCTGCGTTAACCGAGAGAGGTCATCTGGATTTCCCTGTGTGGTTCCTCCGTATCAGTGGTGCAGGACGCCGGGCCTGGCAAGGACAACGTATAGTCCTTCGGACAGTACAAAAACCGAAGTCGATTGTACACATTATCATGCACGTAAAAGAATGGTCCAGGCAAAATATTCATCAGTAGGTTCATGTTAATCGCCATTTCATTTCAAATTAATATGCCACGTGGCGGACTCCCGCTCTATTATTCTTTCTTGCGAAGCTCAGAGCCAACCCTTCTCCCGAAAAAGATCCCTTAGCAGTTGGAATTGCCATAGTGCCGTATACGTAGCCCATAGCAATTTTATTTCATTTCCCTTTACCTGGCTACTACCTCCCTCTTACTTTTGTCTTGAAATAAGGAAATTATTACAATTATTCTTTCTATGGCTATATTTCAGGTTATACGTTTGATTATGCCCCAAGCGAACCTCGGCACATGCGCAGGCTTCAGAGAACCATGCCCAGTTCGGCCTTTTTAATGCCATCAGACAGGTTCTGGAAATCGGACGAAGTTCTGGTGGTGACTCCTTTCAAGAACTACACCGTGAGCGATTATAAGGAATTCTTTAACGACTTAGACTTAGATTTTGCATACCGGATGAGAATAGACACCGAGTATTTGATACGAGATCTGAAACCACCAGGAGTCGATGTTTATTGTGTGCATGGTCAAGACATCCCAACCCCTCACATGCTGGTCTTTGATACGGATAGCCACCTATGGCCTGACGATCCACCAAGGTATGTTTATGGTGATGGTGACGAAACGGTCGGTGTTCGTAGCTTGACGGGATGTCTGCGGTGGGTGGGGCAACAGAAACAGCAGGTAAATCACCAGGTGTTTCCAAAGGAAAAACATCTTGAGATTCTAAAAAGCGAATTCTTAAAAGATTATCTCAAATCAATCTTATTTAATAATAACTAAAATTTGAATTGTAACACGTGATCTGAAACGGTGTTATAGAAATATGTTTAACACAGTATTTATATTATACTTACTTTTAACTACGATATACTAATAAAGGGAGACAACTATCTTTTCTGAACCAGAATGTGAGGTTGTGTTTTATTTCACAGAAGACGGGCATACGCCACAAAGTGTGCTACGGGGGGAATTTTGCCAGTGCAGCGGCACAACAACCTACTTTTATATCAAATTCCTACTGTCAAGGGATCTTTTACGTGCACGCAGATGTGTACACAGGACCTCGGTTTTTCATTTCGTCCCCTCCGAACGACTAGACAGCTGCCCTTTTCAGGTCCTCTGTCCTGCACCACTGTCAGGGGGAAAGTTTCCCAGCAAATGCAGGAAGCAAACGCACAACCTTCAGACTAGCGAGCTAGCGTCCTACCCACTATGACTCCCCTGATTTAGAACACACACCTGTAACTACCATTCGTAATGTCTATTTTTCGCTTCTTAAAATCCAGATGAAGGGATCACCCACGCAACCTCAGACTAGCGAGCCAGGGTCTTACCCACTTAGTCAGCGTGGCTCCTTTAAAGAGGGTACGCCATGTTAAATAGACTACAGACAAATATAAACAATTCCAAATATTTATTCCCTACGAATATAAATAAACAGTTCTCCACTTCAAATAACTAACGTTCGGTCGACCGACTGGAATTCAACAGATTCTGACAATACAGGGCTGAAAGGATAGAATTAAATTATATAAAAACCAACAGAGTGAAGTTAAAGTCATTTGGGTCTGGTTTGTCCTGTCTATCAGGTCATGTCTATGTGGATCAGCCATTTTTAATTTCTCCCGCATTGACCTATGGGATATTATTGACTTTGTTCCTAAATTCTAGCACACGACGTCGTGTCTTAAGCCAGGCTGACACTTGCACGACTTTTGGCCACGATTTTGTCGTGCCCATCAGTGTCCACATTGACACGAACTGGCACGACGAGTTAACGCATAGTTTGCGCATTGTTTACGCACTTCCCGTATTGCCACGACGAGTTTGCGCAAATTGGACGGTGTCCTGCCGACTCGAGTCGGCTTTAAGCCATACTGACACTTGCACGACTTTGGCCACGATTTTGTCGTGCCCATCAGTATCCAAATTGACACGAACTGGCACGGCGAGTTCACGCATAGTTTGCGCATTGTTTACGTACTTCCCGCATTGGCACGACGAGTTTGCGCAAATTGGACGGTGTCGTGCCGACTCAAGTCGTGCCCTATGCGTGCCACGGAATCGTGCAAGTGTCGGCCTTGCTTTAAATATTGGATATTACGGGAATCGCATACTTTCACGACAAGACAACGTCAATATTGAATAGAATGGACCAGACTGGTCAATAAAAAACTATTAAAACTATTTTCCCTGATTCACTTTAATCCGTCGTGGTGGCCGAAGTAGTGGTATTACCGTTGGAATGACGGGGGCAGATCTTTTTTTTTTACCAAAGTCACCAGTTGAAGTCCTCAAGGTCACAGCAAGACAACATCAATATTGAAGTCTCAGTCAAGTGGGCACAGCTCACCAAATATGTAGGGCGAAAGTCATCTTTAGTCAAGTGGACACAGCTCACCAAACATTCCTGTGCCGTCATCCACAAATGTAGGGCCAAAGTTATCTTTTGTCTTTTTCTCCTTTTCTCTCTTCCCCCTTCGCATGGCGATTTTTGTTGACTTTTTGTTGTAAAATCGAAGAAAAGGGTTTGAAAATACATTTTCTGTCAGGTTTTGGTGAATATTCATGATTTTGAGGCAGAAGGATACAAGAGTTGTGAGGCTGGTTACGTTGAAAGGGAGGGCCGAAAATTGCATGTTATCTCTACTTCCAGCTTGTGTATCTCAAGTTCTTCATCAAGAACCTCATAATTCTTTTGGGCAAGAGTTTGCCACATGTTGCTCAATCTATGGCAGAAAGCTTTTTAGCAAAGGAGTATTTGAGACAAAATTACAGCCGGTCTACGAGACGAGAATTAACATTGAAGTCAATTGGGAAATAATAAGTGATCTGTGGCCATGTTTTGGAGAATCTTGAGTTAGAGTTATGCACCCATCAACACAATGTAAACTGTACTTACTATTTGTACCATCAAGATCCAACTCAAATAAAAATGGACCTTTATATAATTCGGATGGCGTCAGTTTACCGTCACCTGAAATAACAAGGTCAAAAAGAGATAAAATGTATGAAATAGAGAAAGAGAGAGATGGGGTTTAACGTCTACTCGACGCAAACTAGGCCATTTGGGGACTATGGAATGGTATAATGAAAGGGTAAGCAGGCCGAGTTTAATACATTAAAAAATACAAAAAGAAGCCAAATGATTCTACGAGCGATTTAAATAATGCTAAGCCAACATCAAAGGTTCAATTTTACTCAGAGTTTGTAAAGAGGGGGCGAATTGAAAATTCATGGTAATCGAGACTGTGATATGACAGACTGCAGTTATTACTAGGTTAGATCTATTTACCACGGCTATCTGCAGATTTTCCCAAGGTCGCGATATGTAAACAGAGCTAAAGCTAAACCTAGCCCTAAACCTTACCCTAACCCTAACCAAGAATCCTCGGCAACAATGACCTGTCATAGCCCTGTTTATATATGGTGATCTTGAGAAAATCTGCAGGTCGCCATGGTAAATAGTTTTGACGGCCATTATGAGCAACCAGACGATGGGTCTAGACATGCGTATTGGTCACAATATAGTGACATTCGGCAAATCTCGACAGATTCCGGAACCCACCGAAACCTATACATCCAGTAAATGATATGTACCTACGCCCATACATTTGATGCGGCTACCGGTTTACTTTAACAGGAAAACTTGACGCTATTACAAACAAACAAGACACCATCTGCGCATCCATGTTTCATTCGGGACCTTTAAAGTAGTTCCAAGACATTATGGGCGCAGCCATGTTACATCAGGGAACTTTAAAGTAGTTCCAATATGGTGGAATTCGTCATAGAGCCGAGAAGAGATGTAGGTTCCGAAATCTGTCGAGGATTGCCGAGTGAATATAGTGAGGTATGGATAAATTCAGTTTGCTAGTGACCTATTGTACAGAGAGAAACTCACCATTTTTATCTGCTATGTGAAAAGCCTTGTTGAAATCATCGTTCGATTCATCATCGTTTATCGCGATACCAAATTCTTTCTTTGATACGAAACCATCGTCATCTATATCAAACGCATCCAAACGATTGGCTAGTGGGATCACGTGACCTGGGGTGGACTATAAAAGAAATATAAATAAATATAAAGCATGGTGGTTAAAATGCTTCCAAATATGTTTCAAACAAAGGTTTGGATGAAATAAAAATCTAATTAAAACACAGAACCTATTTCGTTTCGTTTTTTATAGTTCAACATTACGTTTTACTTGTCTTTACTACACTAGGATCTGGAGGAGTTGTTATATAACCTGCGTTCTGGGTGTTGTGAGGGATTAGCCTATGAAACATCTGTTACGGCGACTTCTTGGGTAAACCACTAGAATGCCTGACGCCATGGGGTCAAAAGTCACCCGTACGACCACTGACGTGACCTTTCAGTACAACCGATCAGTACTTTATGTAGTGTTGGCCATCGAAACAAAACGAGAGATAAATCTGTACGTTAATCGGATTGTATTAAATAAGAAACCTGAGGAATGGCCGTCTATGTATATCGTAGACTCGAACATCTCTAGAAAAGTTAAAGGAGCTAAATCGCTATTTCTTGACACCTAGAAATGGACATAAATGTGTGGCAACACATACAGTAATGTAATATGAATGTATATAAACAGATTTATATTTAATGGTTTCCGTTTTTACTCTAACTTCTAATCAGGTATGTTCTGCGAAATACACAAATAAAAGTGAAAATTGAATGACAGTCTTTGACGTCTGGTTATTCTAGTCTATTCTTTCATTGTGTGTTAAATAGGGTTTAACATCCTCAGAGGCGGATCCAGGAATTTTTGCAGGAGGGGGTTTGCCAGGTTTCGGTTACCGAAATCTGCCATCATCGTTTCTAAATTACATAGGTATACATACAAATTGAGCTTTTTTATACAGAGAAATCATTTTATACTGATGTAATAGCCTACTGTAACATCGAATACAAACTGCCGCAAAAACAGCTTATTACAGGTCTTTCTTTAGGCCTGAGATGTTATCTAAATAATCAATTGGACATTATTAACTTATCCACACCATAATAAACTCTTGATGTCGAGGCTAGCCTTCGATGTTGGCGGATTACAATCCTATATGCCGCTCAATGGCCGTTGATAATTAAATCAATCAAGATGATAATCGGGACTATGCTGTTTATATTAATGATATGAGTAATGATGACGGAGGCTATGTGAATATTTCAAACGCTTTTTTCTCGGCTAATAGTGCATCAATTTGACTGAAATTTACACTATCTAGTTTTTAACTATTATAGTGAGAACTGCCATCTCGTTATCTTATCTCCCATAATGTAACTTTAAGCATGCACCAATTGATTTAATGAGAGCACAGGCATCAAAACATTTGTTAAGCCAACTCACAATAGTAGACTTCATTAGTCCCTTTGTCATAGAAAAAAAGGAGTAATTAATTTTCATGACATCAGCAATTTCCACCAAGGTATGTTTATTTTACCCGCCATGTGATTCTATTTTTAGCTTCTAGATAAAGGTGTGTTGTGTTTATTCGTGAAGCCTATTGTTCACAACGACCTTCACTTAAAGTTCCAATTTCACTTTTTCTAAGAAAGTCAAAATATAATTATTTCTATGTTTTTTGCTCAAAAGGTTGTCAACTCACTATTATACGATCATGGACAAAATTTTGGGAGGTTAGAAAGGGTGACACTGGTTGATTGAGGAAATAGTTACTCAATTACCTCCCTTGTTCCCATTCTTCTCAATGGACGACCATCTTCAAACGTTTGAATTTGAAGTTGAAAATGATATTTTTGCCAATTTCTCAACTGGCAATAGTGAATTATAGGATTAATAGGATTATTCTTTAACAAGGTAGGACTGTTTATAGGTTCAATCTATTTTGGGGCTTTATTTTAATAAATTTTAAAAATATAACTTAAAAAAATGCTATTGGAACTTTAATTTCTCAAGGCCAACCTTCACATATATATCAGGCGTGGCGACACGTCTGCTAGACCGACTAACAAGGGTCACACCGTGTATATGTTAAAGATACTTTATGTAAGAGCCAAATCTGTGTTATGAAGGGTTTGGTTTGGAGTTGGAAATCTTATCTAAAATATTTCTTAGAGACTTATTCACCTGACAAGTTAAAATCAACTTGCTAGATCATCGGTTGAAGAGATTTAAAAATTAACGAAATGAAATGAAATGGGGTTTAACGCCCTACTGTTAAATATTAGATATTAGAGGTCCATCTTTTCCCGGTAAGATAACTAGCCAATGTTGATTTAAATGGACCAATAAGTCGGGTTTGCGATGTCGAAGACTGTGGATGATACTGATGATACTGAGTATAAGATTTAGCTAAATGAGTTTGATGTTTTGGTGAATCAATTAGCGAAACAGTCACGGGATATTTTCTATTTTCCAAACATAGAGGGGGAGGGGGGTGAACATCCACTCGACGCAAACTAGGTCATTTCGGGACTAACATACATGTGTGGTTCAATAAAAAAATGGTCTTTAACAGTGTGGGGATTAGGATGACCCGGAGAATATCCACGAGGTTTGACAAGTGATCCTACTCCTTGTCACGTACAAGCGAGCAATCGAAGCCACGCTAGATGATTCAATGTCAGGCCTTATGATGCAACGTGCACGCGCTAACAATTCGGCCATACAATCCCCCCTTTCCAAATAGATCCCACCAGAACCACCCTAGATACCCTTAGGGGCCAGGCCCTGTTCCCTTATAAGTCCTTGAGATAAACTACAAGTTATTCGATTTGTTTGTATTTACTGGAATGAGATGGGGTTTAACGTCCCACTGTTGTGCTCCTAACTGGGCTAAAGAAGACGGGCATACGTCATACAGTGCGCTATGGGGAATATTTGGCCCAGGCACTATGCAAACTGATCCCGCAGTGAATATTCGCTTGGCCGCTAAAATCACTGATAAGCATGACATCGACGAGGCTTAATGAGTACGGCATATTAACTTTTTTACTCCGACAAATTAAATTCTCAAACATTTTTTTGAGGTAAAATAAAAATATATAAAGACGTTTTTATTTGTAGTTAAAAAATATTTTCTATTTAGTGTAAATGGGTATTAAAATGAGTAAAATGCATCATTTTGCCCGAAGCAGTTAGGTGTTAAGTAAACATTGCACGAGCCGTTGAGCCAATGACTACCGGCCGCCTCAGTCAACGCACGTGTTATGGACAGGCATCTGTTATAGAGATAATTCGTAAGTAATTCTCTGTGAAACAGATTGGTCACTATGGCCTACTCTTATATCGTTTTCCAACTGGTCTTTTACAGGCACGCCAATGGTTTTTTCACGTGCATGCCAAGGGATCTTTTACGTGCACGCTAATGTTGGAAATGAAATGAGATGAAATAAGTTGAACATTTTGTTTATATGAACCGATATGATTAATGTCGAGAGACAAGAATAAATTAGTTCGTCTCATTAAAGCCGGATGGCGGATAAACCTTTAATATCGCACTTGTCCAATCAGCATGGACAGACATTTTTCCGGTTTTGATTACAGTCTTTCTCAAGTGTCACGTGTTAATTGTACATTTGTCACGTAGTCGTTCTTATCATGCTGACTAACTATGTAGAGTGCTTTGCACGGTACAAAAATCGAGACGACCTGTACACATTGCTATGCACGAAAATAAACTCCTGATTGTTGGAATTCATTGAAGATTGGGTAGAAATATCGCTGCCCTGGCAAAATGTCTTTAATAGATAACTGCATGATATATGCCCGTCTTCATAAGCTCAGCCGAGGGAAAAGACGGACATGGCGGACGTCTGATTTACTTCACTTACGTAAGCGATATGTCTTTTTTGTCGACCACAACCCAGACTACAAACCAGTTTACAAACGACCGACCCGATTGGTCCGTCAAATATTTTGCAGACTTTTGGACAAACGATTGGGCAGAATTTATCCAGTATGCTTCTGAAAAACCATCCGCCATTTGTCAAGGGTAGGTAACTCATCATTAGAACACATATCACTAAACTGGTTTTCATTCTAGTCTGAAAAACAAGAATACACGGATTTAAAATATTAGAGGCACAATACGTCATATTTAATTGCCTTATTTAAATTCATCTGGTGCTGCAGTGGCTCGCAAAGAAGCGGGATCTCTGGTTCGCTCCCAGATATGCATGAGGAAAATTTTTGGCTTGGGATTTTGCAACAAGGTTTCGGATGTCTAGTGGTTCGGATGAGACGAAAAACCGAGGTTGCGGTTATGCATCAAAAATAGTAGGAATGCCGCTGACCAGGCACAATGGCCCCCCATAGCACACCGTATGACGTATACCATACATATTTCGTCAACATTCCCAAACAAACGGAAACGAAATGAAATGGGGTTTAACGTCCTACTCTTTTGCACCTAACCTGGGCCAAACAAACAAGAGAATGTATATAATTTTATAATTTCCAGATAATATCGGTGGGTTTTGTACGATCATGTCACTGTGTATACCGTGGTGGATGTAGGTGGGGGGGGGGTGTCCAATCCGATTGATAAGACAATGTTTTTCTTGTCATCCATTTGAAAATAAAAAAGTTAAATAGCATTCTCTCTTACTCGAACCTGTCACTGACCGCCATTCCAGGTTTTCTTTCGTGGCTAAATTCACTCAAATTAATTATTTCAATATTTAATTGAAAGAACATAATAAAAGTATCCCCCCTTGGATCAGACAGGTTTAACTGCATACTGTAATTATAAGTGCCGCTGGCTTGTTTATACATCAAATAAAATGGGGTTTAACATCCTACTGTTCTTCTCCGACTGGGCTAGAGAGAGGGAAAAATGGGGTTTAACGTCCACTCGACACAAAATAGGTCATTTTGGGACTAACATATGGTCTTAGTTTATATCAAAAATTCGCTTGAGCGTAGGGGTCTTTAGCAGTGGGAAAAAACGGAGGACTCGGAGAAAACCCACGAGGTTGCCGACTAGGCTAATGAGGACGGGCATATTATGCCATACAGTGTGCTACGAGGGGACATTTTGCCTGGACAGCGTAATAGCCTACTGTAACATCGAATTCAAACTGCCATGGGATCTTTTAGATGCACGCCAATGTATACACGAGCGACTGGACAGCTGTTCTGATCAGGCCGTCCATCCTGCACCATTGACAAGGTGAAACCAAGTTAGAAAATTCCGATGCAGTGAACGTTTATGACGTCTACAGACGATTTGTGTTACAAACAATTTTATTTCATTATAGCTTTGTAAAAATTGAACGGAAATGGATGAATTTTGGACTCACATTCCTTTCAGAGATTTTATTGCAGTTTGCAATAAATTCCAAATCTATGTCTGGTATCACATGGCTAAGTTAGTAATACACTGGCTCGCTGACCTGGAGGTCGGGTGTTCGATCATTGCATTGGCCGAGAAAGTTCATCCAGATTTCCCGGCGTGATTTCCACTTGTCAGTGATGCAGGACGTTCGGCCTGGCAAGAACAGCTGTCTGGTCGTTCGGACGTGACGAAAAACAGAGGTCCCGTGTACACATTGGTGTGCAAGTAAAGGATCCCCTGGCAGTTGGAATCCAATAAGAGTAGGCCGTAGTGGCGCTGTCCAGGCCAAATTTCCCCCATAGCACACTGTATGGCGTATCACCATCTTCATTAGCCCAGTTTAAGAGCAGATCAATGGAGCGTTAAACCCCATGCCATTTCATTACATTTACAAATCTCTTTAATGAAGGCAAGATGTATTATTTAAAACTTTCTAAAAACAAAATTAAACTTACCAAATTGCTGTTTAATTACCACTAGGTTACGAAATTGTCTGTCAAGTGCCAGTTTTCATTCGGTGTAGATTGTTTACATGTATTTCATCAAACTGCATTCGTTCGTCATGGAGAGTGGGGGTTTTTTTCTATGCGAAATGAAAGAAATAAGCTCAGTGATCAGTTCATCGCATTGCCCACAAACTAAAACCAAACTGTGTCTACAGTTTAAAATATATTTACCCAATGTTTACCGATCAGCAAATTTAAAGTCAGTTGAAAGTCAATAATCGTGAAATTATTTTGAAGCCCCGTTGGAATGTAAAACTGTTTTCTTAACTTGAGTTTTTATAAATTGAATATAACTGTTCATTTCCTATTTGTATGTATTTATGGTTATTTTGAAATATAATTGAAAGCGATTTAAAAGATGAATATGTCCATATGATGGATGAATGGGATTAAAGTAGATTGAATCCTGTTTGTTTTGTGTTTTTAAACAATACCCAGATTTAGAAACAAAACGTGCCACGCGAACAGCTTAAAGCCGTGTTCACACTCTCGGCTTTTTGTCTGTTGGTTTTGAAGCTGCCCGGCTTTCTTACAAAATGTCAATAGTCTAAAGCTAACTCACATAAACGATTTTCAATTGTGATTTCAGCAGATATGGAATTTGGTTGCTCTGAAATCGTAAGCTGTATATATTAATTTTCTGACAATTCTTTTTTCCTGAACATTTTTCGTTTTAAATAATTATTAATCAAAAGGTGTTTAAAGTACATTGCTTGAAGTACATGTGGATGAAACATTTTTAGTGTAAATGGATATATAAAATAGTCAAAAGGTTCCATTGCCCATGCGTGACCGGGAGTTTGTTTTTTTTTATGTGGTAGATTATCCAGTAGTGTTCGTCAAAAATTGACAACCGGGTGACCGAGACTAAAGTAAGCATACATATTCCTGAAGCAATGGTCCGAGAAATCCGTCTCTGCCCATTGCTGGATTGGCTTCTGATTTCTGATACTTGAGCTATTGATGGCGTGTGTGTATTCTCCCCGTTCAATCAAATCTATGTCACATGTCACACGATTAGTTTTCCTACAATATTTTGCCCTGCACTGGTTAATTGTGCATAGTAAAATCGTGAGTCATGACGTAACGTTATGTAAACATATTTGGTCCAATTTGGAACTTTGTTTCAAATTTAACGATTGTGTTACACAGTTAGCTATTGGTTGTTAATGGGACTATTGACCAGTTATAATTTAGAACAAGAATTTTCTCTATTTACAGCAGTGACTAGTGGAATTAGCTCTAATCAAACGGAACACTGCCAGGAGTATGGTAAACAAATAATACCACTATTTATGGGTAACAATTACTATGCAACGCTTCAACCAGCTTACACAATTTGTATCAAGCAGATAGAATAAACATGACCATAGCTAGCCCAAAAATGAGCTTCTTGGGGGGGGGGGATGTACCTACACTAGACGATCCGTGGCGAATGGCACCGTGGACGCTCCTCCCTTCGGAAAATGGTCTAGGGTGCCCCCCCCCCCCCCAAAAAAAATAATAATAAAAAAAAAAAAAATATTTTGGACAGTAGAGTTTGCATCGTAAAATTTCAATTTTGAGGATGAATTTGCGATATTGGTATTAAGATATTTTGATATGAACATCATAAAAAAAATTAAAAAATAGGAACACGAATTCATTCATGGGCGCTTAACCAATCTGACTCGGCATTATGGGCGCCCTACTAATTATATTATGGGCGCTTATGATACTGTCGTGGGCGGCCAACCAATCTCGGCATTATGGGCGCCCCACCTGTTCGCTTGCTTGTCCGCGCACAGATGCCGCCGATAAATTCAACAAGTGCAAAAGCAACGTGTGTGCTGAGCTTAAAAACAGGAGTTGGGGGTCAATAACAGTGTAAATATAATTCACCGACATGTATACAGGTTAAATCGGGTCCGACTCGCAACTATGTGAAAAACGTGCAAACCCAGCATAAGTTGCCCCCATCGTGTGAGAGAGAGAAAAGGTATGGAAGAAATGGAGAAAGCGGGGGAGAGAAATTAAAAAGTCAACTCGAAACAAAGTAGGTAATTAAAAGAGAGAGAGAGATGGGGTTTAAAGTCGACTCAACACAACTAGGTCATTTCGGGACTAACATATGGTTTAATTTTATTTCAATAATTAGCTTGCGCGTAGGGGTCTTTAGCAGTGGGAGGAAACCGGAGTGCCCGGAGAAAACCCACGAGGTTGAGAAGGCGCCCCTATCTCCATGCCACATACGCTCACACCAGGGCTCGAAACCACAGCCGAAAGCCAGAGGTGACCGGCCAGCTAGAGGTCGAAGCGCGGCGCTCTAGACCACTAGGCCATCCCAACCCCCCTAGTAGGTAATTACAGGACAAGCATACGTTTCAATTTTATTTCAATAATTCGTTTGCTGGAATAAATCTTTCGAGGTTGGGGTTTGGGAATGGGGTGGGGCTGGAGAAATCTTACTCGTTGTCATGTTCACGGTTAGGAGGAAAAACATCAATCTGATTCAAACACAGATTCTATTTCGTTTCGTTTTTATAGTTCAAAATTTCGTTTTGCTTGTCTCTACTACGCCAAGACCTGTACATCTAGTTTCGGCTGTATGACAGTAAGTGATATGTACCTACGCCCATACATTTGCGATGCGGCTACCGGTTTACTTTAACAGGAAAACTTGACGCTATTACAAACTAACAAGACACCATGTTTCATCCGGGATAAGCATGACATCGACGAGGCTTAATGAGTACGGCATATTAACTTTTTTACTCCGACAAATTAAATTCTCAAACATTTTTTTGAGGTAAGAGAAAAATAAATAAAGACGTTTGAAGTATTTGTAGTTAAAAAATATTTCCTATTTAGTGTAAATGGGTATTAAAATGAGTAAAATGCGTCATTTTGCCCGAAGCAGTTAGGTGTTAAGTAAACATTGCACGAGCCGTTGAGCCAATGACTACGAGGCGTGCAGTCAACGCACGTGTTTTGGACAGGCATCCGTTACAGAGATAATTCGTAAGTAATTCTCTGTGAAACAGATTGGACCTAAACCCCTAGAAACGATTAATCAACGTCATAAGGTCACAAGCCTCTCGTATAGCCACTGCCGCGACATCCCAGTACAATCGATCAGATCTTCATGTAGTGTAGGTCATTGAAAGTATAAAAAAACGAAACGAAATATAGGTCTGCATTTTAATCGGATTGCAAAAGCATGCACCAAATTATTTAATGACCGATCATAAAAGATATAATGGAGGCGTCAAAACCTTCGGCAAACCATCTCCCAATAGCAGACTTCATTAGCCCTGTTCTCGCAAAAAAAGAGCATTAATTATTGTTCATGACATCAGCCATTTTCATCAAGGTATATGTATTTTACCCCGCCGTGTGATTCTATTTTTAGCTTCTAGATAAAGGCGTGTTGTGTCTATTCCTGAAGTCTATTGTACAAAATGACCTTTACTGAATTTCCCAAGGCCAGCCTTCACATATTAGGCGTGGTGGTACGTCTGCTGAGTCACACCGTGTATATGTTAAAGCTACAATTTCATATTTTTAAGTTATTTTTTTAAAATTTATTAAAATAAAGTCTTAAAAAAAATAGACGATATCTATAAACAGTCCTACCTTGTTAAAGAATAATCCTATTAATCCTATAATTCACTATTGCCAGTTGGGAAATTGGCAAAAATGTCATGTTCAACTTCAAATTCAAACGTTTGAAAATAGCTATTGCATAGGGACAACAGAAAACAAGGGAGGTAATTGTGTTATCATTCCTGTGTTAATGAGTTATAAGAGGAGGGGGGGGGGGGGTAATGCCTATGATCGCATAGTAGTGAGTTGACAACCTATTGAGCAAAAGACATAGAAATAATTATGTTTTGACTTTCTTATCTTAGAAAATATGAAATCCCGCTTTAAGATACATTCTGTAAGATGTAAATCTGCCTAATGGAGGTTTTTGTTTCATTTATTCACACGAAAAGCTTATAAATAACTCCCCAGACCATCAGTTGACGGGGTTCATAAATCACACAATATATCGTCAGGCCCGTAGCTAGCTGGGGGGGGGGCAAGAGGGTCACGTTGGTCGTTGGTCACGTATTGCGACCAATGGGAAGAGCACCAAAGGCGGTAACCGATTCTTTCCCCATTGGGTAAAATCGCCCATTGGATGTCCGATTTGTTCCAGGGCAGGCAACTGCCTCTCTTGCCCCCACCCCACGCGTTAGCTACGGGCCTGATCGTGTGGTCAATCGTCGATCAGCCTTGTCATTGTTTTTAAGGAGCAGTTGACATTGTTTTGTACTCAAACGATCGATTAGGGGATCCTATAAGATATATTTATCTTATTTTTAACAAAAGGGCTGTAACATTTTTATGAATATAATTAAATACGAACAAAGAATTATGACAAAGCATCTTTCCTTTAAACAAGCCTGTCTTCTCCAAGAAAAGAATTCTAGTCAACGATAAGGTACATGTATGTGCAAGACCTGCATCGTCATCTCACGTATGTCATTTTTTATAAATGGATTTATTTGGTTAAGTGGAGGTATGTTGTCCTTCGTGCTGTGTATTAATGAAGTGGTCTAGCGATCAACTTGACAAATAACCTATAGGCTTGTATTGCATAGATAACCAAACATGATTAATTTTTAAAATAAATAAATATCAACATCATGATGGTGTGAGTAATTATATTTGACACGAAATCGTACCAATTGCGATACAGTTCAAGGTCTCTTTACTGGGCCATGGGCGTACCGAAGATCGGGAACTACGGTGGCTAAGTGGTAAAACGCTGGCTCGCTAGCATGGAGGTTGCGTATTCGATTCCGGCCTCGGCCGAGAAACTTCATCGGGACTAGTCGGTGTGGGTTCCCCTTGAAAGTTGTAATTCGACATAAGAGTAGGCCATAAGGCCGCTGCCCGGGAAAATATCCCGCATAGCACACTGTGTGGCATATGCCCGTTTTCCTTAACCCAGTCGGAGCAGAACAGTAGGACGTTAAACCCCATTTCATTTCATCGGCCATTCGACATAAACTAGGTCATTTCGGGACTAACATATGGTTCCTTTTTATTTCAATAATTTACTTGCACGTAGGGTCTTTAACAGTTGGAGGAAACCGGAGGGTCTTTAACACTTGAAGGAAACCGGAGGACCGAGAGAAAACCAACCAGATTAGACAGGCGACCCTACTCCTTGTCACGTACAAGCAGATTTTCGAAACCACGCCAGTTGACTCAATGACAGGCTTTATGATACAGCATGCACGTGCTAACCTCTCGACCATCCCACCCCCCTGAACGGAAATGAAATGAAATGAAATTGTCTTTAACGGTCCACCTTTTGCACTTAACGGGGTAGTAAAAACAGTAATCACAATGCAGTGTGCTGACAGGGCTTTATGGAATCCAGACAACTCATCCCAAATGCAACTCATCCCAAGACAATTCATCCCAAAATAGAAGAACAATCGAACTAAGATTAGAGGCTACTTATCCCACAATAGTAATTGTTTGTTTTAATATGTTGTTGTGTTTTTTAAATACATGATCATGGAGCATCCCGACGTGAAGTGAATTTGGGAGAACGATAAGAACGAATAATGACGTGGCAGTTTGGTTCAAGAACATGAACCAGAAGGCCCATAAGTGAAATGGAATGGAATGGGGTTCAACATCCTACTGGTCAGCCCCGACTGGGCGAATGGAGGCGGGCATACGCCGTACACTGTGCTATGAGGGCAATTTGCCCGGGCAGTGGCACTATGGTCAACTCTTATATCAAATTCCAACTGCCAAGGGATCTTTTACGGACTTCGGTTTTTCGTCCCATCCGTATGTTCTGCTGCATCACAGACAAGGGGAATGTACGTCGGAAAACCCAGATGAACTCGGTCAATGCAGGGATCGCGGCTCCCAGAAGGCCAAGAAAAGAAACCTTCAATTATAACAGTGAGGTTACAGATTACTTTTGTTCTGAATTCCAACTGTCAGCAGGGGTTCTTTCAAGCCTATGTCAACATGTTCATGGGAGAGAGAGAGAGAGAAATGGGGTTTAACGTCCGCTCAACACAAACTAGGTCATTTCGGGACTAACATATGGTTTCATTTTATTTCAATAATTCGCTTGCGCGTAGGGGTCTTTAGCAGTGGGAGGAAACCGGAATGCCCGGAGGAAACCCACGAGGGTGAGAAGGCGCCCCTATCTCCATGCCACATACGCTCACACCAGGGCTCGAAACCACAGCCGCAAGCCAGAGGTGACCGGCCAGCTAGAGGTCGAAGCGCAGCACTCTAGACCACTAGGCCATCCCAACCCCCCCCATGTTCATGGGTCCTACGATTATCCCTGAACCAGAACAACCAGATACGGCACCGCATTGACAAGGGAGAGCGATAGAGAGATAGAGAGAGAGAGAGAGAGAGAGAGAGAGAGAGGCGGGATTACGTCCACTTGACACAAACTAGGTCATTTCGGGACTAACATATACCTCTTATTTCAATAATTCGCTTGCGCGTAAGGGTTTTTGGCAGTGGGGGGAAACCGGGGGTCGCGGAGACAACCCACGAGGTTGACGAAGCTACCTTACTCCTTGTCAAGTACAACCGGGGATTCGAAACCACGCTAGTTGACTCAATGACAGACCTTTTGACACAGCTCATTCGGTCATCCAACGACCCACAGACAAGGGGAAACCACGTTGGAAAATCTCCATATAATTGTCGGTGAACACCTTGATCGAACCTGAGCCACCTTGGCCCCGTTTTAATTCGGAACAATAGACGAAACACCCAGTTCTTAGTTGTTTACAAGATAAATATACCGCCGTGTGTAACTTGTAGTTTTACGGTTTTTATTACTTCAAAGATTGTTTGATTACCGTCGTGGATACAAAATAATTCATATAAATAATTTGAATAAAAACCATGCCGTTTCCAACGACTGAGACTTTCGACAATAAATGTAAGATGACGTTGCAGACTTGTGTTGGGCGGCAGGTGGCGACCTCTGTGATTAAATTACCTGATTCTTACTGAGTCATCCAACTATTCACGTGAAATCGCACCAATACCGGATTCGTGTTTCCTATAAGATTGTTTGACATTTCAGAATATGAAAGACTCTAGCTTAGCAAACAAAAATAGAATAAATAAACGACACAATGAAATAAAATGGTGTTTAACTCTTTATTATAGTTCTGTACGAACCGCGCCAATGAAAAGTTTTTGGACCCAATTTTATCTCCCGCGAATTTTGGTCCGCACACGTTATGTCATAAGATTTCGTGGTTGTATGTGACAAGGAGTAGGGTCGCCTGAAATAGTTCCAACAGATTTTTTTTTTTTATTTATATTCTGAAAATTACCACTATCTGTGCTTTTCGAACGACCATAATGGGCTTTTTCAAAAGAAATGAAATGCAACGGGCATACGCCATACAGTGTACTATGAGGGAAATTTTGCCCGGACAGCGGCGCTGCGGCCTACTCTTATATCGAATTCCAACTGCCAAGGGATCTTTTACGTGCACGCCAATGTGTACACCTCGGTTTTTCGTCCCATCCGAACGACTAAACAGCTGTTCTTGTCAGGCGCTCCTTCTGCATCACTGACAAGAGGAAACCACGCCGGAAAATCGAGATGAACTTTCTCGGCCTATGCAGGGATCGAACACCCGACCTCCAGGCTAGCGAACCAGCGCCTTACTCACTTAACCACCGTGGATCCCCTCAAACAAAAGAGGAGTCACAACGAATATTGGTCGGCCTATTCACATCTGAAAGATTCCCTCCCATTATATTTGCTGTGGTGACAAGGAGAAATTTGGTCGGCCAGCATCGGGATCGAAGCCGAGACTCCTTCGTTACGGATGGAGCCACCGCTTCATTTACTAAGCCAGTGACACTCGGCAAACCTCGGAAGATTTCGGTCAATCTAAACTCGGCTGTATGATGAATTCCGCCATATTGGAACTACTTTAAAGGTCCCGGATGAAACATGGCTGCGCCCATTCCAAACACAAGCTAGCGACCTATTCGACCGATCCTGCTGTAAGATAATGACGAAATTACACTTCTATTCTGAGCTGAAGGAATGGATAAAAAATAATATATTCTACTTTCAATTGATAGACATAACGTTGGATTTTATTGGTTGATAAATAGATGAGTTAAGGCGACTGTTGTCCTTTACTCTAAATAGGTTTCCAACGAACAGGTTGCAGCTCGATCGGCCGAATAGGTCGCTAGCCGAATAGGTTCCCAATTTGTGTAATAGCGTCAAGTTTTCCTGTTAAAGTAAACCGGTAGCCGCATCGCAAATGTATGGGCGTAGGTACATATCACTTACTCTCATACATCCGAGACTAGATGTAGTTTACGGAATCTGTCGAGATTAGCCGAGTGAGCCAGTGAGTGTATTGGACGGTCATGAGGAGTAGAGTTTAAATGGACACAGCATACTAAATATTTCTACACCGCAAGTTATTTGTAGTCTTTTATCCCTTTCCCTCTTCCCCCTTTTGCATGGCGACTTTTGTTGACTGTTTGGTGTAGAATCGACGAAAACGGTTTCGAAATACATTTTCTGCCAGGTTTTGGTGAATATTTTTGATGTTGAGGCGGAAGGATACAAGAGTTGCGATGTTGCGTACGTTGAAAGGGAGGGCCGAAAATTGCATGTTTAGTTGTCTCTACTTCCAGCTTGTGTATCTCAAGTTTTTCATGGTGAATCTCATACATGCTTTTGGACAAGAATTTACCACATGTTGCCCAATCTGGCAAAAACTGTTCTACAAAATTTGGGGAAAAGTTACAGCCGGTCTAAAGAGACGAGTATAACATTAAAATTCAATGGGGAAATAATTAGTGATCTGTGTCCAAATGAAGATCGAGAGTTATTTCCCCTTCTTTATTTCTTGCGTGAAGACTAACAAAACATTATAATTACAACAAAACAAAACTTGATTCTGGAGAAGCCGCGATGACTCTGCGAGTAAGACGCTGGTTCGCTATCGAGGAGTTCTCGGGTTCGATCCCGGAGTTGGTCGAGGAAGTTCCTCTAAATTTTCCACATATAGGGCCGGTCAAATGAAAGTGTCTAGTCCTTCGGATGGAGTGTACGTAAAAAACACCTTGATAGGGGATCGAAATTCGAAATATCCCTAAGCGCCGTACTCCCCATTTCCGAGCAAACACTTCCTTCATAGCTCACTGCATGGCGTTTGTCGGACTGATCGGTGCTGACATGTGTTCTATTTTGGGTGTCCGGGTGATAGATGACGACCCCGGTTAAGTAAGTCAAGGGTTCGGTCCCCGTTGTGTATATGACAAGGGGTCGAGACTCCTCGCGTCGTTCGTTTCTGGGTTTCGAGAAATTGACCAGGGATTCACAAATGTAATTAAGAATCAAAATGTCGTATAGAAACGTCACGTCAAAATGTCGTATAGAAACGTCACGTCAAAATGTCGTATAGAAACGTCACGTCAAAATGTCGTATAGAAACGTCCCCTCAAAATGTCGTATAGAAACGTCACGTCAAAATGTCGTATTGACAAGTCACGTCAAAATGTATAGAAACGTCATGTCAAAATGTCGTGTAGAAACGTCACGACAAAATGACGTATGGAAAATGACGTGTTTTTGGGAGATTTTTTCAAATATTTCTGTACCAAAAATGCATGAACTGCCGTTTAAACAGTATGTATAGCTATAAATACATTATCTAGCTTAACATCGTGTACAGAGATAATTTAATTATCTAAGGGACATACCAACGTGACAATAGAGGTGATAATATAAAGTTACGTGATAATATTAAATGAGGAAGTTGTGATGAGATAAAGAGTCATGACGTCATCAATGATCAGCCTCTGGGGATAACCCATAAAAGAGGGAGAGAGAGAGAGAAAGACAGAGAGAGAGAGAGGAGGCAGAGGCATAGATAGAGTTTAATTTTTTATTTCAATAATTCGTTTGCGCGTAGAGGCTGGGAGGAAACCGGGGTGCCCGGAGGAAGCCCACGAGGTTGAGAAGGCGTCCTATCCCCATGCCACATACGCTCCCACCAGGGATCGAAACCACAACCGCAAACCAGAGGTGATCGGCCAGCAAGAGGTCGAAGCGCGGCACTCTAGACCACTAGGCCATCCCAATCCCCCTTACCCATAAAAGCTTGCGTAAATTTATTTTCAATGGGGACCTTGGGGGAGGATCCAGGCAGATTTAATTTGTGAAAGATGAAGGGTGAAATATGGCATAATTCTCAATCCATAAGGAGTGAAAGTAATCTTTCATTTTATACAGCAACGACGTACTCCAGAAAAAAAGTTCAACTTTACTGCTTCAATTTCATAAATTTCACACAGTAAAGGCTTAACAATAATGTCAATACGTAATTAACCACAAAACAATAATGGTTAGGTTAGATTTGGTTTGATTGAAATGTCTTACATAGGTCATAGCGCCAAATGATCTAATGATAACGGGGACTGTGGATTTAACTTCTTTATTTCAACAATACAGGAACACGCATTACAATCTGCAATGGACCGAGAAATCCCTCTGGGATTAACTCTTATCAAACGAAACACTGCCAGGGGTATGTTATGTGTTTAACATACATCACACAGGAACATAACATATCATTTTGTAGTCATTATGGCCATCGTTCTGTTTTGTACATTTGTCTGCTTTAGTGGTCTCTCGGCAATTATCTCTGGGTAAGTTTTTACCTGAGATGATTTATAACAAGCAAGGTGTTTTCAACAAACTTATTGGTATTTAACACTAACAGTCATTCACAAGTTGTAATACACATACATTTAACGGACAAACATATTAATTAATAATACGAGGGGATAGTAACTAACTTAAAGATAAATGATGGGAGATTAGATAACGAGTTGGCAGTTCTCACTACAATAGTTAAAAACTAGCTAGTGTAAAGGCAATTTGCTGAAAATTTCAGTCAAATTGAGCCACTAATAGCTTAGAGCTAAGCGATTGAAATTTCCGCTTAGCCTCGGTCATCATTACTAAAGCCTGTAAGACAAAACCAGTAGTCTCGGTTATCCATTTTTAGTGGTAAATCACGAAGGAAAATATTTCAGGAAATCGAACTACGATCCAACAAAAATCTCATGCTAGCCTCAACATCGAGGGTTGGTTATGGTCTGAATAGGTTGTTGTTGTTGTTCTTGGTGTTTAACGTCCGCTTCCACCGAAGGTGATATCGCAGACAAGTCTTATTTTTTTCCATTTTCATTATCCTAGCGCACGCGCAGGGGTCTTTGCTGTGGGAGGAAACCGGAGTGCCCGGAGGAAACCCACGAGGTTGAGAAGGAGCCCCTATCTCCATGCCACATACGCTCACACCAGGGCTCGAAACCACAGCCGCAAGCCAGGGGTGACCGGCCAGCTAGAGGTCGAAGCGCGGCACTCTAGACCACTAGGCCATCCCAACCCCCCGTCTGAATAGGTTAATTAATGTCTAATTAATAGTTTTTATAACATTTCAGGCCCAAAGAAAGGCCTACAATAGGCAGATTTTGCTCTTGCATAATGTTTGTTTAATTATTACATGTATGATACACTTGTCAATATCATGGTTTTACAACAAATGCTTTGGTGAGACACTTTGTTTTTAAGGAACTATGATATTGTTTCTCTCTCAATAGTAATATTTTATTTGGAACAGACCATCATTTTCAAATAATTTCCATAAAACCCTTATTGATTGACTTCGAAATACGACAACTAGATGGAAAGATACACAAGACAATTCTGATTCTGAAGAAGCAAGAAAGTAAATTTTGTAAAATATGACAGATACGACCTTTAGACTTCACACCGACAAATGCTGGGTGTCAATTATTGCTCGAGCCGAGTAGATGTTAAATCATAAACAGACCAGTTTCTACTGGACCAGTGCCAATCCTGTCGGGGCCTAACCTCCTGGGGCCTATTTCACGAAATTTTAACTAAGATACAATCCAAATTTTAGTAATTTGATTGGATAATATTAGATTGATTTTAGGGCTTAGCCAATAAAGATTGGAGTATCTGCTAAAATCAGGATTTTATCTTTAGTTAAAATTTCGAGAAACAGGGCCCTGGGTCGTAACTGAATACTCAGAGTTCCTCAAACATGTACGTAACTTGTTCTCTCTTGCGATGTGACATGAAGTAGGATCGATTGTCCAGCCTCTTGGGTTTACTCCGGTTCCTCGGGTTTCATATCACTGCTAAAGACTCCCACGCCCAAGGGAATTATTGAAATAAAATTCTACCATGCGTTAGTCCCGAAATGACCTAATTTTTTTTCGAGTGGACGTAAAACTCTCTCCCTCCCTCTCTCTCTCTCTCTCTCTCTCTCTCTCTCTCACTCTCCGCATGACACATCGATCATCCTCGTGACAATATACATCCGGACAGCGGAAAATACTGACCTCTAAATCCGGTTTATTATGAAAGAAAGGATAGAGCAATTATATAACATACCCTTTAAGGTTTCCAACGCATCATTAATAGGCTATGCTAGAGCAAACACCTAATTAATATGTTTCTTCAGACATGTTGATTCACCGGTATCTTTATCACACAAATCATGTTTGTCAAACACGCGGAAAAGGTTTCACATCAGACATAATTACTTTAATTAACAAGTGAGAAATGAGATGTGGTTTAAACCGATGGCCATATTTGGAAATGAAATGAAATTCGGTTCCCCGTCATAATATGCTTCTTTGCGAAACGTACCAATGACAATGGGCATACGCCATGCAGTGGGGAAATTTACCTGAAGACCAGGCAGAGCCAAACAGCAGGACGTTAAACACCACTTCATGTGACATGTCATATAAAAAAGCTTCACTGTACAGGGGCGGGGGGTAGCACGTGCGCGCTGTATCATAAAGCCTGTCATTCAGTCAACTGGCCTAGTTTCGACAACAATTTTAGTAATGTTTTATGTCTATAAATAACTCTTGTTGACAAGTTTGAAATTGTTGTACTAGATTTAAAATGAATGTGTTTTTCCCCGGCGGCTATATTAGATATCTCGCACTCGGCAATCCTCGATAGATTCCGGAACCTACATCTAATCTCGGCTGCATATTGGAACTACTTTAAAGGTCCTGGATGAAACATGGCTGCGCCCATGGTGTCTTGTTTGTTTGTAATAACGTCAAGTTTTCCTGTTAAAGTAACCCGGTAGCCGCGTCGCAAATGTATGGGCGTAGGTACATATCACTTACTGTCATACAGCCGAGACTAGATGTAGGGTCCGGAACGTTCCAGAATCTGTCGAGATTTGCCGAGTGAGATATCTCGTTTGGGCTTAATCTATTTATTAAGGAGAGCTCAATTTTTGTCAAGGTCGTTGAGATGTAAATAAGGTTAGGGCACGTGCTTGTTGGCGAGATTGTAGGTTAGGGTTAGGGTTGGGGTAAGCATTGGGGCCTCCAGGGTTAGGATTATGGTTGGGAGTAGCGGTAACGCTGTTTATAATCTTGACCTGTGACAAAAAATTGAGCTGGCCTTAACATTTAGCACTAACCAACCCCGTTATGTCTGCGTGTAATGAAGTCGTGTATGTCAGGCCACGCTGTGTTAAGATAACTGGTTTGTTTGGGCATGTGCGGAAGTGGGGGGAGGGCACGGAACACTCATGGGGGGGGGGGGGGGGGTCCCCGTAAACTAAAAAAAAGATTTAAAGATGATATAATTTCACAAATAATAATTGCCAGGCAATGAAACATACTTCCACAACTTCGCCAGGAAATACGTCCGACTATCAACAAATTTTTATCTTTTTTGGTTAATGGGAGCATTTTCAATAAACTAATTACAATTTGTCTACATTCTATAGGATTCGTCGATTCAATGACGCATATCAATTTCATGCAAATCGGATGGTAGCTGTTGTCGGTAGTTCGTTCAAAGGATTGTACAAAGTCACACAAAGGCCATAATTGTAGAAGCGGTTATTCGATCCCTCCCCTGTCAATTTTTGGTATCAAATTATTGATGTGGTGTGTATAGTTTTCACAGGACGGAGATAATGTAGACCACGGGTGAACGGTGACGTACACAACATACACCACATTTCCATGTAGTCGTATAAAAATCAAAATATAATCCTTCCTTTTTTATTCAAATTTACTAGATGTTTTAGTAAAATGATTATGATATATTATGACTGGGAAAGAGAGAGAGAGAAATGGGGTTTAACGTCCACTCGACACAAACTAGGTCATTTTGGGACTAACATGGTTTCATTTTATTTCAATAATTCGCTTGCGCGTAGGGGTCTTTAGCAGTGGGAGGAAACCGGGGTGCCCGGAGGAAACCCACGAGGTTGAGAAGGCGCCCCTATCTCCATGCCACATACGCTCACACCAGGGCTCGAAACCACAGCCGCAAGCCAGAGGTGACTGGCCAGCTAGAGGTCGAAGCGCGGCACCCTAGACCACTAGGCCATCCCAACCCCCATTATGACTGGGACGAGTGGGGGGGGTATAAGATATACCGTGAAAGGGATCAGTAGGGGTGAGTGGAGTGTATATATCTGTATGTATCATATGAATCAATCTATTTATAAACACAACTTGACTGGGGCCTGTTTCACGAAATCTTAACTAAAAATAAAATCCAACTTTTTGTAGATACTTCAATTTTGATTAGCTAAGCATTAAAATCTATCTAATGTTATCCAATCAAATTACTAAAATCTGGATTTTATCTTAGTTAAAATTTCGTGAAACAGGCCCCTGGAATAGAATCTATATAGATATAAGTGGGTTAGGCTATTCGCTTGCACGAAGAGGTCTTTAGCAGTTGAGGGAAAACCGAAGGACCCAGAGAAAACCCACGAGGTTTGACAGGCGACCCTACAGTTATAGAGAAGAATTTCTATAAGCAATTTAAACAGATTGAATATTCTTTGACAGTCAGAATTGAGTGGAATTTTTTGACAATTAGAATGGAGTGGAATCCTTTGACTCTCAGAATAGGGTGGACTTTTTTGACTCTCAGAAAAGGTTGTGATACTTTGATTATAAGAATAGGGTGGAATTCTTCCATTACCATATCGAGGTAGAATTTCATAACCAAACTGTATATTCGTGACAACTATAATATATGATCAACAAAACGTCTTCCATCAAGAACCTAGATATCTGTCGACCTTGACGCTAAATTAAAATTTACTTCTTGTGTTAGCGTGTCTTCATGAAAGCGAGTTTTAATTCGTCACCGTAAAATGCGTGAATGTTTTTGTCAAACACTGAGTAATAAACGATATATCATAGTTGATATATGATGGGTAGAATGTCATCATCGGAAGGATGAGTAATAAATAATAGCTAATCACGTCTCCATCCACCTGTTGTTATTCATACGATGGAGACAGAGAGAGATGAAATGGGGTTTAACTTCCGACTGAGTTAATAAAGACTGGCATACGTCATACAATATTCTATGAGAAAAATTTGTTCCGGGCAGCGCACTATATGGCCTACCCTTTACCAAATTACAACTGTCAAGGGAAGTTTTGCGTGTACGCAAATGTGTACACGAGACCTGATCGCGAATTTTCGCCCCATCCAAACGATTAGAACGAGAGAGGGAGAGAGAGAGGGAGAGAGAGAGAAAGAGTGACAAGGAGATAGAGTAAGAGAGGGGGAGAAAGAGAAGAGAGTGAGGTGAGGGGTGGACGTCCACTCGACACAAATATTAAAGATACATTTTACAAGAGCTAAACCTGCCAATTGTTGTTCTTTCTTTACGCCTGAAATGTTATCTAGATTATTAATTAGACATTAACTCAGCCATACCATAATCAACTCTTGATGTCATCGTATGGGTCGGATTTTCATTGGATTTGAATCCGACCTGCTGCTCAACGCTCAATTATGATTAGATTAAAGTTCCAATAGCATTTTTTTAAGTTATATTTTTAAAATTTATTAAAATAAAGCCCCAAAATAGATTGAACCTATAAACAGTCCTACCTTGTTAAAGAATAATCCTATTAATCCTATAATTCACTATTGCCAGTTGAGAAATTGGCAAAAATATCATTTTCAACTTCAAATTCAAACGTTTGAAGATGGCCGTCCATGGAGAAGAATAGGAAAACAAGGGAGGTAATTGAGTAACTATTTCCTCAATCAACCAGTGTCACCCTTTCTACCCCCCCCCCCAAAAAAAAATTTTTGTCCATGATCGTATAATAGTGAGTTGACAACCTTTTGAGCAAAAAACATAGAAATAATTATATTTTGACTTTCTTAGAAAAAGTGAAATTGGAACTTTAAAGAAATGGATAATCGAAACTATGTTTTTTAACGTATCGACTTTAGTAATAATGGCCGTTCGCAGTAGTTTTTTGTAACTATTACAGTGAGAACTGCTACTGCTTGATCTAATCTGCCACAATGAACAGGCTTGTAAGTCGCTAACCTTTCATCACCTTTCAAGCCGTCATTGGGTAACGACATTAATCCCATCTATTGTTTTTGATTAATCCTTTATGCATTGTTCACTTACAACATTTGCTTTTATCCTGTTATCGGATTTTGCTTAAATATAACACATTTGTAACGAAGTCACACTAGTTAGGAATAAGATACCTTACTAAGTGAAGTAATATATATGTATTCTGGTATATTACAGAATTGAAGAAACATTCGATGTCTCATATCTGGAGAGAGATTTAGACCTCTAAAGTTCCACAAGCGTCTGTTGTATTAAACCTGCTGGCCGTCTCTTGGGCAATATAATATCATTTTTCAGGGTTTACAGGTGCATTATGTAAGAGTATAATTTGTCGATTACAGACGAGAGCATTGCGGATTTCGGCTAATCACAGAGAAGGTTGAGTCTGGATGGCAGACACTCGGCAAACCTCGGCAGATTTCGGTTCTCTACATCTAGCTTCAGCTGTATGGAGGTAAGTGATATGTACCTACGCCAATACAATTGCGATGCGGCTACCAGTTTACGGTTTCCAAAACTTGCCGCTTTTGGAAATAAGTTCTCAAAATTGCGTCCTTCGAAGAGTGTGTAGACTCTTCATTGCCATTTCAATTCTGTCCTTGTTTTAAGAAAATCAGATAAACTTGAAAGAAAAACAACTTCAGACTTTGAAAGCTTTATCTGATGAAACATTCTTGGGCAACGCCTTTGGTAGTCTCAATGGTGGTCCTCGTCATACTGCCGAGACTAGATGGAGGGTACTGGAATCTGGTGAGGTTTGGCGAGTGGGATGACAGACTCACCTAGTCTCCGCCCACCGCACCGATAGACTCACCTAGTCTCCGCCCACCGCACCGATAGCCTCACACAGTCTCCGTCCACCGCACCGATAGCCTCACACAGTCTTCGCCCATCGCGCCACGAGACCTAGAAGTGGAACTTTCATCTGGAATTTAATAGGTTTTATTTTCTTCTTTTTTTTTGGAGGGGGGGGGGGTCTTAGTTGGGTTGTGTGGAACTTTCATCTGGAATTTAATAGGTTTTATTTTCTTCTTTTTTTTGGAGCGGAGGGGGGGGGGGGTCTTAGTTAAATTGTGTCGCACAGTGCAACCTTTATACAGTTCAATGTTTAGATGTGGCGAGCAACGATGGCTAAGTGGGTAAAAGGGGTTTTACATAGGCTAACCCGTTCAGACACCCTGAATAAAATATTGTTTATAAAAACGCTACCCTGCGACCGTGGGTTTCGATCCGGATGTTGGCTGACGTGGTTTTCCCTGTCATTGGACAACTGTCTAGTCGTTCGGATGAGACGAAACACCGAGGTCACGTGTATATGTTAGGCGCAATCTTAACCCCTCGCGCGCGCAGATTACAATCTGCGCTGATGAAGCTGGCGCGCAGATTGCCCACGTTGCGCTGATTACCCCTCGATGTTTTTCGAGATGTTAGTTTTCTGTCAGACGTAAATACATATATATATATGCCCACGTTGCGCTGATTACCCCACGATGTTTTTCGAGATGTTAGTTTTCTGTCAGACGTAAATATATATATGACCTGCCCCCTATCGGCTTTGTAGTGAATCATTTTTAAAATCACAACATAATTAGCGTGTGTGCTTAGAAAATAAGATTTAATTTGAAATTCTGTCAACAGTATCTCATAATCGGTGCTGACCACGTAACTGAATGTAAAAAATATTTGCTGTAGTTTGACGTAACTACATATGGTTACAATTTATGTGTTCACAATTAATAGAAAAAAAAGATTTTGAAAATATTCACTGATTCAACTTGGTCATCGTTTTATTCTTTCTATTATTCATATTCCATCAAGAGGAAATTTTTTATAAAAATGGCTGACTAAATTACTACGTGCACCAAACAATGATAATTTTTCATTGGTTAGGGCCGTCTAAACGCGGGTAAATTTAGAGTAGCTATTGGCTAACAACACGCATAAACAACCTTATTTGCATACATAATATTTATTGTGTTTTGTGTATGATGGCATGCAGCCCTTAAGAAGACGATAACCTCGCACATACTATGCTGTAAATCTAGTTCGCATGGAATATATAACCGCCATAAATGCCTGTCGATAGATTCTTTGAATGACCGCTATACCTATTAATATATAACATCCGCTTGGTCGTAAAATGCGTAATAAACTTGACCTTAATAGCTACTGTAAATTTTCCCACATTTATACGGCTCTAACCAATGAAAAATTATCGCTGTTTGGTGCACGCCATTTTTATTCTAAAAAATCCTCTTGTTGGAATATGAATAATAGAAAGAATAAAACGATGACCAAGATGACCAAGTTGAATTAGTAAATATTTTCAAAATCATATTTCTATAAATTGTAACCATATAAATCGTAACCACATAGACGGCTCTCGAGTCGGTAAAGTGGTAATTTGGCGTAAAATCTGAACGCCTTGTGTTATAAAACACTCGGTTCATTTCACTAAGGCAGTGATCCATGGTGATTACCGATTAAGATTAAGCGGATTATTATCATCGCAGTAATTCATTAAATTGCCCGGACAAAGTTCACTTCGCGCACGCAGATTGATCATTGAAAATTAGACGGAGATTCACGCATGCGCAGGGGTAATCTGCGCAAGTAGGACAATCTGCGCCTAACATATACATTGGTAAACGTAAAAGATTCATTGGCAGTTGGGATTAGATATAACAGTAGTAGTCACCGAGCGTGCAAAATTAGCCGCATAGCTCACTTTGTGGAATATGCCTGTCTTTATTAGCCCATATAGCAGGAGAACAGTAGGACGTTAAACCCCATTTCATTTCATAAAGAGAGAGAGAAATGGGGTTTAACGTCCACTCAACACAAACTAGCTCATTTCGGGACTAACATATGGTTTTAATTTATTTTAATAATTCGCTTGCGCGTAGGGGTCTTTAGCAGTGGGAGGAAACCGGAGTGCCCGGAGGAAACCCACGAGGTTGAGAAGGCGCCCCTATCTCCATGCCACATACGCTCACATCAGGGCTCGAAACCACAGCCGCAAGACAGAGGTGACCGGCAAGCTAGACGTCGAAGCTCGGCACTCTAGTCCACTAGGCCATCCCAACACCCCCCCCCCCCCCCCATTTCATAAATAAATAAGCAAGCGCACGCCTGTGGAGCAACTGTGGTGAATAAAGTGCTGTATTCTTGGCGTTAAGTTTATTCCAACACTAGATAACTCCGAAAAAAATCTAATTTTAATAAACGAGTGTCCAAAACTGGTTTAACAAGACAGGTATCACTAGGGCGAGCCGGTCAATAGACTGAAGCTACAGATATAACATAATATATATAGACGCTTAGCATTAAAATAATTGTATAATGATATTTGATAAGATGTTAAATTGCACATACATAAGAAACCGGTGTTTAAAGTAGTTAACGCAATATCATCCAAAATCTTCTACATAGAAAACACGCATTATTTGTCAATTTAAATCAACATTAATGCTGTGATCTTACCGGAAAAGGTGGGCTTCTGATAACCAATATTTAAGATAGAATATACGTTTTACCATTGGTATACGAATCGTGTACCATAATGCGTTTCAGAACCATTTTGTAACAAGAGACTCGAGGGACGAGGTTAGAAACATTGCACCAAATCACACGGCGTATGTAGACTGGAATAACCAGACGATAGAAATTTGCATTCGTTTGAGACTACTGGCTTATTTCGCCGAGTATAACTGATTTGAAATTAGAGTAAAAACTGAATGTAAATCAGTTTATATACATTCATATTACATTATTATGTGCGTTGCGACCCACTTGTGCCAATTTCTAGGTCCCATGCAAATGTTAGCCATTTAGCTCCTTTAAATTATTTCATAAAAACAAATTGACAAAAATCGTCTCGCTAATCACCGACAAAAACAACAAGAGCTTGTTTTGTTGGGGGTTTTGTTCAACATCAGCTTCAAGTATTTACATCCCCACACGGGTTCAGTTAAGAGCTTTCCAAAAATATATAGTTCTGCTAATCGTCATTTAAACTGAAAATAGATTAAAGGTGCAATCTTTCATTAATTCGTGAATCTTGTAATATCATGATTGGGATCATGTTGGTCATATAAAGTCTTTGTGAGAATTTGTATACGTGGGGGTGGGGTATTCACAATGCGATTTCAGATGTTTTCAAATCCAATAATAATGTTACTTAATGTAAATCGTGTTGGCAAAAAAGAAAAAAAAGGGTAAGACGGTCTTTTATCAATTGAGTACAATAGAAATAAGTTAGTATATGCCAATACACATACAATCTACATGTATATCTATTCTATAGGGCTGATCCTGTGATAGCCTATACTTCCTTGCCGCTCCTAGATTCTTAATATGTTCAATAGAGCGTATCATAACCCCGGACGGCTTTCAACCAATACCAAATTATGCTAGATACGATTGGTTATCTTCCAATCAACAAAAATATATTTGTTCAAATAGGGAAGTAACCGATATTCCATCATTGGTCCGCTGAGATTTTACCTATTTGTATATAAGTATGAAACTTCATTATTCAAACCATTCTACCATATTATTGAACGTAATTGTAAAAGTCAGCAGTTGTCGTCAAGTACCTGATTAGAAATCTTCAAGATTTTATTTTCTTAAAAATACAATTTTATTTTCTTCAAGGTAATATTTTATTTTTTTTTTAAGATAATATCTTATTTTCTTCAAGGTAACGTTTCATTTTCTTCAAAATAATGTTTAATTTGTTTTTTTCAAGATATTATATTTTTTTATTTTTTCAAATTACTAATTCTTGCTGAATTTAAAAAAAGTAATTAGAAGAATTTATTTTATTCAAATTACATTATTATATATTATAACATAATATTAATATTGCACTGTCTTCGCGTATTGGGGTCATACAAAATCTTGTAGAATGTCTCGAGATCCTGCGATCCTGTGATACTTTCTCGAAATCTCGGGATCACCTGGTAATTTTCTCGAGATCTCAATTTAATGTTCTCAAAATGCCCTGATAATTTTCCTGCGATATTGACATCCTGTGTTAATTTTCTCGAGAATTCCAGTAAATGTTCTCGAGATATTTTGACATCCTATGTAAATTTTCTCGAGATCCCGAGTTAAACTGAAACCTTATGACAGTGTCTCTATGTTGTGAAGCAACCATTGGCCCAATGCTTCGCACCAAATTTGATAAAAAAAATACCCCTAACATTTGTTAAAACATAGTTAGGACGTCACCCTTTGATGTTTTATCCAGTATATAGGAGAATGTACGCTTTTCTTAAACAATCGTCCATTATTTATAAAACTGTCCATTATTTTCAATAAATAATGGACAGTTTTATTAATAATAGACACTTATCTGAAAAATGAACATGTATTTTGGGATAATTTATTCTTTGAACAAATTAAATTACAGTACATGAAATTACTTTTAAAAAATCTCATAGTTACCGAAATGTCACATGACCGAATATTGATTTTACATATTTGTCTACATAAAGAATTCCGCTTAAATCCGTCCGTTATGTCACTTGTACGTTTAATAGTACATACGGCACCAGATCATACGTTTTATACGCCCACCTTCTTTTTGGACACTGATAACTTGAAATATAGGTATATATCCGAAAGATCTTGGTTCCTTTGGGATTACCGTAGCTTAGTGGTTAAGGCACTGGCTCACTAGTCTGGAGGTCGGGTATTTTCGATCCTTGGCATTGGCCCAGAAAGTTCATTCAGACATTCCGGCGTGGTTTCCCCTTTGTCATTGATGCCGGACGGAGGGTCTGGCAAGGACAGCTGTTCAGTCTTTTGGATGGGACGAAAAACCGAGGTCCTCTGTACGCTTTGGCATGACACGTAAAAGATCCCTTAGCAGTTGGAATTCGATATAAGAGTAGGACGTAGCGCCGCTGCCCGAGCAAAATTTCCATCATCGCACACTGTATGGCGCATGTCCGTCTTCATAAACCCTTAGAGACAGAACAGTAGAATGTTAAGCTCCATGTCATTTCATTTCTCGGTTCCTTTCGATACTGGCATGGCACCGTAACTTCATCGATTATGACCCCTGATTATACGCCCCTCAGTTGTTCTTTCTACATTTACATAATAGACTGTCTTCTGCCATTATCTATCACTTACAAAGGAAAACTGCTAACTTATGAAAATATAAACGGACAGTCGATAGGATACCCATGTTTTACACTAAATTTAAAATACGATAAAAATCCATAGGGTTCATCGTCTTATGGCCCCAATACTCCACACCAAATATAAAATTCAAAACCCTACCAGTGTGAAGCTTTGAATTACAGATATGCTTGTTAAATTATTTCAATTTAATGTGTGGGCGACGTATAATTAAAAATGACATTTTTTTGCATAGTTTTCAAACCATATTTTGTTTAAGAATAAAGCTATAGACATAGCGTTTATTGTCTTATGACACAAATGCTTCGGAGCAGATTTTAAATAAAAAAATTTTGAAAAACTATTGGCTCTAACGCGTTCACAAGGTTTACCGGAAAATAGGAATAACGCCGTCAAAATAAATAGGGTTCCTTTGCTTATGACACTAATGATTCAAAAGAAATTTGAACGGTAGCCACAGTGGATTATTCTAAAGATAAACTTGGATGTTTAATAAAATTAATAAGAATCTAGCATTAATCAAGAAATCCACCTTATCTTGCTACAATAGGGGTCATCCTTGTCGCGGAACAATGCATATTGAAAATCCGTCAAAATAAGGTTTTCAAAGAATGGGAAGTAACTCAGGAACGGATCGCTAATTATAGAATATCAATAAAAGAGAGAGAGAAATGGGGTTTAGCGTCCACTCGACACAAACTAGGTCATTTCGGGACTAACATACTATGGTTTGATTTTATTTCAATAATACGCTTGCGCGTAGGGGTCTTTAGCAGTTGGAGGAAACCGGAGTACCCGGAGGAAACCCAAGAGGTTGAGAAGGCGCCCCTATCTCCATGCAACATACGCTCACACCAGGGATCGAAACCACAGCCGCAAGCCAGAGGTGACCGGTCAGCTAGAGGTCGAAGCGCGGCACTCTAGACCACTAGGCCACCCCAACCCCCCAGAATATCAATAAAGTTCATGACCTCAAAGTTTCACACAAAATTGTAAAAGTGAGGCCTCTATGACCTGAACATGGCTTTCAGGGAGCGGGCGGGTGTGTGTGTTTAACGTACACCCGTCATTTCGGGACTAACATGTTCAATTTTTTTTTTCATTTAATCGCTTCGGTATTAGCAAACTATATAAAATGACAGACCTTGTGATGTTACGAGCACGCGTTAGACCACTAGACCCCCCCACCCCCCAACTTGATTAAATCAACCAGTCAATGATACCATTGTAATGTTGGCTATTAGACACTAAAGCGAGGCTGACACTTGCACGACTTTTGGCCACAATTTTGTCGTGGCCATCAGTGTCAACATTGACACGAACTGGCACGATGATTTTAGGCATAGTTTACGCATAGTTTGCGCATTGTTTACGCACTTCCCTCATTGGCACGACGAGTTTGCGCAAATCGGACAGTGTCGTGCCGACTCGAGTCGAGCCAATGCGTGCCACGGAATCGTGAAAGTGTCAGCCTTGCTTAACAGTGATTGGTCTCATAATTAAGCCGGGAGACAGTCAGAGCCACGATGGCTAAGTGGGTAAGACGCTGACTCGCTAGCCCGGAGGTCGCATGTTCGATCCCTGCATTGGCCGGGACAATTCATCCAAATTTTCCGGCGCGGTCTCCACTGTCAGTGGACAACTGTCTAGTCGTTCGGATGGGACGAAAAACGACGTCACGTGTATACATTGGCATGCACGTAAAAGATCCATTGACAGTTGGAATTCGTTAATTATAAGAGTATGCCATAATGCCGCTGCCCGGGCAAAATCTCCCTCAAAGCACACTGTATAGCATATGCCCGTCTTCATTAGCCCATGCTAGGAGCAGAACAGTAGGAGTTGGGTGTATTTGGGAAACCGTGGAGCAACTGTACATATTCTATAGTGTGTTGTATCCTAATTTTAATAAACGAGTGTCTAAAACTGGCTAACGGTCACAATAACGAGATAAGTACCGCTAGGGCGAGCCGGTCACCAGACTAATGTTACATTAGAATATAGAACATATATACAAGCTTAGGATTAAAATAATTATATAATAATATTTGATCAGATGTCAAATTGCACATAGAAAACAGATGTGTTGAAATACAGAACATGTTATGGACATAGCAAGAAAACTCACTTTAATTGTTTCCAAACTTTTAACCAAAAAATATTTTATGAAGAAAACACAAATCAAGGGGCTTGTTAAAGAGGTCGCATTATAAACAATTGTTACCAACTGAATAAATATTTTGCAAAGATTGAAAGGGGGTGGGGGCCGAATGATTAGCGCGTGTCTGTCATTGGGTCAGCTGGCGTGGTTTCGATTACCTGCTTGTACGTGACAAGGAGTAGGGTCGCCTGTCCAACCTCGTGGGTTTTCTCCGGGTCATCCTGTTGCTAAAGCCGCCTACGCGCAAGCGAATTATTGAAATAAAAATTAAACCATATGTTAGTCCCGAAATGACTTAATAAGTTTGTGACGCTAAACTTCATAACTTTAAATGAAAAGAAATTGTGTTTAACGTCCTACTGTTCAGCTCCGACCTAATTTATATCGAATGGGTGTTAAATCCTAATTCTCTCTCTGTTTCTCAAAGAAGAAAATCAACAGGCTTGTTTGTGGGTTACAATCAGCTGATTATAGTATGGCCTTCACCTATATTTACACTCCTCGTTCTCTATAATAGGCTATAGTTCTTGTTTATATACACATAGTTATCGGGTTCTTACTCAAATAGGTCGATGACGCCGTTAAAACGAGGTCATTGACTACACACAATATGATAACGTAATAGTACGCCGATTCCGGTTCTAACTAAAATTATACATCGATGACGTTGTTATTGTGTCTTAACATGGGTTGGTACACCACGCAGACAGTGCGTGTTCATACACAATCTTATTGCTGTTCGAATTTTATTTTCTTAAATCGCATATTATGAACATGGGTTGGTACACCACGCAGACCGTGCGTGTTCATACACAATTTTATTGCGGTTCGGTTTTTGTTTTCTTAAATCGCATATTATTATGCCTACTTTCGTCGAGATCAACAACTTGTGATTTAAGTGGTCATAAAGATATATATAATATCTTGTCTAACACTCTCAGGGTTTGTTGGCGTATTGATTGTTATCTCAACTCTCACGCTTCAAGAATAAAATTGAAAAAAAACAAAACAATGATTGGAATAATTCAATGACGTATTTAAGACATTCGCTAGCTCGACAGGTATTCGCTAATCCAGGTTATTAATTAAGTACCCCGATTGATTATTTCACATTTACTGAGAGATACATTGAGGGAGATAAAATAAAGAGCTGGCAGTTCCCACTATAACAGTTACAAATTGGATAATGTAAAGGTTATATGCTGAAAATGTCAGTCAAATTGATCCACCCAGAACCGTGAATTTAGCGATTGAATTTTCGGTCTCGTCTCGATCATCGTTACTGAAGTCGGTACGATAAAAACATCGTCTCGATTATCAATTTCATGATATCATCATGAATATAAATTGAGCAGCAAATCAGATTCTAATCCAGTAAATATCGCAGGCTATCGATGACATCGAGAGTTGATTATGGGCTACATAAGTTAATTAATGTTTAATTAATAAGTTATATAGCATTTCAGGCCCAAAGAAAGACCTGTAATAAGCAGATGTATCTCTTGCATAAGGTGTGTTTAATTATTGATTTTTAATATAGGTGAAAATACCAACGCATGATAAAGTCCTAGATGGCCTCAATCGGATTTAAAACACAAATATCATCAACTTGCTGTGGACGGGATTATTGCATGGCACGTAATTCTGAAACCTTATTGAAACTATTAATTAGGCATTTATTAACATGACCAGGACCCGAGTTCACAAAACATTCTCAGACTTAAGTTAAGAATTTACTCAAAATTATTGTTCCCCTTATTGTAAATAAACTATAGCCCCTTATAAAACTTTTGTTATTTTAATGTATCAGATACCATGATAAGAAACCATGTGCAAAGTTTGTGTTTCTAGATCAAAGATATTTCTTTTAAACAGTGATTGAAAGTTGAGTAAATTCTCAACTATGTCTGAGAATGCTTTGTGAACTTGGGGTCAGATCTTATAATCAACTTATGTGCCGGAATTTCGCTGTATTGAAATCCGATCTGCTGCGCAACGCTCATTGATGATTAAATCAAAAAATAGATAATCGAGATTATGTTGTTTTTTTTCTTCTTTTTTTCTGTTTTTTTGTCATCGTATCTACTTTAGTAACGATGATCGGGACTGGGCCTATAATATTTAATCGCTAATATCTCGGTTCAGAGCAGAGCAATTTGACTGATATATTCAGCATATCCTTTTTACATTATCTAGTTCATAACAATTATAGTGAGAACTTATCGGCTCTTTATCTAATCTGCCATAGAGAGAGAGAGGGGGGGGAGAGAGAGAGGCCATATAGGTCCTTAATTCGGGACTAATATATGGTTCAATTTGATTTCAATAAGTCGCTTGTCCATAAGGGTTTTTAGCAGTGGGATGAAACCAGAGGATCCGGCGAAAACCCACGATACTGGTCTGGCGACCCTACTCGTTGCCGCATACTACCGGGGAATCGAAACCACGCCAGTTGACTCTTATGCAGGACGGGGGGGGGGGGGGCTGGCAAGAACAGCTGTTTAGTCGTTCGGATGGGACGAAAATCTGAGGTCTCGTGTACACATTAGCATGCACGTAAAAGATCCCTTGGCTGTTGGAATTCGATATAAGAGTAGACCGTAGTGCACTGTATGATGTATGCTCATCTTCATTATTCCCGTTTAGAAGCAGAACAGTAGGACGTTAAACTCCATTTCATTTCATTTTCAATTCATGTTGCCAGTTGACTCAATGATAGACGTTATGATACAGCGCACGCGCTAACCATTCGATGATGCAACTTCTCCTTTACCACAATAAATCTTTATATTTTGGATATGATATGAAGAAATGCATATTTATTATGTCATTTCTGGTTCGTCACAGATTAGGATAATTTCGATGCTAACAACAAAACAGGCTCTTGTGTGTTCTTATCGGTGATTAATAAAGGACGAATAAATATGTGCGTGGGCCTTTGCCATTGTGTACATAGCCTATTGAAATGGCGTCACAGTTTGTCTCGGGCTCGAGTAATCTAGGTTAAGAAAATAAAGACAGTAAACTTCCATTCACTTCGAGACTGACGTTCGATCCCTGCATTGGCCGAGAAAGTTCATCTCGATTTTCCGGCGTGGTTTCCGCTTGTCAGTGATGCAGAGGAGGGCCTGACAAGGACAGCTGCCTAGTCGTTCGGATGGTACAAAAAACAGAGGTCCGTGTACACATTGGCGTGCACGTGAAAGATCCCTTGGCAGTTGGAATTCGATATAAGAGTAGGCCCTAGCGCCGCAGCCCGGGCAAAATTTCCCCCCCATGCCACACTGTATGGCGTATGCCCGTCTTCATTAGCATAGTTTAGGAGCGGAACAGTAGGACGTTAAACCCCATTTTATTTCACTTCATATCACTTCATATCTCTTTTGACCTAGTTCAGTTAAATATACTTACAGTATATCCTGGTAGTGATAAACAATAAGATGATATCTAATTCATTGTAGACGTAATTATTACTTTGTTTATCTCCATGTTTTTTCCGGTTATATAACTACCGTCTTCCTTCATCAACTATATGTTTCTCCATTCATAGAAATTTCAAAGAATAATAAAAAGGCGGATCCTGGCTGTTTGTACACGACGATTTCCTGCAATCAGTAGGGGAAACAAACCAGAAGTATACATCCTGTTCAACACCAAAACACATTAATTGATTATATCTAAAAAAAATATTAAAACAACCGTAGAGCTCCAGTACTTTGTTTCACGATAAACGATGAGAAGACGCAAATTGATTTCAACGCTGGTTTAATAACATTTCAAAGGAGCTAAACTCCTTGCACAACATTTTCCATAATATTTGAAATTGAAAAACACAAATTATAATTTAATATTGGTCCATTTCAATCAATATTGGTGTTATTATCTTGCCAGGAAACTATCCAATATTTAAGATGGCGAAGATTGAATAATGAGTACACGAATTGTGTATTCTGGCACCATTTGTAATGAAAAAAGAAAAACATACAACACAAGACATTACGGAAGTAATTAGTAATGGCTGATGCACAAATGACAAAGTATTAAAAATAGGCACAAAAGACTGATGTTCAACCTGGACTGTTCACCGTATATAATTGATTATCCACCTGGACTGTTCACCGTACATAATTGATTAAACATTACAATGAAATTTCAAAGGTGAATATAAATCACTTTATATGCATTCATATTACTTTAATAATGTGACTCACGGTCCCAAAAAAATACAAGTCATACGCCCTTTAAAGAACATGTTCGCTACTTAAGAATCTCGTCAGAAAGAATATCATTGTCATATATCTGGAAAAAAAGAATGTTGGCTACTTGGAGAGAGAGAGAGACATAGAGAGAGAGATCTTTTACAAGTGGGGGGAAATCGGAGGGCCCGGAGAAAACCCACGAGGTTGAGCAGGCAAACCTACTCCTTGTCACGTACAACCGGGGAATCGAAACCACGCCAGTTGCAGTCGACAGCGCACACGTGCCCCCCTCCCCCTCCTCAGAAATATTGACAATTACATTATTAAGGAAAGAAACACAGCATTATGCGGCCAGTAGCCAACTTGCCTGGGAACATGAGCAGGGAAAAAAACAGAGGTCCCGTGTACACATTGGTATGCACGTAAACGATCCCTTGGCAGTTGGAATTCGATACAAAGTTTCCCTTATGGCACACTGTATGGTGTATGCCCGTCAGTACAAGGCGTTAAACCCCATTTCATTTTAATCATATGGTTGTTTTTTTAAAATTATGTAAAAGGGCGTGTAACACTCTTGTTGTAACTGAATAATATGTCCCAATCTTCATTCTGGTCAACAAATCGTATTATTTTACAATATTCAAATTAATTGATGATATAAATTTCATCTTAACACACCTATTTTAAAAAATTGGAAAAATTCAACCAATTGATTTGAAAAGTCTAACGTAAACCTTTTCAAATGTGACTTGGATTTTAAAATGTTTTCGAACCCTCTGGATAAGTAAAATAGATTGTAATGGATAATTTACACAACAGGTAGGACACTTAAACATCTAGTACTTAGAATAAGGGTATTATTTTTTTTCTGGAGCTACCAAGCCAGCAAGAATGTTATTGTCCCTTTAAACAATCTAGATAATAAAATATTCACGACAATAAAAAAAATACTGATATGATGTAATTATCAAATCTTCAAATGGTCTGTCATTGAGTCGAGAGGCGTGATCTTAATTCCCAAGGTGTAGGGTCGCTTTTCCTCGGGCGGCGTGAGTTTGATTCCCAGTCTGTACGTGTCAAAGAGTTGGGTCGCCTTCTCTCCTAAATCTCAAGACCATTACGCGCATTGAACTATATGTTATATATTAGTTGAGTGGACGTTAAACTCCAATTCGCCATCTATGCCTATACCGCTAATTATTGTCAATCTAAGTCATTTAAAACATATCTCATTCTCATCCCCTATTAAGAAATCCTGTAAGGTCTGCGTGTTCCAAGGTTCTATTTTAATCCCTGGTGATTCGAAAATAATTACAATAACCCCTGTCATAAATTCACGCCATTAATAGCCTGCCTGACTCTCTGTCTTTCACCGTGTTAATCATCAATTTCTACATCCGGGTTCCTCTTGATTTAAATCATGATGTAGCGTTTATTTCACGAACAGCCTCGATTTGATTTTAATTGGGCTGACTAACCAGCACTGATACTGGATACGTCTTGTTTTTGGACTGGTTTATTTTAGAATGGTTCGTCCCGCCCCGGATCCCAATCTCCTATATATATATAAACCCCACGGCTCATTCTAAATTATCATTTGATGGTTTGAGAATCAGGGAACTCAGTTTTCTAATTTTATATCATCCAAGTTCGATCTGCGATTTAATATCATAAGAGGTTAGTTCTTAATTAATTTAAAATATTTAAATTTATACAGATTTTTAAAATTTATTATATCCATTATTTTTATCATTATTACGGCTCCATTCACTTGACCCCCTACTCGAAAGCGAATTTTTGAAAAAAGACTGAGCTATGTGTTAGTCTCATTTATATTTTGAATTCCAGTACCTCGGTTTTTCGTCCCATCCGACCAACTATACATTGTCATTTGCCACACTCTACTGTCTGTCTCCACTGAAATGGGGGAGCTACGCCGGAAAGTCCAGATGGATTTTTATTTTCTCGACCAATACTAGGACCGAACCCTGGATGCTCCTGGTTGTCGACCCACGTCTTTTTCACTGAGCCGCCGTGACGCCCTTCCGTTAATGATCATTGCCTCATGATAGAATAGTGTGGTTTACGAAATGAAATGAAATGGGGTTTAACGTCCTACTTTTCTGCCTGTAACCTGGGCTAATTAAGATGGGCATACAGCATACAGTGTGCTATGTGGAAAATGTTTGCCCGACCAGCGGTGCAACGGCCTACTCCTAAATCGAACTCCAACTACCAAGCGTTCTTTTACGTGCATACCAATGTGTTCGCGGGACCTCTGTTATCGTCCCATCCGAACGACAAGGGGGAACCAAGCCGGAAAATCTGGCTGAACTTTCTCGGTCAGTGCAGTGACCTCCATGCTAACGAGTCAGCGCCTTGCCCACTTAACCTCCGTGATTCCCCATAAATTGCCTACATTCTGTGTTTAAACAGACGATATATGGTCGCAGTATTTTAATAGTCGGATACGGTCATATTTTAATTTCGTGTAACGTGTCGAACACAAGCCGTTATTTTGTTTATTTTGTGAAGGTTATCTTCAATTCTTCAATCTGAAATATTTTGATTTTATTTGAGAGAACAGCATGAAGGTAACTAGTTCTGGTATTCTATGCGATTGACTGTAATCAACCATCAAGAACACCTTATAACACATCGCATTTTAACAAATTTATGTTGTGTTTTGAAATTGAAATGAACTGTGACAAACGGTGATTTCATTTCATCGGTCACCTATGCAAAGTGTGTGTGTGTGTGTGTGTGTGTGTGGCGGAGGGGGGTAGCAGTTGTCCTGAGGTGCAACGCTTGCGTTTGCTTTCTTCAGATTCCGGGTACCACAGCGGTTCAGTGATTAAGGCGCTGAACTGCTATCCTGGAGGTCTCCTGTTCGATTCAGGTGTCGGCCAAGAAAGTTCATCGGGAGTGTCACCCCTTTCAGTGGTGCAAGACGAATGGCCAGGGCCGGGATAGGACAAAAATCTGTGCTCCCGTGTGTACAAATTGGCGTGAGCGGAACAGAACCGTTGAAAGTTGGAGTTGTTTATAAAAGTAGACCGTGGAATCGCTATCCGGGTAATGGCGTATGTCCGTCTGCATTAACTCAATTGGAGCAGAGCTGTAGAGGGTAACGCCATTTCATTCTTTTGGATTCCATCGTTCATGTTGTGGGTAACACCAAGGGATTGGTTGCGTACATGCGTTAAAGTATATACGGTTACGCTATAGTCATATTCTATTGTGGTTTGGTTATTCTTTTACAGATTGCCAAGATGAAACCACCATTCAATCGATCAGAGTCCGTCGAGGTTGGTCACAGCGATGTTCCTGAAGCCTCGCCCATTGGAGAAGACGCAGCGCCCAAAGACGTTAGCAAAGACTCCACCAAGCTGTCACCAGAAACAATGGATGAGTATACATACGATGGTTTAGAATTAGATGTAGGGTATGTTTCCGCTTCCCCATCCAGTATCTGGATTGACGACACCGCTTCAGTATCCGGAGAATCCGCCCAAGATGACATCCGTGGAAGCAGAAGTTCAAAGCAAGTGACATTCCATATCGGAAGCGATGCCATTGCCGAGAACCAGTTGAAGAAGAATATCACCGATGATCTGTCTATACACACCAATTTAAAACAAGGAGAGATAAACAAGATATTTTACCGAGATGCTGACTGTCACAGCATGGTTAAAGGTAGTGGAGATGAAAAACCTTTCCAAGCGCCAATATTCACAACAAAATCGACACTATACGAATCACAGCAAGAGAAAACGGAGAAGTATCAACCAGCTTCAAATGAATCTGATAAAGTTCCTGTAACTCATAAGCCTATCAAACCCGGACGACAAATTTTACGCTGGAATCTGCTGTTTAATTTGCTGGTGTGGGTGATGGTGTCTTTACCAATCTGGGTCCCGTTTGTCTCAAAGACGGTGGCGGTCTATCTTCTACCAAGTGTTCAGAGTGTGTTTGTTTTGATGTGGTTAGTCATCTGTCTTCTGGCATCAAGAAATGTGATCCGTTTATACAGGTTAGTTCATAGCTTATCTTCTTTTATTGCGATAAACCATTAGTGAATGAGTTTCGTTTTACAGATTTTCGAAAAAATAAATTCGTAAACAGATTCTAACATTTCTCCAAAATTTAAAATATTTCAAAGTAGGTCTTGGTTACAGAATGACACTGAGCCTCGGCCTTAGTTACTGAATGACGTACGATAAACCCTATGACGTATTTATTTGTATTTTACAGACACAGAAACTATGATTTCCAGAAAGATATTGTTGAATCATCCGACATTCATCACCTCTTCATCATCAGCTGCTACAAGGAACCCGTTAGTCTTATAGCCCAGAGCGTCAACACCATCGCCAACCAGAAAGACGTCCATAACATAACCATGACCGTTTCCTTTGAAGAAAAAACTCCAGATTTAGATAAAAAGATCAAGAAGTTGACTAAGAGGTTTCAAGATTCAGGTTTCGCTCGACTGCTTTTTACCGTTCATCCATATGGCTTGGAAAATGAAATTCCTGGAAAATGTTCCAATGCCAATAATGGTTTTCGAAAGTCCGCGGAGATTTTGCAAACGGAAATGGGTCTGAACTTTGACCCTGACCGTATCATAGTAACCACGTGCGATGCAGACAGTCAGTTTTCACCCAATTACACAGGGGCTTTAGCGTCTAGATTTATCGCCGCTAAAGATAAGCATAATACCATTTATCAGGCCCCTTTGTTTTATAATTGGGGGTTAGATGGAGCTTCGTTTATCACCCGAGTAACGGGCTTAGTTCGATCAACCCTCATGCTAGGAGCTTTAATACCATTTAATATAAATTCTATGAGTATATTTTCATTCTCGTTACGACTTTGTGTAGATGGTAATTTCGTTCATCCAGCCTATCAAATGGACGATATCATCTGCTTGATAAGATGGATGGGCGTGACCGGAAGGAGAATTAGAATCTGTTTTTTACCGGTCCCTGTGCTCAGTGGTCCGACGACCGGTTCGACAGTAGAATTAGACATCATGGAATGGGCCAGACAAGCTAGACGATGGACAATTGGCGCTGCCGAGGTTTTTCATTATTTTGTTGTAAAATCTTGTAAAATGCCCAAACTACCGGCTTTATCTTGGGGTTTAAGTTTTTTAATTTACTATGGTATATTATTATGCTCAGGTTCGTTATATAGTTTATCTATGTCATTATCAGTATATTTTATTATTGGCGATAGTTTCGTACCATATTATGTATCCTATTGGCTCTACGCTCTCGCCGCTACGCAACAATTCTGTTTCTTGATTGTTTTCATTTTAGACGTATTTACTACACGTATTTTAAATGTTAAAGAACACATTTCATTCATCAGAAACGTTTTCCAATGGATTATGTCCCCTGTCGTTCTACTGTGTTATTCATTGGTTGAATTTTACGCCTTGCACGAGGTGGCCATTCGAGGTAAGAAGGTCTGCAAACACGGCGCTTCAAAGAAAGACAACTTGAAAACGTAGTTTGGTACATAAGACGATCCTTTTATCAAACACGATTTCTCATTGTTCGAAAGGTTGTTATTAGCATTCTACATTCTCATGTGACGTCATATGTTTTAGTGACTTCCATATATAGACCGGAGTTCTTGATTCCAGCTCGAATATGAATCGACTCCGTTTCGTATCAGAAAATTTCTCACCCTTTCGATCCCAGTGATATTCCACATTTGTGAATTCTGGCCGGATGGACCCGAAAAAGAAACTGAACGGAAGAAATGAGACCAACTGTTAAAACTAAAAACACGTACATCCTTACATGGAAATATTCGTATAAATGTCGTGAAAGTAACAGACGAGAAACAGGAAAACAAATGTGAATATATTTGTTATTAGACAGAAGATATTGCGAATAACAATTATCGCTTTGTGATATATTTAAGTCTTTCAGGGACCTTATCCACGTCAGATTAAACTAAACTTTGTAGGAATGCCGTCATTTCATTGGCTAAGGTCTGAAATTTATACTTGGGCGTTAACCCTCAACCAATGAAAGGACAGTATCCTTTAAATAGTTTAGCTTAGTATTCCAGGAAGAAGTCCCAGGGTCGTTTATTGTCATTTATTACAAATTTCATGGCCAATGACAGCATGGACGGGTTGATTTAATTATTTACGTATGAAGCGGGCTCATGTCTATTATTTATAGATTTTAAACTTTCATGTGATTTCAACAAATATGTAAATATGTCTTTTAAGTGGCTCGTTCAATAAAACCGTCAATATTATTGACACACGATCAATATTGTCATTCAATAAACTGACCGTCCGTCAATATATTGACGAACCATCAATAAAAATCAAAATGGTTTTGATCCGTCAAAATATTGACGAAATAATGGTTGTTGACAATATTTTACATCAATATAGACCAGACATGTTCAATATTATTGAGCCGATATATTGAGTCAATATTTTGACGGAATTATTGAACGTGTATGGGCCCCTTAATAGAATTATATATAATTATAGAGAAATATTAACTTTTGTTGTTAAAATGTATTTTTAAAAAAAAAGGTTTTTATAAATATATATTATAAAGGTACTACCGGTGACGAAACCTTCGAAATATTTCGGAGGTTCAAACTTAAATGAGGGTTATTTTTATTTTTTTATTTTTTTACGTTATTCAATATTAAAGCTGCATTGTGTAAGACTTTTGTTCACTCGACAAGCCTTTAATGGAGATTTCAAAATTTAACGATTTACTGGATAATCTAGACTGATCTTTGTTTGGTCTTGTGAAACCACCAAACAGCCATAACATTGTCCAGAATATCCAGACTGAAATCTTCGATGTATTAATTTTGCATTATCTATTTGTAACCTATAACCTATTAATATGATAACAAGAACGTCAAGTTCTTTATCTAAATCTTACATAACGTCCCTTTAACCGCGGTTTATTTAGCAGTTTTAGCTAGATATTTTGTTGTATATAAAAATGTAATATTTATAGATAGATTCTATAGCTACTGGCTAGTCCCCGTGGTTTATTTGGCTAAAACTATATTTCTAGATAGATTCTAGAGCTACTGGCTAGTCTCCGTGGTTTATTTGGCTAAAACTATATTTCTAGATAGATTATATAGCTACTGGCTAGTCCCCGTGGTTTATTTGGCTAAAACTATATTTCTAGATAGATTCTATAGCTACTGGCTAGTCTCCGTGGTTTATTTGGCTAAAACTATTATAGATAGGATCTAAAGCTTGCTAGTCTCCGGGGTTTATTTAGCTAGATATTTTGTGTTATATAAAACTGCTATATTTATAGATGGATTCCAATGTTGAAATGGTCATGTATATTTATATTTTTTTATGAAGAATAAAATTCTTGTGTTGTGTTTTTTTAGTTTTAATTTGTTAGTTTTGTTAGACATTTTGCGGTAAATGCATTAAATGAAAATGAATGGAATTTAACGTCCTAGTTTTCTCCGCCACCCGAGCTCATGAAGACTACTCTGCGAATTATAACAGTCATGGTTCTTTTACGTGCGGGGGATCACGTGGCTAAGTGGGTAAGGCGCTGGCTCACTAGCCTGGAGGTCGGGTGTTCGATCCCTGCATTGGCCGAGAAAGTTCAACTCGATTTTCTGGCGTGGTTCCCCCTTGTAAGTGATGCCGAACGGGGGGGGGGGGCTGACAAGGACAGTTGTCTAATCGTTCAGATGGGACGAAAAACCAAGGTCCCGTGTACATATTGGCGTGCACGTAAAAGATCCCTTGTCAGTTGGAATTCGATATAAGCGTAGGCCGTAGCGCCGCTGCCCAGGCAAAATTGCCCTCATAGCACACTGTATGGCGTACGCACGTCTTCCATTAGCCCAGGTTAGGTGCAAAAGAGTAGGACGTTAAACCCCATTTCATTTCATTTCATTTACGTGCTAGTCAAAGTTAACACTGGACGTTGATTTTTTCGTCCCATTCGAATTACCAATCACCATTATTTGCCGAGTCTTCGGTTCAGCAGTACTGGCAATAGGGATTTCAAGAGTAACTTTCTCGGCCAATACTGGGATGGAATCTCCTGGTAAGTTAGCCACCGTGGTCCCCTGTCGCCATGTACTATATAGAATAATCCACCTGTTGACTATCCCATCAAGATGTGAAGATAGGTCAAGAGAAGTTTTATTGCCTAAAAACACCGACGGTGAGCAGTAGACATAAATAACTTTATTACAACAAACAAAACGGCGTATAGAAATATAGCGTGTGTATAGTAAATAAACGAGATATACTGTATATCATAGTCCCATTAGATAACAAGTGGGGATAACTGGGGTTGGGGTGGGGTGGGGTTTTGTGGGGGCACAAGGCTGCAGGGGGTACATTGCACCCACATAAAAATAAGGCGCCCCAAAAAGTGGCGCCTCTACGGGATTACTTGCTAGCGACTTTGATTGTGGCAGTACCCGCGCTGAGTAACTTGGGCATTATATTGTGTTGTTGTTGCTGTTCTTAGTGTTTAACAACCGCTTCCAGAGAAGATAATATCGCAGACAAGTCTGTTTTTTCACGTTCATTATCTTAGCGCGCAGGAGTCTGGGACACCACGCATATAATAATGTATAAACTGATTTACATTCAATCATTTCCGTCTTTACTCTAATTTCAAATCAGTTACGTTCAGCAAAATACACCTGAAGTCTCAATCGCATGCCTATCTCTAGCGTCTGGTTATTCCAGTCTACATTATTGCGTACTATGCTCTCTAGATAAGAATATGCGTCACCGTTTAGATTCGGTCTTCAAGTCCCTGGTTAAAAATGGGCCTGAAACGCATATTTTTATTTTGTCTTAAATATTGCATATCAGAAGCCCATCTTTTCTCGGTAAGATCACAACATAAATGTTGATTTAAATTGACAAATAATTTGTGTTTTCATTGTGACGATTTTGGATGATATTGAGTTAGAAACTCAGTTTACTTTAAGTGAGACGCCATTCCACCACACACATCAATAATTTACTAAAATTTAGATTGATTTGAACGAGCCGACGCACCCGTAACCGTCGTACCTGTAGATCGAGTCTTAAATATACTTGAGAATTTATATCCAGACTCACGTTTGGTCAAGAGACGACGAGTTCTGGTGTTGAGGCTGAACGACAAGAAAATGAAAACACCCTGAAGGCCGTTTAGTATGACGTACACATACCACAGAGCTGGTACGTCACCAAATGACGCGATGAAACCGAATATCCACGAGAATCCCATCACTGACGACAACTTGATGTAAATAATGCATCGTTGACGATCTCGTTTTCTTCCCGTTACTTCCTCGCTTGTTGCCATGGTAATTTCAATGGAATACAACGTCACGCTGAAGCAGACGATATTAAAGGTAAGGGTCAATGCCACGGGAACGAAGAAAGTGTAAATGTAGCCATCTTTATCCGCCATCCAAGTGCACGAGACTACTCCATATCTCACGTGCATGACACGATCTTCAGGGATGACGTCCATCACCAACAATGGAATAACTATGAGACCCGGTATGAGGACACTTAATGTGAAGTATAGCCAGTAATTACAAGAACCACGCCTGATCAAGCTTGGATGGAACGTAACAAGCATGTTGTAAGCTTGGCAACTCATCCACATGAAAACACTCAACCATATAAAATGTGTGAAAGCCGCTAGGTACCGACAGACGTCTCCACTGAATTTTGGTAGAAACAGCAAACCTTGCCCAAAGATTAGAGACACGGTCAGGCCCATAGTGAGTTTCCCTGGTAGATTTCTCAGTTCCTTGAACAACGCGTAAAATAATAACGTCACCAGCAAGAACAAAATGGATAATCCCGAGCAGACCCAAGCGAGGTAACTCTGGGTAGAGTCCATAGTAAAAAACGATAACTCCTTTGACGGATTATAACAAACTAATGCAGTAGAATCGTTTCTAAGGATAAAATCCGACGCGTCGAATTTGATATTTTTGGCATATAATTCCAGTTCGCCTTTATCAGTGACGACATATTCATTGGAGTCATAACTGTACAACGGAAACGAGCAGTTGTCAATCGTCGAGATGTACGCGGTGTCGTTGGTTTTCAAACTGGTCTCGCACACACAAATTTGATTAAATTTGATACCGATTTCAGCAGCTGTTGTCATGGTGATAATGAAAAGAATATTATCCACAGGATACAGCAGATTGTCAAATTTTGCGAAAAGTTCGTCATGCAAATAATAAACTTCGGAATCATTTATACACGTCAGTTTGTCCTCATTGCAAGAAGAGTTTACCGTGGATTCATTCAAATAATTGTTAATCGTGACCTCTATGACAGACTCTTCCGGCACATCAGTGTACGACTGGGACAGGGTCCCCAACAACTCCGAAACCGTCTCATCCGACAAAGGAACTATTATTATGAATTTCTGAACTCCGTTGACGTCTTTATCAGAATCTAGAAACCACGTAGCACCACGTGGAAGATAATCGAACCAATCCCCGATTACCATATTTGGTGAGAAATATATATTCCATGGGTTTCCCCCTTCAGTGTAGGTAAGAATGATATGTATGTTACTGGAACCAGAAGGAAACGGTTGGGATTCTGGCGGGACGAAAACAACACCTTCCTTAAGGCAGACTCCCTTCTTAGCATACATCCCAACCGGACAAACAAACTGGCGACACCTGAGAAACAATATATCGAAATTCTCATCGTTTTTACAGATCTCGCTGGATTTAAACAAGCCGTTATTAATTCGAACTTGAACTTCCGCTTCAGTTGGCAACGAAAAGAGCTGTAGTAAACTGGGTTCGGAATTACTTGCCGACGGACACCATCCACGTTCATAGGCAGTCACTCCGAACTCACAGACTAAACATTCCAAGCTAGTTGACGCGTTTTTCTGCCCCAGACAAGCACTGCAATCATTGGTCAATATTTTCACCAGATCTAATCTAACCTCCTCGGTACAACCCTCAATAAGTACATTCACTGAATAGGCGTACCAACAACTTCCGTTGGATATTCTACTTTCGATTTCCTCCCATGATCCGGTTTCTACGTTATCGCATTGTATTTCAGAATCCCACGTGACAGGTTTAATCGTGTTGTCATGACAACGGGCACAAAATTTGTTCTGGAATACCATGTCCATTAAACCATTGCTATAGCTGACAGGAGGGTAGGGAAATTGTGGGCTTTCACAGTTATCAATCAAAGTTTTATCAGTTGTCTCCCTTGGACATGTTTTTATAACAGCTCTTTCGATTGGTGGACCGAACGACTTTGTTCTGATTCTTCCACATTCGCTGTTTATCAACACGTAATGTAAAAACTGGGCTACAGATGACGTATTGGTTGTTGACGGAGCGTTCCGCGGGAAACCAACCATCTCCATGGAAGCACGCTGCTCATGTTGCAACTGGGCCATTTCTTCCAACAGATAATCAGCACAGAACCAGTCCATGAAACCATGGAGATAGCATTGACAGGACGTAGTGTTCCTTTCGAATAATGGCACTCGGTAGCATTCTAATCCACACACAACTCTTTCCATCCAACAAACTGGAAGAAAAACAACACATTTAAAAGTTTGACATTAAATTTATTAAAACCTACAGCTCCTCGCATTTCTTCTGCGTATGCTGACCCTTTGGGACTACGGTGCCTCAGTTACCACAATTCCAGGAGTAGATCCCGTTGTTGTGGCCAACAAAGTTCTGTGGGATCTTCCAGCGTGGTGCAGGACAGATCTTGTGTGTACAAGTTGGCATGCACAATTCAGGTGCTCCATAGGTAATATAACTATTATTGCACGACATGCCAGCCCTTTACCTAAATCTGACATAATATACAGGCGCGGATCCAGAGGGGGGCGCGCCCGGCGCACGGCCCCTCAATTTTTGGAGGTAGCGAACAATTTTTGGCTCTATATATTCTCGTGGGAAAGGAAAACAAAAATAATATAGGTTGGAAATCGTAATTTACAGTACTAGTATGAAATCAGTCCTTGTGGCTATTTTTTCCACTCAAAATTAAAAAATCACGGCCCGGGCTTCGCACACCCAAGTGGATTCAGCACGCCCCCCCCCCTTTCTGAAAATCTTTGATCCGCCCATAATATATCTTTCATATAACTATCAATCTAATTAAAATACAGGTCATTACTTCGTTTCGTTTATTATACATTGCTTACACTGCACAAGTACTACTGGAAGGTCGCGTCAGGGGTCGTACAAGCAGCTTTTGGCTTTATGACGCCCGACGTTGATTAATCAATCAGCGTTGACGTTTCTAGTAGTTTTACCCACAATTCCGTGCATCGAATACCAAGAACTCGCCGCAACCGTCCTATGCATTGGCTAATCCCTCACAACCACACGCGGGTAATATAACAACTTGTCCAGATCCTAGTGTAGTGTAGTGAATGATACAGATCAAAATCAATATCCTACTCCTACCATTGTCTTTGCAAATTTGTTATTTTAAGATTATGTTCTTAACATTGACCCGTCTTCCATTAGCCCGGGTTAGGTGCAGAAGAGTAGGACGTTAAACCCCACTCATCTCTTAACATTGACTTTGTATGTAAAGAACAATCGTGGACCATATTCCGATCCTTGTGGGACTCCATAGCGTAATTAAATGAAATGGGGTTTAACTTTCTACTGTTCTGTTGCGATGGGCTAATGAAGACGGGCAAGTGCCATACAGTGTGCTATCAGAGCGAAACTATGGCCTTCTCATAAATCAAATTACAACTCCCAAGGAATCTTTTACGCGGAATTTGGTTTTACGTCCCTTCCGAAGGGCTATATGATGAACTTCCTCGGTTAACGCAGGGATTGGTTACGGGACATCCATGATAGCGAGCCTACGTCTTTCATAATATCGAGCCATCGTGACTTGGGGTCAAGATAGTTAAAAACAGCCCTTAAAGTATGTTACTTACGTGCGCTCGGAACCTCCAAAATACTGATCGCTAAAACGACCACGAACAATTCCTTTTTAAACATTACTCTGATTCTGTTAATCTGTGTTGTTCGGAGAACGTTGTTTTGGTTAGAATCCTGCGCCCGACTAGGAGATAGGTGTATCCATCAGAGCCTACTCTGGTATTAGGTTTCAACTTGTAGAACGCGTACTGCTCTTCCACCATTTATCGGAGCTTAAATTGAGGGTTAAAACGGGTACCGTTCCGTTCGCGGTTTATCACGGCTTACACTAAGGATTGAAACTGGTACTGCTCCGACTTACGCCGAGGTTTCAAACTGGTACTGTTCCGTCCACCATTCATCACGGCTTAAACTGAGGATTGAAACTGATACCGTTCCGTCCCCCGTTTATCACGGCTAAAACTGAGGATTGAAACTGATACCGTTCCGTCCCCCGTTTATCACGGCTAAAACTGAATGCTGAAACCCTTACTGCTCCGGCTTCAACTGATGGTTGAACCTGTTACTGCTCCACTCATATTTTAGTAATTTGATTGGATAACATCAGATTGATTTTAGTGCTTGGCCAATCAAAATAGAAATATCTACTGTTAAGATTTCGAGAAACATGGCCCTGACTACGATATATTTACACAGAGCAATACAGATTGAAATGGATGATTAATGTATGTTTGAAATCCCGACGGGCTAATTATTTGGACATTAGGGCATGGACCAGCAATTATGATTAATGCTATTCAGCATACAAGGAGCTATCTATTCTACTTCTAGAATAGATCTCTGCCCTACATAACCGCCATTTCCACAAAATTGTTATACTGTTTTGTAATGCGGTTCTACTCCGGTTGATATCTGTTATACATACAAAAAAGAATAATTAAACCTTTTCCATTTAATGAAACGGAAACAGGATAAATATCTCAGAATTAATACATCGATATCCGACTTAAAATGTCTGTAAACGTGCTTAGAATAAATAAGCCTCAAAATTACTGTCGTCGATTTAAGACTTAAAATGTCGATAAACTTGCTTAGTGTCTGTTGTCAAGCGCGGGTTATTGTAGACCGAGTAAGTTTAGTATGAATGCATCAGTCAATTTGAGTGACCTCAGAACCCGTCCACGTCACATGGATTTATCTGTCCAGACGGAGATGTGAAATGGTGGCAGTGAAAATTAACGGCCATTATACAGATGGTCGTGTATAAAATATTTATCACGACGAATAAAATAATGGCGAGAATTATTAGCACCTTTAAATTATTCAACTGACTAATGGAATAAATGGTCATTGGAATAAATTGTCCAGTCGTGCGTGACGAGTTGGCAACCTTATCACAGACCATTAACTGGGTTTTGTTTGTTGAGGTTTCGTTACAGGGTGTAATGTATACGAAAGGGAGCCACGCTGACTAAGTGGGTAAGAGGCTGGCTCACAAGCCTAAAGGTCGCGTGTTCGACCCCTGCATTGGCCCAGAAAATTAACCGGGATTTTCTGACGTGGTTCCCTCTTGTCAGAGATGCGGGATGGAGGGACTGGCAGCTGTCTAGTCGTTCTGGTGGGAACGATAAACCGAGGCCCCATGTATACTTTGAAATGCACGTAAAAGATCGAAATAATTTGAAATTACGACCTCTAAAGGGTTAAAGTAAAGATGCATAATTTTTCTTGTTCAGGTGATAATACATTTAGTACGACTTAGTCTACGCTACTATATAATCAAATTGAGGTTCACTGGGTCCCAAAAATCCAATATATATTATTTGGTGCGTGGTGACAGGGGAGGAGGGGGTATCACGTGGTGCAGTGGAGGGGGGGGGGGTTATCACGTGAAACAACATTCGGTCTAAAGTCGATTTGCCACCCATCTGATCAGCGATGTATATTTGACATTGAATATAATAGCCTCGACATGAAATCCTCTATGACATCAGAAATGAGAGAGGGGAGAGGGAGAAATGAGAGAGGGAGAGGGAGAGAGAGAGAGGGGAGAGGGAGAAATGAGAGAGAGGGGAGAGGGAGAGAGAGAGAGGGGAGAGGGAGAAATGAGAGAGAGAGAGGGAGAGGGAGAGAGAGAGAAGAAAGGGAGAGAAATGAAGTTTAACGTCCACTCGACACAAACTAGGATATTTAGGAACTAAAATATGGTTTAATCTTATTTAAGTATTGGGCGGAAACCTGAGGAACCGAGGAAAACCCACGAGATTGGACAGGCACGTACAACCAGGGAATCGAAACCACCAATGTTGACTCAATGACGAGATTTATGATTCAGCGCGCACGTGCTAACCATTCGGCCATCCACCCCAACCCCTCCCGCCCTTGAGGTAGAAGCTGCTATTGCATCTGAAGTAGTCGGAATTCACAGGCACTTGAAGAGATTAAAATAAATTAAAATAAATATTTTAATCTCTTCAAGTGCCTGTGTCTGAATTTCGTCTTGTTTCTAAACTATTATACAAAAATAGATTCTGCGACACATCAGTTTATTAGCCAGACAATTAAAAACACTTTCTTTATTATAAAAAAAAGAAATATATATTAGGACAGAGTTCGTGTGATTCCATAGGCAAAGACAACTACGTCAAAAGCGAGAGAGAGAGAAATGAGGTTTAACGTCCACTCGACACGAACTAGGTCATTTAGGGACTAACATATCGTTTTAATTTTATTTCAATAATCCGCTTGCGCGTAGTGGTCTTTAGCAGTGGAAGGAAACCGGAGTGAACGGAGGAAATCCACGAGGTTGAGAAGGCGCCCCTATCTCCATGTCACATACGCTCACACCAGGGCTCGAAACCACAGCCGCAAGCCAGAGGTGACCGGCCAGCTAGAGGTCGAAGCTCGACACTCTAGACCACTAGGCCATCCCAACTCCCCTAAACTAAAAGCAGTTATTCTGAATTCTGCTTGATCGACAATGGAATAAGGTTTTTAAAACGAACTCTAAAACAGGTTTGGGTGATGAATGAAGAGCATGGTGACTTAAAAAGATAGCATGATAATAATGACTTTATTTTCTGAGGGAACATATAATATTTAGTACATGAGTTCTAGTTTACAACAGGTCCCTCCTACATACATATCGTATGATATAAGCTTATTAATAATGATGGTGTTGTAATGGATGATTTTATTAGTAGAAAATGTCAATGTACATATGATGCGCCCCTCCCCCCTCTCAAATGTTTCGCCAACAATAATGATTTCTAAATAGCGTTCTTTGTCGGCCACATTCTCAGCCCTTCCAAAAAATTCCATAACCCCACCAAATTTAAGGAGCTGGCTACGGGCCCGATATTATGTAGAAATTGGTGACATTCGGTGGCTATGATTCTCCTAAAACGGTGAATGGCGAGAGCCAAAAAATAGGGATAATGCGACTTGATGATCAAGATTCTTTTATTCTGCTTTAAAACTTAGAACTGCCGGAAAATTCACTACGAGAAGAAGAAAATGTCATGCACTGATAACACGAGAAGGCGTCTATTTTAAATTCCATTTAAGGACAGGTCTTCTATTCACTTAATTCCTTAAATATTCGCTTATATGTGTTAACAATGCTGCGCTACAGTTTTTTGATCAAATTAGATTTTAAAATAATCTAACCTCCGAGTTCTTTTCTAACTTAAATATTAATGGACAGATTCGTTCAGTGGGCACTTCCGGCCATGGGCCTCATTTATATTCAGCCTACCAGAGTAGATGGCATAAACGCATGAGACTTACAGAAAATCTTAACGTTACTATGTCAGGTTTACACGCGACAGACAACCATTGCTATGGCAACAGTGAGATGTATACCGACCAACATCATTGTCAACGAGTTTGAGAGAAACTCGACGATCTTAAGTCGTCTTTCTTAGAAGCTTTGTGATTGCAAGCACGTTTACCCCTAACAACCAGCTCGTGCAACGCTGCAAATCCAACCAATGAATATAGCAGCAGAACGACAGGGGACATAATCCATTGGAAAACGTTTCTGATGAATGAAATGTGTTCTTTAACATTTAAAATACGTGTAGTAAATACGTCTAATATGAAAACAATCAAGAAACAGAATTGTTGCGTAGCGGCGAGAGCGTAGAGCCAATAGGATACATAATATGGTACGAAACTATCGCCAATAATAAAATATACTGATAATGACATAGATAAACTATATAGCGAACCCGAGCATAATAATATACCATAGTAAATTAAAAAACTTAAAAGCCAAGATAAAGCCGGTAGTTTGGGCATTTTACAAGATTTTACAACAAAATAATGAAAAACCTCGGCAGCGCCAATTGTCCATCGCCGAGCTTGTCTGGCCCATTCTATAATGTCTAATTCTATTGTAGAACCACTCGTCGGACCACTGAGCACTGGGACCGGTAAAAAACAGATTCTAATTCTCCTTCCGGTCACGCCCATCCATCTTATCAAGCAGATGATATCGTCCATTTGATAGGCTGGATGAACGAAATTACCATCTATACAAAGTCGTAACGAGAATGAAAATATACTCATAGAATTTATATTAAATGGTATTAAAGCTCCTAGCATGAGGGTTGATCGAACTAAGCCCGTTACTCGGGTGATAAACGAAGCTCCATCCAACCCCCAATTATAAAACAAAGGGGCCTGATAAATGGTATTATGTCTATCTTTAGCGGCGACAAAAGAGGACTCTAAAGCCCCTGTGTAATTACGCGCAAACTGGCTGTCTGCATCGCACGTGGTTACTATGATACGGTCAGGGTCAAAGTTCGCTCCCATGTCCTTTCGTAGAATTTCAGCTGATTTCCGGAATCCGTGATTTGAATTAGAACACTTCCCTGGAATCTCATCTTCCAACCCGGATGGGTGAACAGTAAAAAGGAGCCGTGCGAAACCCGAATCTTCAAACACCACTTTTAACTGTTGTATTTTTTCACCCAGGTCGGGCGTTGTTTCCTCAAAGGAAAATGTCATGGTTATGTTATGGACAGCTTTTTGTCGCGCGACGGTCTGGACAGTTTTTACGAGTATATTGATCGGTTCCTTGTAACAACTCAACACAAACAGATGATGGAGACCTTCTCTCTCTATGTATTCTCCCTGGAACGTGCAACCTTTATACCTGTAAATAGACGTGGGTGATAATATCAAAGAGAGAGACAGAGAAAGAGAGAGAGAGACAGAGAGAGAGACAGAGAGAGGGTGAAAGAGAGAGAGAGAAAGAGAGAGAGAGAGGGAAAGAGAGAGATGGGTTTAACGTCCACTTGACACAAGATAGGTAAAATATCAAAAGCCACTTATATGAGCTCTGACGCGACCTCCAAGTACAGCTACAGCTGCCTAGTCGTTCGGATGGGACGAAAACCCGAGGTCCCGTGTACACATTCCAGTGCACGTAAAAGATCCTTGGCAGTTGGAATTCGATATAAGAGTAGGTGTATGTCCGTCTTCTATTAGCCCAGGTTAGGTTACTCGGTCAATACAGGGATCGACCACCCGTTATCCAGGCTAGCGAGCCAGCGTCTTACCCAGGTTAGGTTACTCGGTCAATACAGGGATCGACCACCCGACATCCAGGCTAGCGAGCCAGCGTCTTCTATTAGCCCAGGTTAGGTTACTCGGTCAATACAGGGATCGACCACCCGACATCCAGGCTAGCGAGCCAGCGTCTTACCCAGGTTAGGTTACTCGGCCAATACAGGGATCGACCACCCGACATCCAGGCTAGCGAGCCAGCGTCTTCTATTAGCCCAGGTTAGGTTACTCGGTCAATACAGGGATCGACCACCCGACATCCAGGCTAGCGAGCCAGCGTCCAACCTACTTAACCACCGTGATCCCCAAATCCGGCACTAGGTTTTATCTAGGATAAATTACTTACCAAAATAAACGAAACATATTTCTAGCAGCCAGAATACAGATGACCATCCACATTAAAACAAATAAACTCTGGACACTTGCTACTAGGTGGATACAGACAAACTTCGACAGAACAAACGGTGCCCACACTGGTAGTGATATTACCAACCACACCAGTAAATTAAACAATAGATTCCAGCGAAAGATTTGACGTCCTGGTTTGATCGGTTTGTGACTTCTTGTAACCGGAAGTCTGGCGAAGCTGTTACTTTTATCCAACATCCCACATTCCAGACTACTAGAGAACATGTAATCCTTTTCCAAGTCCACTGGAGGCAACGTTTCTAATTCCGGACGATTGTATAGAGACATAGACTTAAATTCGTTGGAAACAAATTCAAAGTCATCATCTAGAAGATAGTCGACGTCTGATTTCTGTCGGCTTACAAGCATTGAACGGAGACGCTTTAGTGTTTCTGTTCTTGTCCTGGGCATTGTTGAGAAATCGAAACCAGTTTCACACGCCGCTTCGTGCTTTGTGGTTTCTGGTGCTCTCTTGGCTGTTGATGGGGGAGTGGTCATTGGTTCTGCTGCCGTGGCGTGTGTTATGGTTTCTGCTACTGTCCTAGTTGTGACCATCGAACCAGGTGAGGCGCCGTGTTTCGTGGTATCTAATGCTTTCCTGGCTGTTGATGGCAAATTGAAAATCGTGTTTGGTGTCATCTTGGTTGGTGATGGAGGATAGTCCATTGCTTCAGATGATGCGCTGTCATGTAAGGAGTCAGATGTTGTATTTGTAGCTGATAGATCATCTTTTGTGTCAGTTGGGGCAGGGTGATTATGGTCAGTATCTTCGGCTCTATATACTAAGCTATTGTTAGCTTGGGTGGTGGTTTGATAACTGTTGGAAGTGGCTGTTTGATCGTCTGGATTCAAGTGATGTAGGACCGGATTGTGATCAGTATTAGACATTGGTGCATCATCTGGATTCAATTGATGTATGACCGGATTGTGATCAGTATTAGACATTGGTGCATCATTGTCATTTGATTCTGCCAAATCTCCACTTATTGTCTGTGGTGTATTCGTATAATCATGTATAGGACTTTCATTACTCTGTCCTGCACTAGCCGATTCCATCATTTTTGATGGTGCAAAGTATTGATGTTGCTCAAGTTTTTCGAGGCGCTGGTTCCTGCAATTGATACATGATGGACCGTGGTCCAGTTCCGGAGCTTTGAAGTTGTCTGTCGGATATATCAAATGGTTAGCATTATCTATTGCCGTAGAATATATAGGCATTAGATCTGGGTCATAACGGTTTTTTGCTTGAATATTCATATTGTATTCTTTTGAGGTTACTTGTTGTCCGCGAGGGCTTAATAAATCGTTTATGTCATTAGTAATTGTGGGTAATGCATTGAGGTTACTCTGCTGGCTGCGATGCTTCTCGTGGGAAGAATAGATTTGGTTGGAAGGATCTGATTCATGTTGCTCATTATAGCTGCTTACTGTGCGATCTGTAGCATCATGAGGGTCTGCGACCTCTTGGTCCTCGCCTTGACAGAATGGGAGATGAACAGCATTCAAGTTTGTGCAACGCTGTTCGCGTTCCGAACTACAGTTTAGTAGACCGTCGCTGACAAAATGAAAACTTTGCGAATTGGGTGTCTGATCTTGTTTGCCTTCACTTTCCGCCATGTTCTATTGTTTCGAAGTTATTCGACATTCTCCTAAAACAAACAAAACAGATATTTTATTGATATTTGAAGAATCGTGTTTTCTTGGATTCCTATGAAATGAAAAGAAATGACTTGGTTGTACTTTGGCCACGTGTAAATGCTGAATATTGTCGTAACACCTGCCTGTGTACTCGCGGTACATGTTCAGGGGTCTGGGAGGAGCTATTTCACTACTAAGCGGGTCCAGATGTCGATCTCTGTGTAAGTTCCGGTAATGGTCGAGAAAGTTGCCTACTCGGTGCAGGGCGTAGGGCGTAACCAGGAGCGACATATATTCATTTAGGCCAAGTGCCCGTGTACAGATCATATTTCATTTCGTTTTTTTTTATGCTTATGGTTTGCTATTTCCAATGGCTACCATTCAGACAGTTTACGTCAAGTAGAGCATTGTGAACCGTGTCTTGGCGTGTAATGAAACAAAGGGTAGGAGCGCTTGCGTTAAATGATTCGATGGGACCTTGGTTTCAGCCCAACTCGATGTTGTTGTTGTTGTTGTTTATTACAAATGTGACTTCCAATACATAATGTATAATATTATGGACAGACTGATAGTTATTGACATATAAATGCCTAACATAAAAAAAGAAAAAACTGGTAAAACATAAAAAAAGGGTTTTATATCAAAATATCTCTTAAAAACATGGTGTAACAATTTGCTGTCAGGAAAAGAGTGGGGGTCGGGGACAGCTGATTGTTTGTTATCATTAATTCGAATTAACATTAACACGCTGGGAAAAAGAAACAGCTTGCTTTTTGTTGAAAAGTCAAGTTCTTGCAGTACAGACCACATAGCTAGCGAATTACCCTAACCCTTCATTAAAATGAAATATTGATACCTTAGACTCAGAAATTGGCACATTTCCGTTCCTATCGCTGGCTCTGATTTTAAGTGGTTGCCAGGATATTTAATTCTACCCTAACTAATAATATATCGTACTTACATGTACCTGTGGCAAGTCGGTGATGTATGAAAACAACACTATGATAACGATGATTATAAACTTGTAAATGAAAGTTTATAATCACGTGAATGAATGACCAGGAGGAACATATGATATAGAAATAATACAATGGGACCGAGCTTAAGATAAAGAGATTAGTCTAATTTAAACCTAGACAATCATTTTATCTCATGACTTGTAGGGCATGACCGATTGATTTGAAAACTTGGATGGTGTCTGTGATTGATACGTATGTACTAGAATTTCGCATTCCTCGCTAGCATTGGTTTCGTATTCCCGGTTGTACGTGACAAAGAGTAGGGTCGCCTGTCCAACCTCGTGGGGGGTTTTCTCCGGGTCCTCCGGTTTCCTCCCACTGCTAAAGACCCCTACGCGCAAGCGAATTATTGACATAAAATTAAACCATATTTTAGTCCCGAAATGACCTAGTTTGTGTCGAGTGGACGTTAAACTCCAGCTCTCTCTCCCCCTCTCTGTCTTCCCCTCTCTCTCCCCTCGCTTGCATGACTGAGTGACTCGCTCGGTTTGTACCTCTGTTATTGGTACATGTCGTTGTTCGATCCTACAAGTAGACTGTTGATGATGGACTAGTCACTGGTGACTTAACAATCAGAGTAAAACACAGATCCTATTTCGTTTCGTTTTTTTTATAGTACAAAATTTCGTTTTCCTTGTCTTCACAACACTAGGATCTGGTAGAGTTGTTATATAACAGGCGTTCTAGTTAATGTCAGTCAATGTCTGACGTCATAGGGTCAGAAGCTACCCTCCACTATAACTTGTCAGATCTTCTTGTAGTGTAGGCCATCAAAAGGATAAAAAAACGAAACGAAATAAAAACTGGTTCTTGATAACTAAGATATATCATGTTGTCATTGATGTTCATGTATGTCGTGGTCGGGAGCATTGCCTAGTAATTTCACTTGGACTTGAATTACATGTGCATGTCGTGTTTGCATGTGACAAATGGCCTTGCAGCCTATATATTTTGCTTTCGTCAATAACCCCTAAGGACAGCATGCATATGTACACTTAGACATAGCCATATACATTTAATATTACACACTAGTACATAGACAACACAAGAACAAGATGATAACAGGGGCGGATCCAGAGGGGAGTTTGGGGGGTCCACTCCCCCCCCCCCGCTCAGCTACATAAAAAAAAATAATGCATTGCATCAATGAAATTACATCACAAAGTCATCCTACATCAGTATAAAAATGATTTCTCTGTTTAAAAAGCTCAATTTGTATGTATGCCTATGTAATTTAGAGACGATGATGGCAGATTTCCGTGACAGAAACCTGGCAAACACCCTCCTGCAAAAAATCCTGGATCCGCCCCTGGATACCTCATTTGATAGGCCTCGTTTTAATTGGTTTGCACACATGGTATGAGATTATACCATAGATCTTAAGATCTTAAACCACATTTCATTCCATTGCATCTCCATCTCTAATTTTATGTCGCCCCCCCACTGGCAAAGAATAAGGATTCTCTCTCTCTCCCTCTCTCTCCTTCGCTCTCTCTATCTCTAATTTTATGTCGCCTCCCACTGGCAAAGAATAAAGATTCTCTCTCTCTCTTTCCCTCTCTCTCTATCTCTAATTTTATGTCGCCTCCCAGAATAAAGATTCTCTCTCTCCCTCCCTCTCTCTTTCCCTCTCTCTATCTTTAATTTTATGTCGTCTCCCACTGGCAAAGAATAAAGATTCTCTCTCTCTGTCTCTCCCTTTCTCTCTCTCTCTCGTTTTCTCATTATATATATGCATTCTGGTTGAAATACAGATCTATATTTCGTCTAGGTTTTTGTAATACTTTCCCTGGCCTATAGTACAAGAAGATCTGACCAGTTGTACTGGGAGGTCGCGTCGGGGGTCATACGTGCGGTTTTTGATTTATTACCCACAGTTCCGTGCAGATCGTGCCAAGAACTCGCTGTAATTAACCGTTTCATTGGTCAATTCCTCACACCAACTAGAACGCCTGTTACATAACAACTCTTCCAGATCTTAGTGGTGTGGACGACAAGTAAAACGGAATTAATTAAATAGGGTCTGTGATTTAATCAGACGGAATTCTATGCTGCATTGTTGATTTTGTTTAACCCGATTATAAGGATAATAGTTCTAAGCAGTCGGGGGTGGGTGGGGCAGTTGTGTGGTTATGGGATGAGGCGGGCCCGTAGCCAGCTCATAAAATTTGGTGGGGGGGGTCTACGGGATGGGGGGGGGGTGGGGGGGGGGGGCTACAGAATGTTTTGGAGGGGCTGAGGATGAGGGCCAGGGATGAGGTCAGGTTGTCTAAGTGCTAAAGGGATTAAAATGAAGTGGGGTTTAACCAGAGGCGGATTACCCTATAGACAGTGTAGGCAGTTGCCTAGGGCCCGAAGAAAAAAAAGGGGCCCATAACATTTTGAATGACCTGTCTAAATTGTATGTCTTACATTTTAAGTGAATTCAGATGTGTGAAAGTTGTAGTGCTTGTTATCATTCCATCAATATATCCTCGGTTCTCTTACAGTGGTCTTAGTTTTACTACGGCAAGCCAGTTCCGAAAAGGAGCTAGCTGGTCGAGCTGCTTCGGGCCCATCAGAGCCTTGATCCGCCTCTGGTTTTAACGTTCTTCAGCCCCGACTGATCTAATGAAAGCAGGAGATACGCCATACTGTGAGCTATGATGGAAATCTCGTCCGGATATGTCGAATTCCAACAGTCAAAGATTCTTGTACGAGCACGCAAATGTATACAGTGGACTTAGGTTTTACATCCCATCCGACCGACTAGACAATAATTGTCCTTTTCTGGCCCTCTGTCTTGCACCTTTGACGAGGTAAAACCACTTCGGAAACAGCCGATGAACATATACTCGGCCAACATCTTAAGCGACCCCGAGACCTCAACATTCGAGAGCCAGGGTCTTACTCGCTGAACCACCGTGGTTTCGATTTCCCGGTTGTACGTGTCAATGAGTAGAGTCGCCTGTCTAGCCTCGGTGAGTTTTCTCCGAGTCCTCAGATTTCCTCCCACTGCTATAGAAATAAACTGAATCATATGTTGGTCCCGAAATGACTTAGTTTGTGTCGAGTGGACGTTAAACTCCATTTTTTTATTTCTTTCTGTGTACAACAGTGTGATCGAGTGTGAGACCCTTTATCTCTATATTGACTATCTATTCATCACGAGATACGAAAATCTGCTGATTCATCTGGTATGAAACTATACCTATATGTAGAGCAGCGAGACTTGTATGTATCACCTGTACGTAATTGTCCCAGGTCATGGCGACATAATAAGAATACCCTTCATAAAGACAAGTCAATATTTATATTAAGGTGACTCTACAAAAAAAAATTTTACCGTTGTTATAAAAATCAAAAACTCGACTGTTATTTGGGACCTAGAAATTGGGTCGCAACAAATGGGTTATTCCAGTCTACAAAATATATATCGCATGCTCTCTAGGCAGTGTCACCGTTTGACATGACTTGTGGAATATGTCTAGCCTCGTTCTTCGAGTTCCGGGGTGGGGGATGGCCTTGTGGTCTAGAGTGCTGCGCTTCGACCTCAAGCTGACAGGTCACCTCTGACTTGCGGCTGTGGTTTCGATCCCTAGTGTGAACGTATGTGGCATGGTGATAGGGGCACCTTCACAACCTCGTGGGTTTCCTCCGGGCACTCCGGTTTCCTCCCACTGCTAAAAACCCCTACGCGCAAGCGAATTATTAAAATAAATTAAACTATATGTTAGTCCCGAAATGACCTAGATTGTGTCGAGTGGACGTAAAACCCCATCTCTCCCTCTCTTCGAGTTACTAGTTACAAATGGCACCGAAACGCATTATGGTGCACGATTTTAGACCCATTGTAATACTCCAAACAAAAATTGAGCTATATAACTTTTATATACAATAAACCACAGGTTGACGAAATGAACGATATGTTAAAGCGACAATTTGTGACAGAATTTCGTTCTTTAAAACAACGTCTTGATGACAACACTGGTATATACATTTAAATACTTTTATTCTGCTTCTTACAATATTAGGTACAAACATCATAATGTAAACGACCTTAGAACTAACTTAAATGACTTAATATGCTTGGCTTAGCACGGGTGTGCTAACTCCACAAGCTCTCGTCTCGTCTCGTGCCAAGGCGCCCATGGCCTTAGCTCAGCCCTGGCCGGACCTAACTCCTAGCCCTGACTGGACCTCACTCCTATCCATTAGGTACCTTCATCTAGGCGCCCGCCTAGCATGGCCTCCTGGACCTGACTGACGATTCGTTTCTGTTCTGAGTTTATAAAAGTATTCAAAACAAAGGAGCTCATTAGACACCTGTCTAATGTATCATGCATCGTATCAGGTTTAACATTCAATATAGTTTATCAGACAAAGAAAGTTAGATAAGACATGCCAACAACAAGTTAAAGTTACACAATCACATAAGGAATGCTACCAAGATCTCCAGCCGGGTGTTGATAGCAACAGGTTTATGTTACAATCACTTACACGTATTTTAATATGGCAGAACGCTTCTATGACATATGTCATTGGGTAATAAATTTCATATTTTCTAAGAAAGTCAAAATATAATTATTTCTATGTCATTTGCTCAATAAGTTGTCAACTCACTATTATACGATCATAGATATCATTCTCACAATTATAAAATAATTCATTCATACCGGAAATAATAAAACAATTATCTACCGTATTTTTCTATTCCCCCATTGGAATATCTATCTTCAAACGTTTAAATTTGAAGTTCAAAATGATATTTTTGCCAATTTTTCAACTGGCGATAGTGAATTATTGGATTGTTCTTTAACTATGTCGTAGGACTGTTTATAGATACAATCTATTTTAAGGCTTTATTTTAATACATTTTAAAAATCTAACTTACAAATATGAAGTTCTCGCTTTAACAGAGAAAAAATGAGAATAACATCACCACATCACAGGTTTATATTTATGATATTGTTTCAAACGTACAAACTGGGGTTTTAGTAGGCGGGGAGAAAATCGGGTTTAGCACCCACTTGACATAACCTAGGTCATCAGTTGGGAATAACAAATGGTTCAATTTTACTTCAATAATTCGCTTGCCCATACGGTCTTTAGCAGTGGGAGGAAACCAGAATACCCAGAGAAAACCCACGAGGTTGGACAGGCGATTCTACTCCATGTCAGTCACTACGCCCGGGTTATCGAAACCACGCCAGTTGACTAAATGACAGACGCAGACTCTCATTATTCAGCCATCCAACCCTCCTCTAAATGTGGGAAAATATTAGGGGCGTTTTTAGGTTTATTATGGCGGAGGCTATACTATTTCGAAGGCCCTCTTTTGCGTTGTGGGTGTGTGTGTGTGTGTCTTGATTGATGATTTTCATGCCAATGGAACGACTGCATTCTCATTCAGTAGTGGATTCGACAGTAACACTATCAACAGAACGATTGAGTCGGACGCCCTTTCCCTTGGCCAGAGGGGCCCTTTAATCAGACTTTAGGGTTCTCATTAACTAGGGTACATTTTCATTTTTCTCACCAGTTTTTGCATTCTTCTCCTCTTTTTAATATTTTCAGCTATAAAACGCATTTGCCAGGTCTTGGGTGATGACAAAATACAAAAGAAATTGTTTTGAAATATTTAACATGTGGTTTATTACTTTTAGTACCAGAGGCTTTAATTCAAAAAATGATGATGACATCAATGATAATGATGATACAGGTGTTGATGATTTATACAATGAATACTTGTAATCAGGCCTGAAAATAAGGGTTTTAGATATACCCGACACAATGTCAGACACTAATAAAATAATACCTGACATTTTCAACTTAATGCCGGACATTTATTAATAATATCATTAAAAAAGACAAATCAATACCGGACAAAATTACAGGCACCAGAGGTTTTATGCCTGAATCGGTGCCTGACATTGTCAGTGACAGTTGCCTTATTTCCAGGCTTGCTTGTAATAATTTACCCATACAAACCGTGTGAGATCTGTTTAAGATTTGAGGAATTAATAGGTATGATATACTGATAGTAATTAAGGCTTATATATATATTTATATATTTGTACAGGTAGCTATATATAAAGATACACAGGTTTATCAATGATATATATTTTAATTTATACAAGTTATGTTCGTTAGCCAATGATATCAAATGTACTACTGACAAACTAGTCGATTTGCTCAGTTAGCCAATGATATCAACTGTACTACTGACAAACTAGTTGATTTGCTCAGTTAAATATATATTATGAATATTTATATATTTGTTGGTTAATTGCATGATAATTGCCCTATTTTATGATATTTCTGAGGTGGGAACAAGTTGCACGTCCTCAAAATAGAATTGAATCAAGTCACAAGTTGCTGGCTTTGGTACGAGTCGAGTACCAGGTTGCAGGCGTTAATACAAGTCGATTGCCAAGTCTGCGCAACGCCCATGACCCTTTCAAGTCACTAGTTCTTTAAACAGGTCCTCAACGTCGATTCGAGTCCTAAGTCTTCACAAAGCCCAAGTCCTGTTCAAGTAGCTAGTTCTTTAAATGAGTCAGCGATGCAGGACGAGTAAGGCAAGTGAGAGTTATGTCCCCTAACGTTGTCTCAAGGCTGTAGCTCTTTCAAGTCGCGAGTTGTCACAACTGTCAAGTCATAGTCACGAAAAACTTTTCAAGTCAGGTCACAAGTCCAGTGAATGATTCGACTTTAGTCTGGTGGTAGGACTCAAGTTCCCAGCCCATTGAAATTTATCTGAGCAAATACGTCCTGATATGATATTAGTTGTCCTATTGTTCTATTATAACACACTAGTCCATTAGCTCAGGCGTAGTGTTTTCAACGTAACATAAGTCAACAATAAATTAATTATAAATAAATATAAATAAATAAAAACATAGAATTTAACAAGTACATTTAACATAAATCAATAAAATTAATCCATTCACTTTACTCGATGGATTAATTTACACTTGTAAGCTGATACCGTTGACTTATATGAAGCTGGGCCTGTTAGTGATGACAATTTATGTCATTACATCATATTAGTGGTCGTTATTATAAACTAATGTTTAGTATGTATAGAAAGTCTTTAGAAATTAAACAGTTGTCATTAATTAGCAGGTGTGTAACAAGCTGTAAAACATGTTACTACTGGTGTAAAAGTGTGACTATTTAAAACCCCCATCACTATTGAATACACAAACCTGGACAATAGTAGTGTATATTATTCAATAGTCACCATTTTAACACTCTACTGACAAAACACCTATTTAATGACTACTGCCTGATTACTAACAATTTTAATGACCTAATAAACAAATATATAAACTGGTGACTTTGATCTGTTAGTGTCGTATAGATTCATTTATAACATTTACTTGCTGCTTAGTCAACGATATCAACTTTACAGAGTTATTTTATGACATCTTTGTTTATTTTTCAAACATATTCATCCATAATGAACACAAAAAACATTATGGAACACAATTACTGTTTTAATTAAAGCGACGTTTCTATTTGCCTGAAATTGTTGAGAGAAACCCCAACGAAACGTCCCTTTAATTCAAACAGTAATTGTGTTCCATAATATGTTTTTTGTGTTTATTACATGTGTCAATTGCTCAAAAAAGACTAAATACTGATACTTAACATTGAGAAATTGAGGAGAGGATTACTTGTCTGAGACCGTGAAGTACAGTAATTGTAATTATCTCCCTTTCTTCAGAACCATTTTGGTAGTGAGGATGGGGGGGGGCATGCCAATAATACAAGATTTTTATAATATTGAAAGCCAACACTGGATTGTGAAAAATTTTACAAAATTATAATTATTACTTTCTTTCCTTATTTTGATATATTTAAGAAATTGTTGAGCATTAAAAAAAAATACACGTACATACATTTTTCTATTCCATCGAATCGGCAAATTTAAAAAAAAAGAAGCCTAAATTGACATAAAACTCAAATATTTAAAAAAAAAGTGCTTTTCTTTATGACAAATCATATAAAAAATATTTGAATTTAAAATGAAATAAAGGCACTATTTAAAATTGTAACGTTTCTCTTTGTAAATGCACATTTCTTTTATGCAGAATATTGTAACATTGTAACAATACAATTTCTTTATTTAAATGCATACATATATAAAATCTGTAGTCAAATAAATATTTTTGTGTCGATAGACCAAGCTTCAAATATAAAAAAAAGAAGTTGTGGTCTTATATACCGTACACACATTTAATGTCAAGACATTATATTAAAAGCAATATTCAGGTAATCTTTGGTTTGATATATTCATATAATACTATTATCATAAAACTAGCTCTGGCCCCAAGTTCACAAAGTATTCTCAGACTTAAGTTAAGAATTTATTCAACTTACAATCCCTGTTGATGAAAAATATCTTTGATCCAGAAACATAAAACTTTGCACATAGTTTCTTATTGATGTATTTGATACATTAAAACAACGAAAGTTTTATAAAGGGCAATATTTTAGTTAAAATGAGGCGATTTTGAGTAAATTCTTAACTTGAAGTCTGAGAATGCTTTGTGAACTTGGGGGCTTTTCTACACCAACTGGGCTGATGAAGACAAAGTATGAAGAATACATTCATTGCCGTTAATTTCAATTTTATTAACTAACTATTACATATCACAGTGAAGTTATCCTTACAGATACATTGTACAGAATCATTTAAAAATTATGAAAATATGAATTCAATCTTAAAATAAATATTAGGAGATGAAACGTGAATAAATTAACAATTATGTACATTTCTTGCAGCCCAAAAAACATGAGTCTTCACAAGAACAATCAAATCTATTTAGTTACAATTTGATAATTCTGAAAGGGACCCATTGGAACTTATTCAGGAAATAAAATCTTCACAAGAACAATCAAATCAATTTAGTTGTAATCTGAGTATTCAAGGGAAATGACTGATTGACGGTGAAGAATGCAGTTAACGAGATCACACAAGCTGAATAATAAATATCTGGGTCCTGCATCCACAAAGCATTCTCAGACTTAAGTTAAGAATTTACTCAACTTACAATCACTGTTAAGGAGACATATCTTTGATCCAGAAACACAAAACTTTGCACATAGTTTCTTAATATGTTATTTGATACATTAAAACAACAAAAATTTTATAAAGGGTTATATTTTGAGTAAAATCTTTACTTAAGTCTGAGAATTTTTTGTGGACTCAGAGCCAGATATTTTAGGAATTAGAACAGGAAGAGGTCCAGATAACAGTTGATAGTGGTATCTGTACATGGGGCAGAACATGCTTACATATTATTTACAATAATTTGTCCTTTTGTATTTCTGGCCTTTGAATTTCATTGTTCACGCTTGATCGATGGTAGGCCTACTACATTCTATTTAAATTCACTTTGACTTGATGTAAATCTAATATTTTCACAGCACTTGGTACACATCCCAATATTTTATGTGCAGTAGTTCAGATGCATCCCAACACTTTATGTTCAGGAGTTCAATTACATCCCAATTTTCCATTTGCAGTAGTCCAAACGATTCCCAATACTCCGAGTACAGTAGTTCAAACACATCCCAATGCTTCAAACATCCCAATGCTTTAAACATATCCCAATGTTTCAAACACATGCATCCCTCCTATCGTCCTTATTCATGGCTATCATCTGCTTGACACAATTCCAAAAGTTGTCTTTATTAAAGTCCATTGAAGTCCACACAGTTTCACTCGGCTAAGATAAAAGAGTATACTCTTTAAGTTTTCACTTAATATATATCCTTACTTGCAAAAAATCTTTTCATTTTATTCAAATATAGCATACTCCATAACATAAATGTATAAGCATTTTATCCAAAATATCATCACATTATCAAACCTCTACTTTAATATAGTTAGTTGCTCCATTTCCTTGCACTGCTCCATTTAAACAACATACTTCTTCCAGTGTTCGATTCAAACACCCATCCACAAAGTTTTCATAAACATAAATTTGTCCTTCTATAAACTCCTTGAAGTGTTCGATTTAAACACATATCCACAAAGTTATCATAGTTTTATAAATTCATTTATCCTCATTCATTCCATAAAGTTCTATTGCTCTTAAGACAATTGATCTTATTCAAATTTTAAAATAGTGTAATCATCTTGAACACAAATATCACAGTTATTTGTTATAATCTATTATAAAATACTACTCAACGTCCAATTTCGTCAGTTGACCAATTACGATCATATGATAGTTTATTATTCCACCTTAATTCTCTTGTCAGTTTAAGGTTCTAGGACCCTATCTCTCAGCAGCGTCCCGTCTATCAAACCATCCCGAATCCCTGACTACCTTCATTTACCGCTAGTAACAGAGAATGATGAAATTGTTCAATACTGTCATAAAACGGTAAACAGAGTTGATTAAAACTAAAAAAAAAATAAAACAACAGAGTTAATAAAAATAAAATGAAATAGGATTTAAAGAGAGAGAGAGAGAGAAATGGGGTTTAACATCCACTAGATCCAAACTAGGTCATTTTGGGACTAACATATGGTTTAATTTTATTTCAATAATTTGCTTGCGTGAAGGGGTCTTTAGCAGTGGGAGTAACTGGAGTACCCAGAGAAAACCCACGAGGTTGGACAGGCAACCCTACTCCTGCCACATACAACCGGGGATTCGAAACCACGCAAATTGACTCAATGGCAGGCCGTATGATACAGCACGCGCACGCTAACCATTCGGCCATCCTCGGATTTAAAGTCCTACTGTTCTGCACCAACTGGGCTAATGAAGACGGGTATATGCCTACACGTATTTCCAATTCAAACTGTCGAGGGTTCAATAATGTGCACACTAATGTGTATACAGGACCTCATTTTTTGTCAAATCTGAATGATTAGACACTTTCCATGCTAGACCCTCCATTTTGCATGACTGACAACGGTGAACCATGCACGAAATTCCAGGGAACTTTCTTGGTCGACAATTGGATTGAAACCAAGAGTCTATTGTCGCTTCAAATTCATATTTGCACATTTTGGGTGATGATTGAATAAATAAAATAACATGAATATTCGTGAAAAAAGAATAATAAATTAAAAGTACCAGGTATGAGCAGAGGGTAAGCCATTAAACATTGGAGTAGAACTGAGTTGAATTTTAGGCTGCAGTTCTGAGAATCCCCCAACAGGCAGCTGTGAACATCCAGTGATAAATTGTAATAATCTGGCCATTTGTTCATCTGTAAAACCTGCTACAATTGTCCAGAACCAATCCAACATCTAAAACAAACAAAATCAGAAACATGATAAATCAAATCAAATGTTGCATACTTCCTTTTTTAACTGTTTGCACAAATCCTCTGTTGTCTGTCATTTTGCGCAGCACTGATTTGTCTTTTTTAATGTCTGGCACTAAGTTGAAAATGTCAGGTATTATTTCATTAGTACCTTAAATTTTGTCCGGTACATCTAAAACCCGTATTTTCGGGCCTGTGTTTGACATTTACTATAGAGCTGCTGAATTTTGAACATTCAAAAAGACTAACATGTGGACAAGGCAAACTATACAGCAATTGGCATCAAATCAAGTGACTGGATCCGGGGTCCACAGTAATAATAAATTTGTACTACATGTATTCTAACTTACTTTACTGAATTGTGGAGATGTACCACAGACGGTGTGATGTATTTTGAAATCGGCTATACTATAATTATCTGTACCACACATTAACAACTGAAAATAACAACCATTTAATCATTTGAAATGAATTCTGTATGTATGCCCTTTGGCTTCTCAAATAAGCCATGTAGATTGTCAATAAAGCAACTTCTGACACGATACCTTTTGGCTTTGCAAATGCCCCGGTACCTTTTCAATGATTAATGAAGAAATAAAAGTTAAAAGTCTATTCATGAAAGAAATTAACACGATACCTTTTGGCTTTGCAAATGCCCCTGTACCTTTTCAATGATTAATGAAGAAATAAAAGTTAAAAGTCTATTCATGAAAGAAATTAATATGGTTGAAGACTGGCCATTATTAAAATTCAACATTTAATCCATTTCTATAAAAGTTAAAAGTCTAGTGAAACATGTATAATATGAAAGAAACTATACGCATTATATTAATCTAGGTCAATTTTTTTACCTACTTACCTCTAATTCATTCTCATCAAAAATACTGAGTAGATTATCCGGTATTAATTCATTTAATCCTTTTAAAAAAGCTTCTAATTCATCTTTAACACTAGCTGCTAATCGATATTGAGTTAATACATCTAAATAGCGTAACTTATTTCTGTTTGTCACTGAAGTTTTACTACCATTAGGAATGTATTCTATAACCTTAAAAAGAGAGACAGAGAAATGAGGTTCCATTCAACACAAACTAGACCATTTCGGAACGAACATATGGTTTGATTTCATTTCAATAATTTGCTTGCACATAGGGCTTTTTTTTAGCTGCGGGAGAAAACCGGGTGACCCTACATCTTTGTCAAGTACAAGATGAGATTTGATACTACGCTAGCTAACGATGATAAAGTGTATGCATTAGACCACTTCACCATTTAACCCCCTTTAACACGTACCAGGCAGGGTAATCTTACTCTTCCGGACACCTGTTACCATTTTTTGTCGTGTATTTTGTACACAGTGAACAGTCTATTTGCTGATTACACTATTTTGCCTCAATCGTTTTTTTAGGACTTCATATTTTGGATTGTTTGTACTTGGTTTTATTTCCAAGCATACCTTACCATTTAAGGTAATAACTGTTTAAAATCAATAACATTTCATGAACATTCATTGATCAATCAGAGAATTTTGACAATTCAGTGCATTACCTTATCTTCTTAGGTCATTAATGTTTAAAATCAATAACATTTCATGAATACTTTAATTGATCATAATGAGACTAATTTGTTAATTTAGATTAGGAGTACTAGAATTTAGAATCTTGCTATATCAGTTAGATTACGAATGCTCGGATTTAGAATCTTGCCATAGTAGTGCATTACCTTAGTGATATGTCCTCCATTAGTGTATTCTTCTTCACTAAAAGTAAGTTCCATGTCACTGATATCATTATCTTCTATAAATTTGATTTTAGTTTTATATAATTCAGGATCATCAGATTCAAAATACTGAAAGTAATAACATTAAAATACATTTCTTGTACAACACAAAATTCAACAGGTATTAATTTTCATTTGTGTTTGATATCATTAACTGGTCTGTGATGTTTTGAAATTTAAATAAATGCAAGTATTTTGTTGGTTTCGAATGTAAACGAAAAGCTCCCACATATTTGATTTCTGTTGTTTTAAAAGCAAGCCATTACCAGAGTTACACCCCTTGTATAATGAGAGTGTTTGTAATATACCGTTCAGAAAGCGAACTACTAGGTATGCTAATAAAAGGTCAAACCAAACTTAGGCTTCTTGTCTACAGTTAGCACCGCTTGAGAAAAGACACTTGGCTAGTTGACCAACATTTTAATTGAATCAAATAGGTTTATTTAGTCTTTGTGTGCATGCCAGATGTGAAACGGAGTAGAAGTGCAGTAGAAAACAATACACTAATTTTTGGATATGGCTGCTATTCAGGTTAGAGATTTATTTTCGAATTACGAAGTAGATGGAGCTCTGCATGCAGAATGATATAAGGTATGCCGATACAAGCTGGTTTAGATATTGGTTTAATAACATATTAACATTTTTAAAGTAGCTTTTTGCTCATCGGATAAACGAAAGAGGGTTTAATGTAGTTCTATTTTTGTCCAAAAAGGCTATTGAAGAGTGCCGTTCATCTTCAAGTTGATCAGAAACAATGTTGTATTAACATTTTAAAGTAGTTTTTCGTTCATTTGAGAAATGAAAGAGGGTTTAACGTCATACAGTTTTTCTCTAACTTGGTTAATGGAGATGTGCGTTCATCTTCGAGTTCATCAGAAACAATGTAATATATTCCACTTACCTTGTAATTAACCCGTAATCCTATAACTTGAGCAAGAAATGAACGAGAGAACCTGGCTTTCACTAATTGTCGATATGATTTACCCAGCGCTGATTCGTATAAACATTTACCAACTATTTTACCAGCAAACTCATAATACTTTAACTTTAATTTCACTGGACGTTTGGGATTAGGGTGAACCTGTAACATGGGGATAAAACATTTGGTAATTATTTGCTATAAAACAAATGCATATAATCAAGTTAGGATTAACCGGTAAAATATACACATGAGAGAGCGTAGTCTTTAACATTGTTAGGAAAGGGGAGATAACCCACAAGGTTAAACAAGTGACCCTACTCCTTGAAGGACCTCTTCACGAACAGTCCTGGGATTGAAATAATTACGCCTTATTTGATATGACCTTATGAACTGATGATCGTACATTAGACCACTCAGTTGGCCCCTGCTCTAGGACCTGTATTGTAAAATCAATGCAGTAAAAAAATAATTCTGTTTCATATTTTGACATTAAAAGGGAGATAAATCATTAATGTATGTTAAATTGTGTCTCTTGTGAAGGAGATAGTGAAATGGATTGTTACACTGTACTGCGATGGAATTAGTCAATCACCACCAATCATCCAATCATGGTGATTGTTTGACGACATGGTCGCTGCAATTTTTAATCATGTAACCAGAAAGATGATGCAATCGTCTAATGAATCGGGCGCAGGATTCGCCTAGTGAGTCTACCCATTCTGCCTCTCCTTTCAATCATAACAAGCATATAAATCCTATCAGTCATAATAAACATCAAAATTGACTGACTCAAACATAATATTAAAAATGCTCAAAGGATGGCCAAATTGATTAAAATTTTCTCGTAAATCTTGGGTAAGTAACTTATGAGCAATGCTTGCACCTATCACTACTCACCAAACCCTGTGGACTATCCTCAAATCGACGGAACAATCCTGAGCAACTAGGATCAAATAATTCAGCACACAATAACTCGATCCATTCTCTACGCACTCCACCCCAATCTAAACCTGAAAATAAAACACATTAGGACTTTAATATTTGTGTTCATCTTGGTCATAACCCTAAAATAATATCAGCTACAAAGGCATCTTCCTTTTTCAAAATCCAAGATCAAACTGTTTTTCTTTTTTGAAGTTTTTTGCATATTGAAACCCATCCATTACAATCAGACATTTTAAGTGCAGAGTTTCTAGATTTTCAGTTATTATTTCGAGAGTTCGCAAAGCCAACATTGATTGGGAAGAGCATCTGATGACATTTCCCATTTGAAGAGATTCCATAGTTAACAGTCTGAATAGAGACAGTAGGTTTTACTCTTGTACAACACCTGAATGATAACAAATGAACCAGTGCATGTGACTTAACTTCCTGGGGCCTCTGTTACCTGCAGCACCTAGAACCATACCCATTGATGGAGGGGTGTGGGTATGTGAAGGGCTATATTGTAAATGGGGGGGGGGAAGGAGGTGGTTTTATTCTTACCTTCCTCGCCTGCAAATGTTATTTCTAATCTTTTACACCAATCAGATAATTCAAAATTCTTTGTTGCTTTATATGACTGAAATATTTACAAACATTAATCAATAAAGTTAATCATTAACATTAATCAATAATCACTACAATTAATCATTAATCAATAATCACTACAAGTAATCATTAATCAATTTCATTAAAGGTACATTATGGGAGATGTAAAGGGGATATGCTGAAAATTTCAGTCAAATTGATCAACTCTGAACAGAGAATTTTTGGGCCTAGCTGGAAAATCCTGATAATAATAATAATAATATACATTTATATAGCGCTTAATCCATCCATGAGCATGCTCTAAGCACTGTAAGTTAATAGCTCCTGTGGATAATACATCGTGAACATATGTGTCTTAAGTCTGGACTGAAATTGAGCAACTGTTTCTGAACACTTTATTTAGTCAGGTAAGTCATTCCATAGTCGTGGACCATATACACTGAAGGCTTTATCACCAAAAGATTTTAATTTAGTTGAAGGTACAACAAGTGATAGATAATTCTGTGAACGGAGTGGTCGGTTTGGTACATACGGCTGCATAAGATCTGTGACATATGATGGAGCTGAATCATGCTGAGATTTGTAGACCAGTGTTAGGATTTTAAAGTTTATACTTTGAACTGTTTCGGCTAAAGCAGGGATTGAACATGAGACCTCCATATTAGTGACTCAATGTCTTACCCAATGTGCTTGATCCAAGGATTGGCCAAGGAATCCGGATGATTTGTCCTTATCCTTTGTGTGCTTAAAAAGCCCCTAGTTTATCGGAAGGGACTAAAATAACTACGATGAATACTCACACTCTGTAATATATTATTGCGATCTATCTTGATAGGGAGACAGGCGTGCGATCTCCGTGTATGCATCTGGCGTATCTCATGATAAAAAAACGTCTGTTTATCTAAAAATGTTTCTGAACCACCTGCGAAAAAAAGAGAAAACATATTACAATGGGTTTTTTGTATTATTATCTGATGGAACTAAATGCTACACAACCATGTTAAGGGGAAAAGGGACTGGCTGGAACCCCAATTTAAATTGATGGAGGACCCGGAGAAAACACACGAGGTTGGAAGGCTATCTTACTCCTTGTCTCATCCATCTAGGATAGTTTGGCAGGGATATCATCAACTAGTGAGAGAGAGAGAGAGAGAGAGAGAGAGTGAGAGAGAAATGGGGTTTAACATCCACTCGAGACACACTAGGTCATTTCGGGACTAATATATGGTTTCATTTTATTTAAATAATTCGCTTGCGCGTAGGGGTCTTTAGCAGTGGTAGGAAACTAGAGTGCCCGGAGGCAACCCACGAGGTTGAGAAGGCGCCCCTATCTCCATGCCACATATGCTCACACCAGGGCTCGAAACCACAGCCGCAAGCCAGAGGTGACCGGCCAGATAGAGGTCGAAGCACGGCACTCTATACCACTAGGCCATCCCAACCCCCCAACTAGTGAGAGAGATAAATGCTGTTTAACATCCACTCATTTCAAACTAGATCATTTGGGACTAACATGTGGTACAATTTCTAATTGCGCATAGCGAAAAAACCCTGGTGTTTAGCAGGCAACTTATAGCCACTCCCTGCCATGTACAAGTGTGGACGTGGGATTGCGAAACCACTTCAACAAAACAATACACAGTATGTGGTGTCCTAATTAGGTTCGAAATTTACCACCAAATATTAGAATTGAAACTTACCTATATTTTTGAGCAGAAAGCTAGTAAATGTGGCCGCTATGACGTTTCTATCTTTGGCAGCTATAACTATCGGAGGCTGAGATCCATCGTCAATCATAAACGTTGGAGCATCATAATGATTATTATACCCATTAAAATAAAACTGCAAACAAAAAAAAGAAAGATTATTTTAAATAATAATTGTAATTTATTGGACTTGTATAGTGCCAATATTCAGCTTGTACAGCTGCTCATTGACTCTTCTATAAAAACTAATATATGATTATAAATAATAATAATAATAATGTACATTTATGATTGCGCTCACTCCATCTATATTGCACGCTCTAATTAAGCGTATGGAGAGAGAGAGACATGGTGTTTAACGTCCATTGGACACAAACTAGGGGGTCATTTCGGGACTAATACATGGTTTAATTTTATTTCAATGATTCGGATGCGTGTAGGGGTCTTTAGCAGTGGAAGAAAACCGGAGGACCTGGGGAAAACCCGAGGACCTGGAGAAAACCCGAGAACCTGGAGAAAACCCTCAAGGTTGAACGGGCGACTCTACTCCTTCTCATGTTTAAGCGGGGAATCGAAACCACGCCAGTTGACTCAAGAATGAAACGTAGGGGTCTATCCATGTGACTATTGTCACAATCAGAAATCAAAGGATGGTAGGGGCAAAAGATGATTTCTGGGTAAAACTCAACAGTTGAAATGAAACCTATATGTATATTACAACCAAAAATATTAAGTATTCAATAGAATTGTGTATACAAATAGTAATCTTGGTTTCAGAAAAGGTAAAAAAAAAGTGATTTTAACAAATAATTGGAATATACTGTTTTTGAATTAAGTTTATTGACAATATACGATAACATGTGAACGAACTAACCTTGGTTGAAGGACAAACTCTAAAAGTATACAACTTTTTCCCTATTATCTTAAAATAAAATTCCTTGAGTGTTAATTGCTGTAAAAAAAAAAAAAAATATTTAGAATAATTTGTAATATATTGCCATATCCTAAAGTTTTTTTTTACCTGGGCTTTATTAGACTTTAGGTGTCTGACATCAAATTCCAAAAGTTAAGGTACCACTACATTTGTGTCTTGGGGAGCTGTGGGGTCTAGGGGAGTTGTGGTGACTAGCGGCAACGTGATTTCTAGAGGGGCCATAGTGTCTAGATGAACCTTGGTGTCATGGGGATCGAGCTGTGGTGTCTAGGGGAAGCATGGTTTCGAGGGGAACCATGGTGTCTATGGGATCTGTGGTGTCTATCAGAGCCGAATGTCTAGGGGAAGCCAGGTTTCTAGGGGAATTATGGTGTCTATGGGAACCGTTGTGACTCCACAGCGAGTTTAACGTCCACTTGACACAAACCAGGTAATTTTGAGACTTAAGTTATGGTTTATTTTATTTCAATAATTTTCTTGCGCGTTGGGGTCTATAGCTGTGGAAGGAAACCCGAGGACCCTACTCTTTGTCAAGTACAACCGGGGAATCAACAAAGCCACACTATTTCGAGAGAGAATTATTGAAATAATTATCAAATTGTCAGGAGCTGGTATACTTTCACATAAAGTATTTCAAGACTAAAAGAGACATTTATTTTCTGGAAAGAATCAATTGTAACCATCATTTACCTTAGGTGATACATAAACATAGACTTTCTTCGGTCGGTCTAACTTCTCGTGGTTATACGATATTAGACGAGCCTCGTACCAAATACTGTGAGTTTTTTTGATTAAATTTTTACTAACATGGACCATTTCATCAGCTGTTATAAATATAAAAAAAAAACATTTTATAAGATCCCAACTAGTTTTTTTTGTAGTGAACTCTTCAGACTGATTGAACTCACCTACTCGGGCCCTTTTTAGACCCTGAATCCATTCACTAAATTGCGTATTTTGTCTATATAGACACAGATATTTCAAACAATAAGCAAACAAACATGTATATTAAATATAATCGAATCAAGAATCAATGTAACTTACGACTTAGAACTAGTATATAATAATCATTAACTCACGACTTAGAACTAGTATACAAAAACATTAACTTACGACTTAGAACTAGTATACTAAAACATTAACTTACGACTTAGAATTAGTATACTAAAACATTAACTTACGACTTAGAACTAGTATACTAAAACATTAACTTACGACTTAGAACTAGTATACTAAATCATTGACTTACGACTTAGAACTAGTATATTAAAACATTGACTTACGACTTAGAACTAGTATACTAAATCATTGACTTACGACTTAGAACTAGTATACTAAAACATTAACTTACGACTTAGAACTAGTATACTAAAACATTAACTTACGACTTAGAACTAGTATACTAAATCATTGACTTACGACTTAGAACTAGTATACTAAAACATTAACTTACGACTTAGAACTAGTATATTAAAACATTGACTTACGACTTAGAACTAGTATACTAAAACATTGACTTACGACTTAGAACTAGTATACTAAATCATTGACTTACGACTTAGAACTAGTATACTAAAACATTAATTTACGACTTAGAACTAGTATATTAAAACATTAACTTACGACTTAGAACTAGTATATTAAAATCTCCATTCTTTAACTTGATGTCACCGTAACTAACTTGAGCTTGAAAACAGCCTGGACGATCCATCTTTATATGCATAGTTAAACGTTTTCCAACTGGATCGTAATAAATCTGAGTTGTGGGGATATAACGTGTATGTGTCCCTGCCTAAAATAAAATCGTGGTATTAGAATTTATTATCATCATTTAATTAAAATATCACCCGACTTGGATTCAATTAGATTAAAAAGTCGTCCATCAAGCAATCTGATTAAAACACAGATCCTTTTTTGTTTCGTTTTTTGTAATTCAACATTTCGTTTTACTACACTGGGATCTGGAAGCGTTGTAATATAACCCGCGTGTTTTGGTGGACGTGGGGGATTAGACAAGAATCGGTCAGCTCTTTATGTAGCGGAGGCCATTTAAAGTATAAAATAAGGGAACGAATTATAGATCTGTAATTTAATGAGAGAGAGAGAGAGATTAATGGGGTTTAACGTCCACTCGACACAAACTAGGTCATTTCGGGACTAACATATGGTTTCATTTTATTTCAATAATTCGCTTGCGTGTAGGGGTCTTTAGCAGTGGGAGAAAACCGGAGTGCTCGGAGGAAACCCACATGGTTGAGAGCTCGCCCCTATCTCCATGCCACATACACTCACAGCGGGGATCGAAACCACAGCCGCAAGCCAGAGGTGACCGGCCAGCTAGAGGTCGAAGTAAAGCACTCTAGACCACTAGGCCATCCCACCCCCCCGTGTTTTAATAAGAATGTCCATCAACAGACTTTATTAAAGATTACAAATAGCCTTTCATCATATGCTATGTACATTTACATAGTCTGCAGGTTGAATGCAGACAAATTTTCAATTTTCTAAATACATATTCCATGCAATTCAAATAATCAATGACGGCTAACATTTGATGAAAACAAACAACATCTTCATTAGCCTCATTTGTGCAAAATCATTGGGCGTTAAACTCCCATTTCACTTTCTTTCTAATTCCCATCCTAAATGTGTTTTCAGAATTTCATGAAGACGTCAAACTGGCCTCGTAGCACACTATATGGTGTATATCCGTCTCCATTAGCCAGGGGCGGATTACCCTATAGGCAGTGTAGGCATCTGCCTAGGGCCCAATTTGGGCCCATGAAATTTTCGATGACCTTTTTAAATTTTATTTTTTACATTACATGTATTTAATTCACTGGACTACGCTTACGAGGAACCTCACTCGGTTGTATCAGCTGTTCATTATGAAGGAAGAAGTACTTTACTACAAGTGACATAAATTACAGCTTGAAGATAGTAGGAATAGAAAAGTATCGACGTATATCCTTGGAAATTTCGTTTCTCTTACTACGTCAAAACAGTCCCACAAAGGGCCCAGCTGTTCAAGCTGACTAGGGCCCATCAGAGCCTTGATCCACCTCTGCCATTAGCCCGGTTGATGCTAAAATGTAGGGGGCCATTTTGTTTCATATTAGTTTCTCATGCCCCATCCCCATTTGAATAAAACAAAATGACCCACCTCTGTTACTCGGACGGACAGATGGACACAGGTGATGGCAATATCCATGTGGGCATTAATAAAAAATGGAATAAGGTACCTCTGTTACTTTTATTTTGAAGTAATTACTTTGATCTGTTTTATATGTTGCTAGGTTACCGAAACTATCTCTGGTTTCTATGGTTAGAGGATGTGAGGAACCAGCCGTACACACAACCGTGGAACTATAATTCATAAACCCAGTTTTACCCGCATCAACAGGTCCTGAAAATGAATAACTTAACTGTTTAATTCCATGGAATCTATATTTCTCATGAGGAAAATCTTAAGGGAGGGAGAGATAGAGAGAGAGAGAGAGAGGGTCTAATGTCACTCGACACAAACTAGGACATTTCGGGAGAGAGAGAGGGAGAGGGATAGAGAGAGAGAGAGAGTTTAACTTCCACTGGACACAAACGAGGTTCATTTTGGGACTCATATACATATGTATGGCTCAGTTTTATTTTAAAAATTCACGTAAATGTCTTTAGCAGTGGGAAGAGAAAAAGAGAACTCTGAGAAAACCCACGAGATTTGACAAGCGACTCCATTGCCCGGTTGTTTGTGCCAAAAATTAACATCATATATAAAATCAACGCCTATCTAAAAAAATATCCTTACCTGCTTCGAAGACCTTGTTAAAGGGACTGCCCTTTATGTGTCTTGCTCCAATCATCACTGAGATATTATAAGTTCCTGACTTGTGTACCGTAAAACTAACTTTAGCCATGTTGGATGAATCGGCTTCTTTGAAACCAGACTCGAGGTTGTGGGCCACTTTGACTCCCTGGTGCATGATCTCCACCAAAATGTTATCGTGCGACGTAACAGGATAAATCTTGCCATTCTTCAGAAAAAACTGAAATTTAAAGATACATTATGGGAGATAAAATAAAGAGTTGGCAGTTCTTACTATAATAGTTAAAAACTAGATAATGTAAAATCAATTTGCTGAAAATTTCAGTCAAATTGATCCACTTTGAATCCAGAATTAAGGAATCGAAATATCCGCCTAGCCTCAATCATTAGATTTATCTCTTGCATAATCTATGTTTAATTATAAATATCATTAAATAAAGTTAAAATGTACTCAGAAAAAAAACCAGAATTTAATTAAGATATCATTAAATAAAAAACATTAAATCCTCTGAAAGCAAAATATCTTTGATCTTAAGTGTGCACTTTTCAGACGACATTTACTATATTTATCTTACTTATGTAACCAAAGTTAACATGTTCTCAGAAAAAACAGAAATTTAATCAAAATATCATTAAATTAAGTAATATTAAATTCTCCTAAAACAAAATAATGAAATGTCTTTCACTTTGATCTCAGATGTGAACTATTTGGAATATACATGTATTTAATGTTTCATTCTCATTTAATCAATGTTTAAAATATACCCAAATTCATCGTTTGAAATCTAATTAAGAAAACTGAATCAAAGTATCAATGTTGGACTTGGATTCAATCGGATTACATGTATTCAAATAGTATCAAATTTTACACGATTCGGTCCACACTAAATTGTACTAAAATTGATTATCTAAAGATACATTATGAAAGATTAGATAACGAGCTGACAGTTCACACTATAATAGTTAATGAATAGGTAACGTAAAGAGAATACCCTGAAAATATTAGAAATTCAATTTTAGGACTAACTAAAGTTGGTGCGATAAATAACAAAAGTCTCGATAATCCAATTTTATGTTAAATTATCCATCACATATGGCATTCAAATCCACTAAATATCGCATGCATTCAATGGCACCAAGAGTCATTTGTGGTCTCGATAGTTAATTAATGTCTAATTATAGTTTATATAACATTTCAGGCTTGCATAATCTATTGTTAACAAGAAAACCAAAACATCAGCAGTGGATAGTCACAACTTTCACAATATGATAGTTTGCTAGGAATTTAAAATATCTCCAATGGTGATCATCAGATTTAATATTCCTATTATTGCTATGTCACTTTGACTATACGAATCCAAATACAGCGACCTCACGGCCGACAATAACATCCAATACCAAAATACTTTACAAAAACATTAAGCATGATATGAGTGGAACGAGATCACGTATTGGTATATAATAGGATTAATAATAAACAAATCAATCAGTTAACTCTGTTCCGAACAAATTATACATGGTCCCGTGGAAAAGGGTTCTTAATCCATTTGATCTTAATCAGCCAGCGGTCCGAATTGGGTCACTAGAGGTCATCATCAACCTCGGGAAATAGGGCCAATTTATAACCTTCTATTGCTATTTATCGATACGTTATGTAAGAGTTACATCTGCCTATATTGCAGGTTATTGTCTAGGTTTGAATGTTATATATATAAACTATTAATTAGATATTTATTCACATGACATGTCTATAATCAACTCCCTAGGAAGGGGGGTTGGGATGGCCTAGTGGTCTAGTGGTTGGGATGGCCTAGTGGTCTAGTGGTTGGGATGGCCTAGTGGTCTAGTGGTTGGGATGGCCTAGTGGTCTAGTGGTTGGGATGGCCTAGTGGTCTAGCGGTTGGGATGGCCTAGTGGTTGGGATGGCCTAGTGGTCTAGTGGTTGGGATGGCCTAGTGGTCTAGTGGTTGGGATGGCCTAGTGGTCTAGTGGTTGGGATGGCCTAGTGGTCTAGTGGTTGGGATGGCCTAGTGGTCTAGTGGTTGGGATGGCCTAGTGGTCTAGTGGTTGGGATGGCCTAGTGGTCTAGAGTGCCCCACTTCGACCTCTAGCTGGCCGGTCACCTCTGGTTTGCGGCTGTGGTTTCGAGCCCTGGTGTGAGAGTATGTGGCATGGAGATAGGGGCGCCTTCTCAACCTCGTTGTTTTCCTCCAGACACTCCGGTTTCCTCCCACTGCTAAAGACCCCTACGTGCAAGCGAATTATTGAAATAAAATGAAACCATGTTAGTCCTGAGATGAAACCAGAGGACCCAACAAAAACCTGTGGGTTTGGAGAGGTGTCCCTACTCACATATAACTGGGGTCCCTCAAATCAGATTTAGAATCCTGTCTATGGAAGTGGTACGTTTATCGGTTTCATTGTGCATCAGCATATTTACATCATGGCTTCGTATGATTTATATCTGGCACGTACAACCAGGGTCCCTGTCTAACGAGATTTATAAAAGTGGTACAGTTTCATTCGTATGATTTATATTTTGAGAAATTGAAGTTGACACGACCAACATGGCACTGGTTACTAACTGATTTGATCTCATCGTAATTCAATCAGTCTTGGATGTAACATTAATCTAAAGCAACATTTCAATCCAGGAAAATCAATTTTACCATCAAATAATGATTTTATAAATGAAATGGTGTTTAACTTCCTACTGTTCTCCTCCCATACTGGGTTAATGAGAACGAGAGTATGAGAGAGAGAGAGAAATGGGGTTTAACGTCCACTCAACACAAACTAGGTTATTTCGAGACTAACATGATTTAATTTAATTTCAATAATTCACTTGTGCGTAGGGGTCTTTAGCAGTGGGAGGAAACCGGAGTGCCCAGAGGAAAGCCACGAGGTTGAGATGGCGCCCCTATCTCCATGCCACATACGCTCACACCAGGGATCGAAACCACAGCCGCAAACCAGAGGTGACCGGCCAGCTAGAGGTTGAAGCGCGGCACTCTAGACCACTAGGCCATCCCCCCCCCCCCCCCGACAAGAGTATGTCATACAGTGTGCTTTGAAGTAAATTTTGTCCTGACAGCAGCACTATTGAATCCTCTTATATCGAATTCCAACTGTCAGGGGATATACAGCCGATGTATACAGGACCTTGGCCGAACGACTAGATAGCTGTCCTTGTCAGGCCCTCTGTCCTGCACCACTGACAAGGGGAAACCACGTCGGAAAATCCTGATGAATCTTCTCGGCCAATGCAGGGATAGAACACGCCGGCTACAGGCCAGCTAGCCAGCGTCTTACCCACTAATCATAAGATACTGTGGCTCCAGATTTTATAAAATACAGTAAACTTCGACTATAATTGTTGTTGTAGAAGGCTAACATCTATTCACAAAAGTGATGTTTCAATCTCAAACTTGAATAGTTAAAAAAAAAAAAAGAGAAATGAAAACCGAATATACTGAAAATTTGAGATATTAGCGATTTAATTTTAGGTTAGCCTCGAACATCATAACTACCATTTATACGATAATAAAAAAAGTCTTGATTATCCATTTTACGTTAAATAATCCCTCAAATAAGATATTCAAATCCACTAAATATTGCAGGCTAGGGATGACATCGAGATTTAATTATGGTCTGGATAATGTCTAATTAATCATTTAGAACAATCTGCAAAAGGCAAATTTAGCTCTTGCATAATTAGTATTTAAGATTTAGCAATCTGAAGATATTTGCTGTCTGCCAAAGCAATTATTTGAATTTTTATTCTTTGTTTTCATAACATTGCAAAGATTTCCGTAGATTTATTTCAAATTTCTGATTTTATTGTGAGAGAAAAAATGTAGTTCATCAATTTTCAAAGTTTTCTTTACTTGGTTCGAACATCTCTTTATTTGGATACAATGTACAATAAATATTAAAAACTGATCCAATGTTTATGGGAAGTCAGAAGGTTATACATGTAACTGTCGTTCTAAAGACAAACTCTACGAGAATCAATGGAAACACGTTTCATTTGCTTGAACCAGTTTTTACGAGAGATAGGTCACTAGGTTAGCGATGTTTCTCAAGAAGAGAGATTGTGTGTGCGTAATTGGATTCCTAGTGAAGATTTATAAATCAGCTTTATTTGCGTCCAAGCAAATAAAATACAGCCAAGAGTGAAATAAATAAACTTGTAACTTCTAAACATTTATTATCTAAGCTTCTTGACTCCTATTTTTATACAATAAAATAAATTATTTAGTTGTGGATCATGAAGTCGGGCTCACTTAAATATTCAAATTCAAGTTTTTTCTCATTATTTGTGGATATGAATAAAAGATTAATGGAAATCATAGTTGTTCAGTGCGTAATTAAGGCGTCTGTAGCTGTGTCAATCGCTAACTAGAAGATCGTGGGTTTGTGGTTCCCCCTTGTCTGCGGACTGGGAAGGACAGAGAGAGAGAGAGAGAGCGAGGGAGAGAGGGGTTTAGCATCCACTCAACACAAACTAGGTAATTTCAGGACTAATATATGGTTCAATTTTTTTTCAATAATTCCCCTGTGCGTAGGGATCTTCAGCAGTGGGAGGAAACCGGAGGACCCAGACAGGCGACTCCACACCGGGGAATCAAAACCACACCAGTTTACTCAATGACAGACCTTATGATACAGGACACATGCGCTAACCCAATCTACTTCACAGAGAATTACTTACGAATTATCTCTGTAACAGATGACTGTCAACAACACGTGCGATGACTGCACGCGGCGTTAGTCATTGGCTCAACGGCTCCTGCAATGTTTACTTAACACCTAACTGCTTCGGGCAAAATGATGCAATTTACTCATTTTAATACCCATATACACTAAATAGGAAATATTTTTTAACTACAAATACTTCAAACATCTTTATTTATTTTTCTTTTAACTCAAAAAAATGTTTGAGAATTTAATTTGTCGGAGTAAAAAAGTTAATATGCCATACTCATTAAGCCTTGTCGATGTCATGCTTATCAGTGATTGTAGCGGCCAAGCAAATATTCACTGCGGCATCAGTTTGGCGCTAACCATTTGGCCCACCCCCGACCCTAACCCCTGACAATGACAATCAAGTCAACAGTGATTTTAAAAGAAGTTTTCTCGGCTTAGAGTGGATCAATTTGACTGAAATTTTCAGCACATTCCCTTTAGTTTGAAACTATTATATCTCCCATAACGCGCCTTTAATAAAATGATAACTTAATAATTAATCTTATCATGGATTAAGCAATGAAAATTTCGATATTTTCGGAAAAATGGACAGAATTTTCCAGAAATACTTACACTCTCTACTGATGATTAATATATTAAAAAAATTTGTTTTGTGCAGATTTCGACCAACATAACATCCCAAAGTTGATTTAAAATAGGATACCCAGCATTTTATTTTTTTTTTGACTAAAAACTTAATGAGATTTTTATAACTATGTTAAATTTACGACAGCAGATTGTCGTAAAGACACCAAAATAGATTAAAAGTCAACAGCATCGTGCAACATTCAATAAAAATCATTAAATTCCTGAGATTCAACAAAGATATTCTTCACGTTGTCTAGTATTCCATTGTAAACTCTCTCGAAGATATTCAATAAAATAAAAAAATTCACAGCTCCACTGAAATTCATGTCCATTAGAAAAGCACTTAAAAAATCTTGGGAAAATTCACTGAAGTAGCAAATGTCAATAATATCCAACTACTTTTCTGGGTTCGCTTGAAAATATTATCTGTTTCTTGATTAATACTCACTCGAGACAGACCTTAATGTAGCACAAGCTTGACAAATTTACATTTCCGTTTCTGATGCATTATCGGAAATTTTATAATCCAGTTAAAATCGACATCTCCTTCACTTGTCGCACCAGTATCAGGTTAACGCATCCATAAACAAAATTTAACCTCGCACAATTTCCTTCGAACGCGTGTCTCATATTTCCAATATTTCATAACCAAATTTAAACGAAGCTTCTGCTTTAAACTTTAAATTCACTCGTCTATAATTAGTTTCATACGCGAAAAAATACGAACATCAACAAAAACGTCTATCTTGCTCAATTTAAAATTCGGCATCAGACTGTTATTTCAGTCGGCTCGTTCACGGAGATCTCGTTTCGTTGATTGAAAAGCGAAAACTGATCGAGAATTTATCGTGACCCAAGACAATATGACATTTGCGAGATCTAGAGTAACGTCCTATCATGATTCATCTTTTTAATTTGTTCAATCCATTAAAGAAATCTGTAACTTTCTTGGCTTTTTTCAACAACGAACACAATGATATAATATAACGATTTATCGAACACGCTAACTAGCTATATTTTACTGTCAGAATCTCATTCGTATACCACAGCTCGTATACCACGGCTAATAATAACGGTCAAAAATAAATCTTAGTTTTAGGCTGTTTGACAAGCTCTCCCTCAAGAGATAAACTGATATTCCGAGAAAACTCATTAAATTTATAACCCATGTCGATCGTGGAGATTGATGATTGAACGTGCTTGGAACAAATTGACACGACGAGGGAGAACAAACAATTAGCATAATGGTTTTAATCGTAGTGAGGGTAACGACGGTGGTTTCACGATCTAATCAGATCTAATTGATCTCCGTGGTAATAGAATAAATATATTTGCGTTAATTTCCCGATCTTTAGTCAACTATTATCAATTCTTCTATTATTTAAAAGGGGTTTAAAAGCTCATCAGAATTTTATTGATGTTATTTTGAGAGTAACATGTGCAAAATAGGCGAGTTACATAGTTCATTTTAGGGAGTTTTGAGTTTCGTCAGTGACAGTTTGGCATCTAGTTATTTCAGTATTTTACATAATTTATTTTAAGGTGTTTTGACGTCTCGTTAGTATTTTACATAGTTTATTTTTGGCAGTTTGGCTTCTCATCAGACCTTTACATAATTTATTTTGGGGTGCTTGACATCTCGTTAGTACTTTTACATAATTTTCTTTTGGGGGAGGGGGGTGGCGTCTGATAGTACTTTACAATTTGCATAAATTATTTTTTGACGAACAAGCAATTTATGTTTTTTTGAGTCTAACCCAAGTCGAATGGACATTAAACCCATCTCTCTCTCTCTCCATAGTTTATTATGACTGACAGGAGAAGCCCTCTCTCTCTCTCTCTCTCTCTCTCGATGAATAAAATAAATTTGTGAAATTTCTGTGTTAAGTTGTGTATTTTGTGACTATACGAACAAGAACAAGACGAGAGTGTTATTATAGATAAATGTATTTGAGTTATTGATTTACGCTCGCTCGCCTGACCGGTAATTACTGATTTAATATTTCCTTTCGGCAATGAAAGATGGATGAAGATTAGGATATGAAAAGGTCACTGTCTAGAAAGTCAGACAAAGATAAAAATAGTACTGGTAAACTAAAGTAACAGAGAGAGAGAGAGAGAGAGAGAGAGAGAGTAACATATATATATATTAATTTGATTTCAATAGTTTGTGTGTAAGGGTATTTAAGAAATGGTAGAACCTGGAGAAAATCAAAGAGGTTGTACAGGAGACCCAAACCTTTGTCATGTACATGTACCGGTATATGTATAAACTAGAAATCGAACCGATGCCTAACTTGAAACTTGAATCAATGGCAAACTTTTAACCATACCAACACAGTGCAAGAAATCATGATCCCTTGGTAGTTTCAACACATTACAGAAATCATGATCCCTTGGTAGTTTCAACACATTACAAGAAATTATGATCCCTGTGTAGTTAAAATGTCTTTTAAATATATGAACACATCACTGGGCAGTCAAAAGACCTTTTAAATATATCAACATAATCCGTCGGCAGTCAAAAGGCCTTTTAAATATATCAACATGGAATAAGAAATAAAAATCTTGTCAACTTACCTTGATTCTGAATGAAACAGTTTTTCCTACAATCATTGGTTCTTCCCAATCCCAATCGACCGTACATGACTGCGGTGCTGGATAACGGCCAGTGAAGAAATCAAATATGGTAGTCTTTGACGTCGGGAGGGACAGAGTTGGTAGAGAGATGGGAAGGGAATGGGACTGGAGCCAGTTGATGTTCGGACCCAGCAACATGACGGCACCTGTTAAAGCTGAACTACCTATCACCATTATCACTGAAAATAAAAACATTCAAATTCATTATTTCCATAAACAACATTAAAGCTAAACTACATATTACCATTATTCACTGAAAACAAAAACTATCAAATTGATCGTTTCCATAAACAATTGAATAAAAACATTCAAATTTATTATTTCCATAAACAACGTTAAAGCTGAAATAAATATTACCATTATTCACTGAAAATAAAAATAAATTTAAACATTGCCATTACTAACAAATTTATTACTTGATGTATATACCAAAGTGAATTTTGCCAAGCTGATCTACCGAACTGATGACATCAGGAATTATCCCTCGATATCAATCTTTGTTCTACTGCACAATGAATAAAAGAATATATCCAATTTGGTGTAAATCAGTATATAAAATAGTACGGAGAGGCGTAAATCGAATAAAAGGTGTCAATTTTGCTCAGGCTATAATATATTGTGTCACTCGTAGAACATACTGGACATGACATTAAAGGTCGGCCAGCTTGTACCATAGTAAATGGGTACGTGGATGTGAGGTCACTCGTACACATATACTAGAATCAATAAATGAAAGGTTGTTTAATGGCATGTCAGTTCCAACTGGGATATATTGCGTCAAAGAACTATACCATGCATGACATTAAAGGTCAGCCATTTTGTACTGTGGTAAAACAAGGCTTTTAATTTACCAATATGAGAGAGAGAGATAGAGAGAGAGAGAGAAAGAGAGAGAGATGGGGTTTAACGTCCACTTGACACAAACCAGGTCATTTTGGGACCAAGATTTGGTTCAATTTTATTTCAATGATTCAGATGCGTGTGGTGGTCTTTAGCAATGGCAGGAAACCAGAGGGCCTGGAGAAAACCCACAAGGTTGAACAGGTGACACTACTCCTTTGACTTAATGACAGACCTTTTGATACAGCGCGCACATGCTAACCATTCGCCCATTCAATCCCCAGTACGAATTTTAACAGATCTTCCTGAAGAACGGAGAATCTAATTTACGTGGCCTAAGATAAATCTGTGTAATATGAGCAATTAATACTCAGGGATCTGAAAAGAGATTAGTGAGATATTACAGAGAGATTAGGGAAAGATTAAGGTGAAAGGTCATCTTGGTTTAGCCGATTTATATTTTACAGTGTGTAAGGCTTAATCTATTTATATGTCATCCTTGAGTGGCATTCAGTGATTTGAGCACATTAAAAAACACAAATAATTTATATGGAAACAATCACCGGTTTATCGATACATAAATTTTCTCTGTGACAATTATTAAAAATATTTTGTGTATATGTTTTCTCTGGGTCCTCTGGTTTCCTTCAACTGCTAAAGACTCCTATGAGCAAATGATTTATTGAAATAAAATTGAACCATAAGTTAGTCCCGAAATGACCTAGTTTGTGTCAAGTGGATGTTAAACCCCATTTCTCTCTCTCTCTCTCTCTCTGGTGCAGAAGAAAAGAAGGATGTTGAACCCAATATTATGTCCGTCAGCCATCATTATCACTGAGTTCACTCTAGTACTGTACTTGAAGCAATAGGTTAGATATCAAAGCCAAAGGGAACACTGTTATCATCCCTCATAGCGCACCGTATGGCGTCTGCCCGTCTTCATTAGCCAAATCGAAGCAGAACAGTAGGACGTTAAACCCCCTTTTTCATTTTGTAAATCGGTTTGACGAAATAGGTTAGATACAAAATTAAGTCAAAGGGGACACGGTTACGAAGCAAATTTTAAAACTGTATTAACGAGAGATTATTCCACGGTTCACCTCAGTTCTTACATGTGTTTATCATAGAAAAATAGCAAAACAATTTCTAGAAATAGTTGTCCTGCTGACAGTTCTAATTACCGTGGGGTTGGCAGGTCGAATGGTTTAAAGTGAACACTTTTAATCATCAGGTCTGTCATTGTGTCAACTGGTGTGATTTCGATTCCCTGGTTGCATGTGACAAGGAGCAGGGTTTTTATTCAACCTTGTGGGTTTTTTCTGGATCCTCGGGTTTCATCCCACTGCGACAGACTCCTATGCACAAGCGAAATTATTAAAACAAATTTGAACCATATATGTTAATCCCAAAATGATCTATAGTTTATGCTGAGTGGATATTAACTCTGTCACACTGTAATTTTTGCAAGAGACATTGATTGGTTTTGACTGCCCTGGTATATGTGTATTACGGCACAAGTTGAGAAAACCTAGTTGTAATAATTGGTCAATAACAATTAATGATGTCCACTAACAGCAAACACAAACATGTGCAAGCTATATATTGTCCACTAATAAAAAATATAAACACAGTTTATACCATGCATTATATAATAATTACCAGTAAGAATTACCTGTTAAATATTATATAATAATAACTTGTACGTACGTTTACCTAGTATTATATCTATACATCCACCTGCCTATATATATAATCATTACATATACTTTAATTACTCAATGTTCATGTACACGCACGCTTCACCTATCAAATCTCAAAACTTTACACAACAACTTTATATATATATATATAATATCCATGGCATAAATTACTGGTTTCATTCATAAATTACAATCTATTATTATACTTAAATCTCATTTGTAAACTTATTATATAGTATAAATTTAACACATTTTATTCACTTGAAAACTGTTTATATGGTATACATTTCCATATTTTATTTACAAATCCCAATCTGTTACCTAATTTGAAAACTAATTTATTCAAACTGACTTTTTATTGAATTAATACATATTAATGATTTTATTTGTTTGTTTTTTTATTTAAATTTCATTTGGAAACTAACTTTAAATTTTTAAAGTGGCATTTAGCAAAGGAATGAGAATAACACATGACCCAATTATATGGAATACAATTTAAAGGATTTATTTCAGCGACGTTTCGACATTAAAGACAGGAGAACCATCGTTGAAACATCGCTGAAATAAACACTTCGAGAAACTTGTACTCCATATAATTGTGTCATGTGTTATAATCTTTAAAACTGCAATTTCATATTTTTAAGTTATATTTAAATTTTTTTTATCAAAATAGCCTTAAAAAAGATGATACCTATACACAGTCCTACCATGTTAAAGAATAATCCTATTAATCCTATAATTCACTGTTGCCAGTTGAGAAATTGGCAAAAATATCATATTCAACTTCAAATTCAAAAGTTTGAAGATAGCTATTGCATGGGGGCAATAGAAAATCAAGGGAGGTAATTGTGTTATCATTTCCTGTGTTAATGAGTTATAAGATTGGGAAATAATGCCTATGATCGTATAATAGTGAGTTGACAACCTACATGTATTGAGCAAAAGACATAGAAATAATCATGTTTTGACTTTCTTTCAAAATATGATAATAATCGCTATCTTTTTTTACTAGAGCAAAGTTTTTTTATTGGATCATCATAAATTATTCTATTTGGTTTTTTTCCAGGAGGATGCAATATATATGGTACTGGTATATCAAATAGTAAAAAATAATGGTCGAATCCATCGAGTTTGGCTGATACGGTTCCTCCTTTTCAGTGGTGCATGACCATTGGGCTTGGCAAGGAACCATGTATAGTCCTTCGAATCGGACGAAAAATCAAGGTCCTGTGTATATATGGGCGTGCATATAAAAGATCCCTGTTAGTTGGAGTTTAAACAAAAGATATAATTTAAATGGAATATAGTCGAACAACCCATAGCCTCCTTTAATCTTTGCCAAAATGGTTTGATGGGTCTCAATCAAATTGAATTTCAAACAAGGAAATCGTCTAGTTGATATTTTGATTTTTTCTTCTTAAAGATATATTATGGGAGTTTAGATACAGAGCTGACAGTTCTCACTATGATAGTTAAGACTAGATAATGTAAAGGGAATTTGCTGAAAATTTCAGTCAAATTATTCCACTGTGAAATGAGACATTATATAGCGATTTTAATTTAGGCCTAGTTTTGAGCATCATGACTAAGGTCGGTAGAATAAAAAACAATGTCTTGATTTTCCATTTTGACGTTAAATCGTCCATCACAAAATGTATTCAAATCCAGTAAATATCGCAGGCTGGTGATGACATCACAAATTCATTATGGTTTGGATGTACCTCAATCAATGTCTAATTAATAATTTATATATCATTTCAGGATTAAAGAAAGACTTGCAATAGCCAGATTTAGCTCTTGCATAATGTACGTTTAATAAAATATTAAATAATCAAGCTGAGTTGATATTTGCGTGGATCAATGAAGCTGTTGGTTAAGGCTGTCCACAATAGATGCTACTTATAAATGAAATAAAAGGTATTATTATTATTATCTAATACATTTATAAAGCACACCTTTCAACAAAGTGTTCAGGTACGCTTGGGGACTAACATATGGTTTAATTTTATTTCAATAATTTGCTTGCGCATAGGGGTCTTTAGCACTGGGAGGAAACCAGAGTGCCCGGAGGAAACCCTCGAAGTTGAGAAGACGCCCTTATCTCCATGCCACATACGCTCATACCAGGGATCGAAACTACTGTTCAATAATATCTTACCTCAGCACATCATGGTTGATTTGTCAGTCCGTGATATTTCTCTTTATCAATTAACACAGTTCCTGCTCGTCAAATATATCACAAGTCTGAGGTGATATTTTCCACTATTACACGCCAACTAACGTCACAAAAACTGTCACAAATATCCGTTGTTGAAATCCAAACTATCTGTCCACAAATTTATACAAAATAAATGTATGGTCTTTTATGAACTACAAAGAAATATCCAGAAGGCCATGCATATCTTGTACCTTCTTATTTCTTATCCTTTTATGAACTACACCTAGAGTTATCCTTCTTGATATGCTGGAATCTGTCAGATTCAAATTATTTCTTCTTAGCAAAATATATCAGTTTTTTAAAAAGAAATTCACTACGTCCAAAAGACTATAAAAAACGATGTTGTAGATGTAGAATTCTGGTCTGCGATATACAATCTTATGTAGAAGCGTACGTTAATCTTGAAAACAACAAATCTGGTAGAACTAAGTATAACAATATGTCACACACTTCACCATAGCAGACAATACTAATTATGAATTCCACATGTACACAGTGATAATCTTATATGCTATGACCTCTGACATCAGGATTATGAATAAATTATGATATAAACATACAGGTAAACATTTGCAGAGATTATTTCACTAATCCATCTATCAACAGATTATCCACTTAGTAGCTTTAATCTCCTGTTAATCCCAGTTAATTCCATCAACCTGTTATGGACTCATCAATACCAAACTGAATGAACAACGTGAACCCAATTAAGGCCACAAGATAGGCCACACCAATAAATGAAATGTTGTTTAATGTTTAATGGTATGTCATCACCAACTGGGCTATATTGTGCCAGAATCACACCAATGAAATGAAGGCCACACCAATGAAGGCCCAACCAAACCCATCAATGTTTGAATGGTCAAAGGTGTTCAGGAATATCTGACCCATTTTCTCTGGTGTAAAAACAATTTGTTGTTTTTCTCAAATACTTTCGGTTTGAAAGATTCCTACCAAATTTTGTACTAAAAGACTTGAATGAGTATATTCATTTTCCAGGATCCTGAGAATCCAATTTTAAAACAAAGCTTTTGTTCCTTTTCTCAAAAACTTTTTGTTTTAATTGTTTTAGTTTTGAAGAAAGTAAACCAAATTTTGACTATTCAAATTTTATCTTTGTTCAGATATTTAAACTGTTGTTCACAAGACACAAAATGGTTATTTATAGAACAGAAATCTGAAAAACTAAAATCTTAAATTGGTTTGGCCTCACTACAACTACCAATTAATTTGTGGGAGTGATCAAGTTCTCTTGTTTATCCCATATGTGTCAATCAGGGGTCAGTCATTCACAGGTCAATCATCAAACAATTGGAGGAGTGAATTAAAAAAACAAACTGGCAAACAATCAGCTAAACCTATCATCCATAACTATGATGTTGTAATGAAAGAGAGAGAGAGAGAGAGAGAGACTAACACATGGTTTAATTTTATTTCAATAATTCGCTTGCATGTAGGGGTTTTTAGCAGTGGGAGGAAACCAGAGTACCTGGAGAAAACCCACGAGGTTGGACAGGCACACCCCTTAATGATTAAAACTAGGTTACCTTATGGTTACAACACCTGTAACTACGTGTTATAAATACCTATTACAAGTATAATATATAAGTACATCTACAGTTGCCCAGTGATTACACTACATGGCCAGTGATTATACGACATATACATTGGCGTCTATTAGCAACAATTAGTACCTAATTAAAGTGCACACCACCAATTATCAATCCAGCAAAAGGTGGTATGGGGTGTTCTCGTAGTAGGCATACACTGCCTGGTGTAAATCACCCATCAACCGTTCAGTGGCTGATATCAAGTGGTGATTAGGACTCAGATATATCGTAAACTTTTCTTTTTCAATACTCATATATATGATATGGTCAAGTTTTCTATCTGAATTATACTCAAATTCTAAATTTGTACTCTGATAGATGGTAAATTTTTCTACATAATTTAGACTCATTTAAAGTTTTCTTTCTAATTGGGACTCCGATATAGTAAAGTTTTCTATCTAATTGGGCCTCTGATATTGTTACAGTTTTTTTATATAATTTAAACTTATTTATATTATTCAAGTTATCTATCTAATTTGGACTCCAACATTCTTAAAGTTTTCAATATAATATCATAAACAATATACTGAATAATTCTATACCCTAGTGATCGAGCAGAATGATATTTCACGCTATACGAATATTCCTAAATCCACCAGACAGGCAAGATACGATATTTATACGACCAAGAAGGAATTGACCTACACGCTCGTCTATAAATATCAATATTATAACTCTCTGTTATTATGGATACGACATGTCTGAATAAAATACTTGGTATTTATCGTACACTGTTGTCCCATTCGGAAATGAAATGAAATGAAAAAGAGTTTATCGTCCTACTGTTTTGGGCTATGTGGGAAATTTTGCCCTGGCAGCAGCACTGGAGCCTACTCCTTTATTGAATTCCAACTGTCAAGGGATCTTTTACATGCACGCCAATGTGTACACGGGACGTTTGATCCAAATGACTATACAGCTGTCCTTGTTAGGTCCTCAGTCTTGCATCACTGACAAGAATGGAACCAAGCTGGAAAATCTGGATGAACTTTCTCGATCAATGCTGGGATTGAAAACTTGACCTTAAGGCTAGCGAGCCCGTGTCTAACCCACTTAGCCACCATGATTCCCCTGTTTTTCTACTCAGACATGTACAAATTCTGATGGTATAAAATGACTAAATCATTTTAAAATTCGTAACTTATAGTGCTTTAAGATGGATTCCATCTCCCTTGCGATCCAATGCGATTTTGTTCAATTGGAAATTCTGACCGCTTATTTCACAAGCGTACATCTATTGCGAATACTTACAACTGAAGTGGGCTTACATATACATGTATGTTAACTGTGGTAAAACTGACTCTACTGCTGTCACTCAATTAAGATCAAAGGAACCACAAGAAAGTCATTTGATTAGTACAAATTCAATAGTGAAAATGAAATGAAATGGGGTTTAACGTCCTACTCTTCTGCACCTAACCTGGGCTAATGGAAGACAGGAAAACGCCATACAGTGTGCTGGGAGAAATTTTGCCCAGGTAGCGGCGCTACAGCTTACTCTTATATTGAATTCCAACTACCAAGGGATCTTTTACATGCACGCCAATGTGTACATGTGACCTTAATTTTCTGTGCCATCCTAACAACTAGACAGCTGTCCTTGTCAGGCCTTCTGTTCAGCATCACTGACAAGGGGAAACCACGAGCCAGTGCCTTACCACTCAGCCATTGTGATCCCCCAGCAAATTTCATGGTATTTTCCTTTCTTTAAATTTAAATACACTTGGGCCATATTTCTGTACTCAAATGGCACAAGGAATTCTACAAGATATACTGAATGCCTAATTAAGCATGAGGCATTACCTCAAAATCTTTATCATATTAATATATTAGCTTGAAAGCCAATTTGTACCATGTGCAGTTAAATGTACATGTAGCTGATAGCAATCTTAGGGGAGAGAGAGAGAGAGAGTGATGGGGTTGAACATCTAATCAACACAAACTAGGTCATTTCGGGTATAACATATGGTTTCATTTTATTTCAATTATTTGCTTGCATATTCGAATTTGCAGAACAAACATGACTACTGATTATGGTGTATAAGCAGAGGGAGGCCACGCCCACATCCAGTATATGCTTTGTCAAGCACAGAATCAACTACCAATTAAACGCTTGACTGATTAGTGTTTGTTTTGCAATCAGCTTACAAAAATATTATTGCTACACAATTATTATGTCTGGTCAGCTACATAATTTTACTAATTAGACAAAATAAGTAAACTACTGTGTACTTTTGTTCTACAAATAAAAGAAAAACTGCCTTGCTCCAACCAATAATTATTTCTGTAGTTTTTGTGTTCAATAATCCTTTATAATTACCTCAACATTATGTATATAAAATAAAATTATTTCATCGATTTTCTTCACAAAAATGGATAAATATTATCGAATGCATCACAATGATAGACAGTAGTATTGAAGGTTGGTACAAAATGACAAGTTTACAGAAGTTATGTCCGAGATTCAGCGTCGGCTAAATTTACTGATGCAAGTGAAGTATTGGTGTTTGCTTCCAATGCATTCAAGGGTAATATTAATTGATACCAGCACAAAAAAACCCATGAGATTTCACAAAAATGGATAAATATTATCGAATGCATCACAATGATACACAGTAGCATTGAAGGTTGGTACAAAATGACAAGTTTACGGAAGTTATGTCCGAGATTCAGCGACAGCCAAATGTACCGATGCAAGTGCACCCAAGCGTAATATTAATTGATGTCCGCAAAAAAACCCCTGTTAAGCGGTCAATCGTAAAAATTCCCTTGGGTGGCTGCTTAATGCAGATTCTACTGTATATACAAAAATACCTTTTATATATTTTCCTGTCTGCTTCTATATCATTCTAATTATCTCCCTTACAAACAAGCGGTTAATCATCAGTTAATGACTGTGATAAATCAAATAAAATGGTGTCTAATAAAGGCGTTAAATGGGTAATAATATCTATATGTAAGCGCCTTAATAGTGGCAGCTGTGTGTGTTTTGTGCTCTGATATTTTGAGTTTTTTTATGTGAATGAATTCGTTGAATCCAGACTATTTTGTGGTTTTCAATTTTTGGTTTTAAGGATTTCTTCCAATTTTATTGATGAATTTTATATTTTCCTTTGTTGTATTCTATGTGATCATGAACTGTAATCGGTTCGAGTTGGTTAATCCAGCTATTATCAAATTTTTAGGGCTCTTGAGCAACTAGTTAGTTGGATATTCAGCGCTTTATAAGGTGGAGAGAGAGAGAAATGTGGTTTAACGTCCACTAGACACAAACCAGGTCATTTTGGGACTAACATATGGTTCATTTTATTTCAATAATTCCCTTGTGTGTAGGGGTCCTTAGCAGTGGGAAGAAACCGGAGTGCCCGGATGAAACCGATGAGATTGAGAACTTGCCCCTATCTCCATGCCACATACGCTCACACCAGGGCTCGAAACCACAGCCGCAAGTCAGAGGTGACCGGCCAGCTAGAGGTCAAAGCGCGGCACTCTAGGCCACTAGGCCATCCCAAACCCCTTAGCGCTTTATAAATAGATTATTATTATTATTTGGGACCTAGAAATTGACACGCATACAATAAAGTAATCTGATTGTATATGGACTAATATATATTCAAATATTCTTTTTAGAGATTTAACTTTCATAAAATGGCAGTTTATGAGAGAGAGAGAGAGAGAGAGAGAGAGAGAGAGAGAAAAATGTGGTTTAACATCCACTCAACACAAACTCAAAAATTGACTCAAAATTGTTCACCTTATTTTAACTAAAATATATAGCCATTTGTAAAACTTAACTTAAATTGTTTTAATATATACATCATTATGAAACTATGTTTCTGGGTCAAAGATGTTTCTCGTCCACTCCACACAAACTAGCTCATTTCGGGACTAAAATATGGTTCAATTTTATTTCAATAATTAGCTTGCGCATGTGGGTCTTAGGCATAAGACGGAAACCGGAGGACACACAGAAAACCCACGAGATTGGACTGGTGATCGACACTACTCCCTTTCATCTACAACTGAGCAATCCAAACCATGCCAGTTGACTCAATGACAGACCTTATGATAGCACGCGCTAACCATTCGGCCATCCAACCCCCTGTACGTAAAGACTGGATAATATTATATAATGTCAACATATAATAACTAACGACTGGATACTATTTAAATATATTAACATAAGACAAACAAAAGACTGGATAAACAGATATTATCTAATGTAGACATATAATAACTAAAGACTGGATTATAATATTTAAATATATTAACGGAAGACAAACAAAAGACTGGATAAACAGGTATTATTCAATGTATAAATATTAACGTAAGAAAACAAAATGCTGGATAAACAGATATTATTTAATATACATAGTAATGTAAGACTGTATACTATTTAATATCTTAATACAAGACAAAGGCACTGAATAAAATTATTTAAATATATATAATGTAAAACTGAATACTATATATTAACGGAGGACAAACAAAGGATTGAATATAAATACCTCAATATGTAGAAGAAATACAACAGTCTAGTTTTATTGTCCAGTAGCTTGTCTTTTAAAACGTGAAATCTACCTCACACGGTCACATCACATCCTATTTAAAACCAATATTACTATGCCTCCCTTGTTAAAACTTCATAAAACATCCCATTAACAGAAGTCACGAAGAAACAACAGGAAATAGAGGGTAAAAAACCTCTGTTACTATGGTAATTAGTTGCTCTAGATCTCGTCCTATTCTCAACTAAACCAATTCCTATCACGTCATTATAGACGAATATTTTCCCTTCTGCTGCTAAGAGTTATTGATTTCTGTTAAACGATACCAAGGAATGGCCGACAATCTTTGAAAGAATTCATGCGGCCGTGTTGTTTGGTGTCACTAATTATAGTCGCTTGACGAAGCTGAACGAGACGACGTTATAGTCAGACTTCCGATTCATCAAGTTTATTATCAATGAATATTGTCGGTTTCTTGGCGAGACCCCAAAAAACGTGTATTGACTTTTTTGTTTTTGTGGTAATTATTGATGTTTTTTATTTATGTAATTGTTCTCGTAACTTGATACAATTACTCTGTGGAGTTTGATGGTTGTTTGAATAGCGAGTTAATTCACCCAATCAACATTAATCAATAGCAATACGGTAAAAAAATATTTGAATAACCCAGGGGAAGAACAGTCTAAGTCCCTTTTTCAACGAACCCCAGTTTAATGGTGCCATATGGTAGCAAATTGTATATGCTTTCTGTGGAACAATCAATTTCAGGTAAAAACGATCAGAGTCACAATCACAACCAACCATGGCCCTTCTAAAATGGCCTCCCGGACAAATACAAGTCCATCAGACCGTTTATTTAACCTTATTAATTTGCCTGAAAATTTGTAGTCAGTTGCACAGGTGATTATGGTTCGTGTTAAACATCATTTCAAAGTTGTAATTAAACCCACCTCTTGTTCTGTCCAAAAGTCTGTTTTACGTTTTATGCAAAAAGACAAAATGTGATCGATCACTTAGATCGTTCTTCCCCTGGACACTTCATTTACATTATATTCATTTGGAAATCATTTAAAAATGGAATGAAATGATATGGATTGGGGTTTTACCGCCCTGCTGTTCTGCTCTGCTCCCACATGGCTATATAAATGCAGACATACTTAATAGAGTGGGCTATAAAGGAAATTTGCCTGAACAGCAGCGCTATAGCGTATTCTTAAATCAAAATGCCAAGGGATCTATTACGTGCATGTAAATGTGTACATAGTACCTCGGTTTTTCCTCCCATGCAAACGACTATATGTTGTCCCTTGCTAGTCCCTCTGTCCTGCACCATCGACAAGGGGAACCACACTAGAAAAATGGATTGAACATGAGATCCCCAAGTTAGCCTGTGCCTTTCCCCCCGAGCTCCCCATTTGAAAAAGGGTTGTATAACTTGTTTGTTCGTAGCGGACCTTAAACCCCATATGTCTCTCTCTGTGTTTACTTGGGAGACAGAGAGAAATGGGCCACTCAACACAAACTAGGTCATTTCGGGACTAACATATGGTTTTAATTTTATTTCAATAATTCGCTTGCGCGTAGGGGTCTTTAGCAGTGAGAGGAAACCGGAGTGCCCGGGGGAAACCCACGAGGTTGAGAAGGCGCCCCTATCTCCATGCCACATACGCTCACACCAGAGATTGAAACCACAGCCGTAAGCCAGAGGTGACCGGCCTGCTAGAGGTCAAAGCGCGGAACTCTAGACCACTAGGCCATCCCAACCCCAGTGTTTACTAGGGAGACAGAAAACAATTATGTTTAACATTCACTTGACAACAATTATGTCATTTTGGGACTAACATATGATTTAAATTTTTTTCAATTATTTGCTTGTGTATATGAGTTTTTAGCAGTCTGAGGGAACAACCGTACAAAGAGATAACCTTATTTCTTGTTACTTAATTTAGGAGTCTTTAGAAATGGAACACATGAGAAAACTGGGATTTTTTAATTATTTTAAATATGTTATAAAAATCAGGGTTTAACTCAACCGGTCTCAATCAATATGAGTGCTTGAAACAAAATAAATGCAGCTAGAAGAGCTAAAAACAAAAACCTCCTCAAAATTTGAAAATATTAAGGAATAACTTAGTCCCTGACTGGCATATGAGCAAGGAATTGTAAATCCCTTGGAATTATTAGTGAGTAGAAAATCGCTTGTGTATCTTATTTTATTTTTACAGATTTTCAAAAATTTTAAATATATTTTGATAGCTGATTTAATGGCGATTTGAATTATGTGAAATATGTATTGACAATTCAGGTTAAAACAGGTTCACTGTCACTAGCCCAAGGGAGAGGACAAAAAATGACTAGCTCAAGGGAAGGGACAGAAACTAATGTGACATCAAACAAGCTGTTTGTTTGAAGTTAGAAAAAGAATGCTTCTAGCGAGGATGTCGAGAAAATATTTCTACTACACTCTCTGCTGTATTGATCTACATTCGACAAAACGGTTTTTCTAATAAACTCATCGAACGCATGCAACACACGCTCTCCGCACTTCAATCATTTTATCGTCTTATTTATCATGAAAACACAGCGTAAATACAGGCATTTACAATCCGTGTTGATCCTTAATAAATGTTGTAGGTTAGAAAAACATTTCATAGTTAAATCGGGCTACATGTCCATATTATCTCATCCATAATCAAATTAGGTCAGAGGTCAAATAGCGCAATAATGCTAGAAGTTAGGTCAGAGGTCAAATAGTGAAATATAGCTGGATGTTACGTCAGAGGTCAGATAGTGAAATATAGCTGGATGTTAGGTCAGTGGTCAGATAGCAATGGAAATGAATTGAAATGGAGTTTAACGTCCTACTCTTTTGCACCTAACCTGGGCTAATGGAAGACGGGCATACGCCATGCACTGTACTTCGAGGGAAATTTTGCCCGGGCAGCGCCGCTATGGCCTACTCTTATATCAAATTCCAATTGCCAGGGGATCTTTTACGTGCACTCCAATGTGTACACAGGACCTCGGTTTTTCATCCCATCTGAATGACTAGGTAGCTGTCCTTGTCAGGCCCTCCCTTCTGCATCACTGACAAGGGGAAATCGCTGTCTGAACTTTCTCGGCCAATGCAGGGAACTAGATAGCGAAGGGCCATATACCATGTATTGTCCAGACAATGGCACTAGTACAGTCAGTTTCAAATTGCAACTGTCAAGGGATTATGAATGTCCTGTCTATAGCATCGAGAAACAATTGTGTTATATTTAAACTGAACGACTATTATGTGCTTTCTGTCCTGTAGACAAAATACTAAATCAAACAATAAAATATAAAATAGATGGTCGTCCCATTTGTAACAAAGTTTCCCAGTTCTATGAAAACATGCTAATGGATTTTAATTATGGAATGTTTGGAGAGATATTTTAACGGGTATGACAAATATTTTAATAGTGATTGTTATGGATTCTATAAATAGTAACATAATCATGAGTTTCAATACTGGTTAAAAATTTCACCTTGAGTTTTATAAAGGTCATTGTAATGATGGTTACAACTGATGTTTCTAGGAGGAGAGAGAGAGAGAGAGAGAGAGAGAGAGAGAGAGAGAGTTAGAGTTTTTAATTTCCATTCTATACAAACTAGGTCATTTCAGAACTAACATATGGTTAAATTTTATTTCAATAATTTGCTTGCGCATAGGGGTCTTTAGCAGTTGGAGGAAACTGGATGATCCGAAGAAAATCAACGAGGTTGGACAGGCGACCCTACTCCTTGTCACATACAACCAGGGATTCGAAACCACGTCAATTGAATCAATGATGGGCCTTATGATACAGCGTGCACATACTAACCATTCGGCCATCCAACACCCCCTAAATGTATGATGTTCAAGTAGGGTTCGTATCGGTGGTTCTATGACATGTTCTGATCTCTGCATTGACCGAGAAAGTTCATCTGGATTTTCCAGTAAGGTTCCCCAGTCAGTGGCGCAGTACCGAAGATCCGGCAAGGGACGATGTATAGTTGTTATAATGGGACAAAAAATGATGTCTGGTGTACACATTGGCATAAACGTAAAAGATCCATTGGCAGTTGGAATTCGATATAAGAGTAGGCCTTAAAGCCTCATTCATTTTATGAGGAGAGACATCATTTGAATGTCAATATGTTGATCCAATATATTTTATGTGGAGAATGTCAATATGTCGAACCAATATATCTTATGGGGAGAATGTTAATATATTGAACCAATATATTTTCATGACGTGAGACAATACAAGATTGTCCGTGTTGAACCGATATATTTTTATGATGAAACTAGATTGAAGTATAAGGATATTTTTCTCGTCATCTGATTTGGGGGTTCAACGCCTGCACTTATAAAGGAACTCTAATATCCAATTTAAAATACAAATGACGGAATCCTTTGATATTGGCATACCATTAAATAAGCCAAGCATACATTATTTATACTAGTTGAAATACGCATGACATTTTTCATTGAAATGTACACATGGGTTAGCGTCTGTACTTTAAGTCGTTTAATGGTCTCGTAGATCATTACACAGTAAACTTCCTGCTCTATATATCTCTTTTTAGTATTAATATGAATTAATATATTACTTAATGCATTGTGCTCGACCATTAAACCACACCTTCTCCCCCTTCTCCTGGGGGGTTGGGATGGCCTAGTGGTCTAGAGTGCCGTGCTTCGACCTCTAGCTGGCCGGTCACCTCTGGCTTGTGGCTGTGGTTTCGAGCCCTGTCGTGAGCGTATGTGGCATGGAGATAGGGGCGCCTTCTCAACCTCGTGGGTTTCCTCTGGGTACTCCGGTTTCCCCCCACTGCTAATAAAGACCCCTACGCGCAAGGGAATTATTGAAATAAAATTAAACCATATGTTAGTCCCGAAATGACCTAGTTTGTGTCGAGTGAACGTTAAACCCCATTTCTCTCTCTCTCTCTTGAAACAAAATTAACAACAAACACCGGTATTACATTAAATCTACATAATCTCTCATTTCATCTTCAACAAAAAACATTCATCCCAATATTAATCATTTATTTGTTTTTTTTATTTTTCAAAATCACCATTCCCCTGTGTCGAATTCATTCTATGACTTTGGACATTAATAATTAATCCTTTTTAACAAAAATGTTTTCCGAACTTTAAAAAAACCCAACATTTCCCTATGCAATTGATTCCAAAGCATTTACGTCACTCTTGAAACATTAATTATTCATCATTTTAACACAAATCTCCCAACCTCTGTCAATAACACCCTTCCTTCGTTCAACATACGTCAATAATTTGATTGAAAAGTGAAATAATGTGAAGAGAAACTGTGATAAATGTAATATGTTTTTAAAACGAGAGATAAACATCCATTAGCAGATAGTGTATCACTCTTCCCTTATAGTGATAATCGTGATATACGCTAACGATTGTATCTAATTCCTGCATTCACGGTTATTCCTCACTCAATTAGCAATATAATATCTTTGATTTCGTAATACAAGTACATGTAGGATGTGTTTTAATTGATGCAGACGATAATATGACTCCATTCACGGAACTTCATCACTCATTCAATCACCGATACAATAACTCTGATTTTAGTTTAGGAATCATCTCTGGCTCAGTGAGTATATGAAAGAAAGAGAGAAAGAGAAATGGGGTTTAACGTCCACTCAACACAAATTGGTCATTTCGGGACTAACATATGGTTTAATTTCATTTCAATAATACGCTTGCCCGTAGGGGTCTTTAGCAGTGGGAGGAAACCAGAGTGCCCAGAGGAAACCCACGAGGTTGAGAAGGCGCCCCTATCTCTATGTCACATACGCTCACACCTGGGATCGAAACCACAGCCGCAAGCCAGAGGTGACCGGCCAACTAGAGGTCGAAGCACAGCACTCTAGACCACTAGGCCATCCCCCCCCCCCAGTGAGTATATGGCTGGCTCACTTGTCAGAAGTACATGTAGGTTTTCTCCCAGGGCTGGTCAAGAGAGAGAAATGGAGTTTAATGCCCACTCGGCATAACCTAAGTAGTAATTTTGGGACTAACATATATGGTTCAATCAAATATATTTCAATAATTAGTAAACGAGTAGGTGTCTTCAACAGTGGAAGGAAACTGGAAGGCCCAGAGAAAGTCCACGGGGTTGGACAGGTGACCCTACTCAATATCACATACAACCAGGGAATCGAAACCATACCAGTTGACTCAATGACAGACCTTATGATATACAGCACACATGTGCTAACTCTCGCCTCTAAAAGATTATGAAAGTAGATTAAACATACATTATACAAGAGCTAAATTACAAGTCTTTCTTTAGGCCTGAATTGTCATCTAAATTATCAATTAGTCATTAATCAACTTATCCAAACCATAATAAACTCTCGATAACTAGGGCAGCCTTCGATGTTGACTAGATCAAATTCCTATATGCTGCTAAGCGGCCACTGATAATCAAATTTAAAATATGGATAATCAAGACTATGCTGTTTATATTAATGATTTTAGCTATTATGACAGAGGCGAACCGCTTCGTTCTTGGCTCATAGCTGATCAATTTGACTGAAATTTTCAGCAAATTACCTTTACACTATCTAGCTTTTAACTATTATAGTGAGAACTGCCAACTATTTATCTTATCTCCCATAATGTATCTTTAATAAAATCAGGTGTTTTGATTGTGTTCCATGAGAGATATTTTGTGCTAAAGCTAAGCTGCCTGCAGTCCATCTGTCGAGAGTCAGACAGGGTTCAGATCTTCGTCTGTTTAAATTGTCACATCACTCAGATCAATACCTAAACATTCAGAGCATCAAAAAAGATATTCAAATTGATCAAGATTGATAATGCTGACACACATTATCAGAAATGGTTTAAAATCAACCTATTTTTACAATTTCTAGTCTAGCTGTCCTTGAGTTTTCTAACTGGACGTAGTTATTATTATGTTATGTATCGTTTTTCACGTTAATTTATGTTATTTTGTTTTTTGTTTTAAATACAAATGTCCACATAAAGATCTTGTACAAGTCATGTTCTCGGATTCCCCCCTTGTCAGTAGCCCTGCTCTCCGGGAAAATTTCCCACATAGCACGGGGGGTTGGGATGGCCTAGTGGTCTAGAGTGCCGCGCTTCGACCTCTAGCTGGCCGGTCACCTCTGGCTTGCGGCTGTGGTTTCGAGCCCTGGTGTGAGCGTATGTGACATGGAGATAGGGGCGCCTTCTCAATCTCGTGAGTTTCCTCCGGGCACTCCGGTTTCCTCCCACTGCTAAAGACCCCTACGCGCAAGCAAATTATTGAAATAAAATCAAACCATATGTTAGTCCCGAAATGACCTAGTTTGTGTTGAGTGGACGTTAAACACCATTTCTCTCTCTCTCTCCCACATAGCACACTGTATTCGACCAATCAGAGTAGAACAGTAGGACGTTAAACCCTGATTTATTTTATTTCTATTCGCTTGTCAAAATACGCCTACATTGATGTCTGCTTATAAATATTATAGTAGAATTTGATTGGCTATAAACCATTCAACATGAGATCAACACAATACTAATACTAGCGATAAATAATAATACTCCAGAGACTGGATTACTAAAGACTATACATCAATCAACATCGTCCAGAGATCAATCATCTTGGAATGAATTATTCACAAGCATGGCGGTTCATCTGAGGTGAAACATGGAATCAACAAGCCATAAATCTGGGTTGAACATAACAGTTTTAATTGCACAGTATTTACATTCTGTCTCTTAAAGAGAGAGAGAGAAAGTGAGAGAGTAAGAGAGAGAGAGAGAGAGAGAGAGAGAGAGATGGGGGTTTAACATCCATTCGGCACAAACAACTACATCATTTCGGGACTAACATATGTTCAATTTTTATTTCAATAATTGGCATGCACCTAGAATCTTTAGCAGTGGGAGGAAACTGGCTCTTTGTCAGATACAACCAAGAAATCGAAACCGCGGCAGTTGATTCAATGACAGACCTTATGATGCAGCATGCACAGTGGTTTCCTTCCACTGCTAAAGATCTCTCTCTCTCTCTCTCTCTCTCACTCCACATACAAGCTTGGGATCAAAACCAGATCACTTGCAGCAGTGACTTGAATCTAAAATGCCGGCATTTGGTCACTCTATCACTCACACCCTCAACACCCCCACCCCCACAACACAAGGCATAAGATCACCCTATCATCTACCCCCACCCCAACACAACACTCTTAACACACTCAAACCCCCACTTTAAAGAGAATAAAAATAATTGAAGACTTGTAAACAAAATTAGCGAAGTGATTATATTCAATTGTGGCCGTCTGTTGTTGTTATCGATATTGCGTACATGACCTGCGACCGAACCGTGCTCGTCAATAAATTACAATAACAATGACAACAATTTATTGCATATCGACACCTGATACAGAACCCGACTGCACTTTTAGACATTAACAACGTGACATATATTACATGACTCCGGCTACAGAACCTACCTGCACTTCTACACAATAACGTGACATATATCAACCCATGCTACAGAACCTAACTGCACTTCTAGACAATAAAAACCTGTCAATAATAGCAAATTAAAGCAAAGCGTATTGACTCAAACACATATTAATATTTGACACACTTTATAAAGTTGTACAATCAATTTATAAAATAAGATAAACACAGAGGTTATATTTACCATAAAGTCTGGGAATTTATTCAAAATAAATACAGGGGGTGAGAAAAAGAGTTTAATGTCCACTCGACACAAACTAGGCCATTTTGGGAATACCACAAAGTTCATTTTTCTTTCATTATTTACCTGTGGGAGGAAACCGAAGTAGTAAGTACTCAACACAAACTAGGCCATTTTGGGAATAACACATGGTTTAATTTTCTTTCATTATTTACCTGTGGGAGGAAACCGAAGTAGTAAGTACTCGACACAAACTAAGCCATTTTGGGAATAACACATGGTTTAATTTTCTTTCATTATTTACCTGTGGGAGGAAACCGAAGTAGTAAGTACTCGACACAAACTAGGCCATTTTGGGAATAACACGTGGTTTAATTTTCTTTCATTATTTGGCTGTGGGAGGAAACCGAAGTAGTAAGTACTCAACACAAACTAGGCCATTTTGGGAATAACACATGGTTTAATTTTCTTTCATTATTTGGCTGTGGGAGGAAACCGAAGTAGTAAGTACTCAACACAAACTAGGCCATTTTGGGAATACCACAAAGTTCATTTTTCTTTCATTATTTACCTGTGGGAGGAAACCGAAGTAGTAAGTACTCAACACAAACTAGGCCATTTTGGGAATATCACAAAGTTCATTTTTCTTTCATTATTTACCTGTGGGAGGAAACCGAAGTAGTAAGTACTCAACACAAACTAGGCCATTTTGAGAATAACACATGGTTTAATTTTCTTTCATTATTTACCTGTGGGAGGAAACCGAAGTAGTAAGTACTCGACACAAACTAGGCCATTTTGGGAATAACACATGGTTTAATTTTCTTTCATTATTTGGCTGTGGGAGGAAACCGAAGTAGTAAGTACTCGACACAAACTAGGCCATTTTGGGAATAACACATGGTTTAATTTTCTTTCATTATTTGGCTGTAGGAGGAAAGTAGTAAAGTACCCAGTAAAAAACCACTATGCTGGGAATTGAAACCACGCCAGTTCACTCAACGACAGATCTTATGTTCAATTCTGATTATTTATTTAACATCGACTATGAGGATTTATTCAATTTAAACTCAAAGAAAATATTCAAAATAAAGTCTAAGGATTTCATTTATCAATTCAACATATTTATGTTAAACTTTTGTTCTGTTAATGGTATTTATGTGTTGTTGTTTTGTATAAATTTCTGTTGCCTGTAGCATGTTTTTATTTTGGCTTTAAATGTTATATAAATTATCATTTATTGACAAGACAAGCCTATAATCAACTCTCTAGACCATCTTATTGCTCAGATATATAGAGAATCTCCTACAAGTGTTTTTTCACTTTATCAACTTGTGTTGATATTTTTTGATATCAAAAAACACGAGTTGGAGATTTTATTTATCACCCAATCCTTTTTTACATGCACAAATAAATAAATATAATTCTTTGGTATAGATTTCACTTTTACACATTACAGCGTAGTGATACATCAGTTTTATAACAGCAGTTTCGCTATTGCAAAGTCCTATATATTGACCCAGTATTTCCTTCAAGGTCAATTAAATAAAAACAGTTTCTTTTTAACCCCCCAAAAAGTCACTTTTCATTTAAAATAAGCTGTTTCTTTAAAATAAAAGAAAGTAGTTCCTTCTTGATTAACCAATCAAATTCATGTAAAGCGGCATCTCCTTAGGAGATATCGCAGTAGATTATGTAATTTATCATACAAGCGATATCTACTGTCAAATGTATAAACAGATTAAAATAGCATTATGCAAGAGCAAAATCTGCTTATTACAAGTCTTTCTTTAGGCCTGAAATGTTATCTAAATAATCAATTAGACATTAATTAACATATCCAGACCATAATAAACTCTTGATGTCAAGGCTAGCCTTCGATGTTGGCGGATTGAATTCCCATATGCCGCTTAATGGCCGTTGATAATTAAATCAATCAGGTGGATAATCGAGACTATGCTGTTTATATTAATGATTTGAGTAATGATGACCGAGGCTATGTGAATATTTCGAACGCTTTTTTCTTGGCTAATAGTGGACCAATTTGACTGAAATTTTCAGCAACTTACCTTTACACTATCTAGTTTTTAACTATTATAGTGCGAACTGCCATCTCTTTATCTTATCTCCCATAATATAACTTTAAAGCCCCAATAACACTCTTGTTGTAACTGAAAAATATGTCCTAATCTTCATTCTGCTCAACAAATCGTATTATTTTAGAATATTCCAATTAAATGTTGATATAAATTTCATCTTAACACACCTAATTTAAAAAATTGGAAAAATTCAACCAATTGATTTGAAAAGTCTAACGTAAACCTTTTCAAATGTGACTTGGATTTTAAAATATTTTCGAACCCTCTGGACAAATAAAATAGGTTGTAATGGATAATTTACACAACAGGTAGGACATTTAAACACCTAGTACTTAGAATAAGTGTATTATTTATTTTCTGGAGCTACCAAGCCAGCAAGAATGTTATTGTCCCTTTAATATACGACCACCATTTAAAGCTGCATTATGTAAGAGGTAAATCTGCTTATTGCCGATCTTTATTTTGTCTTCTGTTGTTTAAACTATTATTTAGACATAACAAGCAGAGGCGGATCCAGAAGGGGGTTTTCGGGGGGTCCAAACCTCCTCCTGCTCAGATACATGAAAAAAAACCAATGCCTTGCATCAATGAAATTACATCACAAAGTGATCCTACATCAGTATAAAAATGATTTCTCTGTTTAAAAAGCTCAATTTGTATGTATGTCTATGTTATTTAGAGATGATAATGGCAGATTTCCGTAACAGAAACCTGGCAAACCCCCTCCTGCAAAAATTCCAGGATCCGCCCCTGAACAAGCCTATAATCAGCCCTTGCATGAATTTATATTTAGACATTTATTCAAATGCCGAGATTATAATTAACTCTCTAGAACATCAGATGGTTACGACTTAACGTGATCTAAAAATTTAACAATAAATGGATAAGCGAGACAAATTTACATTATGTGAAAACTTTGCACTTTAAACTAGTACAGAATACGGTAATTTGAAATGAAAATTTGCAATTTATTCATTATCTATTTTTGAAGTATTATTACAAAAATGAGCGTCTATCTTAATCGTTTGACTGGTAAACAACGGACAACAACATCAATAATGATATATATATAGTTGCCTATATCTAACTGTTTATGACATAAATTACAATAAATGAAATGAAATGGGGTTTAACGTCCTACTCTTCTGCACCTAACCTGGCTAATGGAAGACAGGAAAACGCCATACAGTGTGCTATGAGGGAAATTTTGCACGGGCAGCGGCACTACGGCCTACTCTTATATCGAATTCCAACTGCCAAGGGATCTTTTACGTGCACGACAATGTGTATACAGGATCTCGATTTTTTTTCCCATCTGAACAACTAAGCAGCTGTCCGTTTTGCATCACTGACAAGGGAAACCACCCGGAAAATCAAGATGAACTTTCTCAGCCAATGCAGGGAGAGAGAGCTCGACTAACATATGATTTAATTTTATTTCAATAATTCGCTTGAGTGTAGGGGTCTTTTACCAGTCGGAGAAAACCGGAGGACCAGGAGAAAACCTATGAGGTTGGAAGCAGACCCTACTTTTTGTCACATACAATCTGGGGAATCGAAACCACGCCAGCTGATTGTCAGGGGCCTGTAGTGTTTCATGAAATTTTAACTAAGATGAAATCCAAATTTTAGTAATTTGATTGGATAATATTAGATTGATTTTAGTGCTTATCCAATCAAACTTGAAGTATCTTCTAAAATTTGATTGGATAATATAAGATTGATTTTAGTGCTTATCCAATCAAACTTGAAGTATCTTCTAAAATTTGGATTTTATCTTTAGTTAAAATTTCAAGAAACAGGGCCCTGCACTTATATGATGCCTTGCGTATATGTTTATCATTCGGTTATCCGCCCCCCCCCCAGTTTGACACGAACAGAATGTACGTGTTCTTGAGTTTTAACATACTTTAGCGAAAGTTCAGTTTTTCATTTATCAACTTTCAGTGCGTAACTTTTTAATGTCTAATTGATCCTGTCTTGAGAAAGAATGCATGACTCTAGGGTAAAACAGGAATAGCTACATGTACTGGATAACCTCTCATCAAACAATGCCTCTCTCTCAGTACCAATTAATAATACTCTTTGCTTTGTTTGTCCAGTGTCAATAGAAACAGCATCAATAATGAGTGATTGTGTTTAGAGACAGCACGATTGGTGCAAAACAATTGCAACGGGTCAAAAATGCTTTTATATGAAACAAATCCAACAGAAAATAAAAGAGTATAGTTTTTCCTGTATTTTTTGTAAGCTTTGAAGATAAATCATCATATCGGCCTTTCAAATCAAAGAGGGGAAAACATTTTACACATAAAAACAAAACATAAAATAATCTATGGAATAACATGATGATTACTTGAGAGAGAGAGAGAGAGAGAGAGAGAGAGAGAGTTTAACCTCCACTTGAAAAAGATTAGATAATTTCGGGACTAACAGATGGTTCCATTTAATATTTCTATAATTCACATGTATTTAAGGGTCTTATATAGTATAGCGAGAGAAAACAGGAGGATACGGACGAAACCCATGGGGTTGGAAAGGCGACCCTACTCCTTGTCACATACAACCTGGGAATCAAAACCATGCCAGTTAATTCAATGACAGACCTATCTGGTTTCATGAGCATGAGATAGAGTCTGTGAGCATTAGAGAGAACACAAGGCAGTGTGAACATTAGAGAGAACACAAGGGAGTGAGTGCGAGAGAGAGAGAGAGAGAGGGAGAAATGGGGTTTAACATCCACTCGACACAAAGTAGGTCGTTTCGGGACTAACATATTTTATTTCTATTATTCGCGTGTGCATAGGAGTTTTTAGCAGTGGGAGGAAACCGGAGTGCCCGGATGAAACCCACGAGGTTGAGAAGGCAGTGAGTGAGAGCACTAGAGAGAAAACAAGGGAGTGAGAGCATTAGAGAGAACACAAGAAATGGAGAGAGAAAGGGGGAGAGAGAGGATAATAAGTGGTAGTAGAAGGAATATATAAGAACGAGGAAAGGTGGTTGGATGGAAAATAACTAGAATATACGCCCGGGGGCGGGGGGGAGGGGCCACACTGTGGAATTGGATATAAAACCTGATCCCAATATTTTCCACTCCCCGACTGACCTGATATTGTGCTGTGTCAAATTAACTTGGTATTATAAAGTAATTAGCTGAGAAATTACTATACCTGTTCAGGTGTGAAAGATATGTGATGACAGACAGGTAGTAAGGTGTAATATCAGGTGTTAATAGATGTAGGTTATATAATAAATAACCGTTTTAGATATACCTGAAAAAATGTCAGGCACTAATGTACTACTACCTGATATTTTCAACTTAGTGACGGACATGTATTAATAATATCAGTAAAAAAGACAAATCAGTGCTGGACAAAATGACAGACACCAGAGGTTTAGTGCCTGACAAAGTCTGAATCTGTGCCTGACATTGTCTTTGACAGGTGCCTTATTTCGAGGCTTGTAAGTAAAATTCTCTATAATTATAGGGGTCTACTGCAACTGGCTGAACAGTTCAATGAGTTAGACCACGTCTGTCATACAATCATGTGGTGTGGGTTCGACTTCCCAGCTTGTACGTGACACGAAGTAGGGTTGCTGGCTCCTCTGGTTTACTTCCACTGCTAACGACCCTTACATGCAAGTAATGAGCTAAAAAAAATAATGTGATTTTTTGTTACTTCAGGTATCATAATCCCAGAAGTTGTGGTCCAATATGTGCAAATATCGAAAGGAACCAAGATCTTTGGGTTAAAAAATACATTTCAAGTTTCAAGTTTCATCTAAATTGATAACAGTTGTGATATCTAGTGTGTTCACAACCTAAAACCATGATTTTTTGTGGCCATTATCTGTGAAATTTTGATCTGATACATGCCAATATTGAAACCCATATTTCAAGTTTTGTGAAAATCAGATAAGAATTGTGGCCTATATACATGCACATTAAAATGTCCGTGGGCATATAATAATAACAAAATATTTATCCTGTGGGCATATAAAAACAAAATATTTATTTATATGTAAATATAATTTTACTAACTACAAAAAACTAATATTAAAGAATTAAGTTCATTAAAGTCAATATTCTCACACAAACTCCAGGAACTAAACAAGTGAGAGTAATGGATCACCAAACCATCTATTAAACCAATACTATTGTCATGGATATCATCCACTCAAGAAAAGCACATAAAAACAACTAATATTTTAGGTTTTTAAAGTTAAGGTCCATTGAAAATAATTAAATTATCAGTAACTTGTTCTATCATACTAAACCTAAGCTGTCTGAAGGGCATGATAAGATGTACGTAGTTAAGGCGAGATCAAGCCTTCTGTTGAAGATGAATGTATGGCATTTTATGATCCACTCATGATTTAATTTTACTTAATTAGGTTGTCTGTTTACATTTAGCTTCCCTTGAGAAGACACTAAGCTAGTTGACCGACATTTTAATTATTAATTCATAAATCAACGATTTTAGTCAAAACTACTAAGTATTTATTTGAGAAGGATTTATTTTCCTTCCATTTATTAAAATAGAAAATGTTTTTTTAATCTTTGTGTGTAAGACAGATTTGAAACAGAGTAGAACTGCATCACAAAATAGAATACTTGTGTTTTGATATGTCGGCCTTTCAGGGCAGAGATCAATTCTTGAAGTAGATAGTTCACTGTGCGCAGGACGTTTTTCCATACAATCAGATTAAGATACAAATCTATATTTCATTTTGTTCTTTATACTTTTGAAGTCCGACAGTAGATGAAGATCTGACACGTTATAGTGGGAGGTCACATCCAGGGTTGTCATACCAGCGACTTTTGACCGCATGACATTAGGCACTGTGGTTTACCTACAGTTCTGTGCATAAAAATGCGTAGAAGTCGCAATAGACCTTTTCATTCGCTAATCCCTCATATCATCCAGAACATGTCAATGATAAAAACTCTTCCAGATCCTAGTGTAGTAAAGACAAGAAAAACGAAATTTTGAATTATAAAAACGAAAACGAAATAGGATCTGTGTTTTAATCAGATTGCCATTTTTCTTAATTACAGCAAATACAGAAGAATGTTTAAAATATGTACCCTGTTTTCATTATTAGAAAAACCCACAAACATTTAAAATAAAGAAATAGATGTAAATTTAGTTCTCCGCTAATAAACTTACCGTCGGATAATTCAAATATAATATCCAGTGTATACGTGACTATTTCTAACAGAATATTACACAGCACGACATGGGAGTTAATTACGAATCAAAACAGATTCCACAGATCTGCGCACAATGAGATAAATGAACTTCTAACTGCTGTGAGTTAAACTCTATAACAATAACTAATGGATCAATCAACTGCTGTGAGAGACGACGGGCAGACACAGAGAGAATGATGAACGTTATAACACAGCAGATCCTGAACAAGGCCAGCTGTTCAATAATTGTCATAATTGTATTAAACGAACGCTCAAATAAAAGTATAAAAGGATCGGGGAAAATAGAAATAGTACATTGAGATAATGATTTCTTTCAAACACCTCTGATAAAATCAATTATTTTAACAGGAAATAATAAAACTGTTAATTATCGTATATAATTCCTATATTATAATTCATCATATGATAAACTAAATCATAAAGAAAAGGTCGATTTATCTACTATTGCTATTTTAGTTTTTTTCTTTTACACAAAGAGAGAAAGAAAAGAGAGAGAGAGATGGGGTTTAAGTCCACTCGAAACAAACTGGGTAATTTCAGGACAAACACATGGTTTAATTTTATTTCATTAATTCGCTTACGCGTTGGGGTCTTTAGCAGTGGGAGGAAACCGGAGGACTCAGAGAAAACCCACGAGATTGGACAGGCAACCCTACTTCTTGTCACGTACAAGCGTGGATTCGAAACCACACCACCAGTTGACTCAATGACAGGCTTTATAATACAGCGTGCATGTTCTAACCATTCGGCCATCAACCCCCCTTTTTTTTCTTTTACAACATTTTTGGTGTCGAAATGTCAATTATAACCTTTACTTTCGATCTACTGGTGAGATTATCTATAAATCTTGTACAAATAAAATCTTAAAAAAATCATTGTTTTTTTGGCGTTTCCATGGATAATTAAATGTTACAGGATTTAAACCTCTAACTCAATATTTTCCATAATATTAGAAATTAGTAACACAAATTATTGGTCCATTTCAATCAATACAGATGTTGCTATCTTGCCAGGAATATATGGAATCCTGATATCTGATATTTAAGACACAATGGACATTTCACATCAGTACACATGTCAATTATTTTAGGATTTTGAGCGTTATTTGTAATGAACAATGAAAAAAATATCCCAGATATGTAGAAATAAATTTTAATCGCTGATTCACAAATGACAAAATGAAAAAAATGTGTACACCGGACAAAGCAGGCGTAAACGACTGTCGTTTAATTTGACATTTAACATACTTCACTAAACATAACTGACTTTAGATTTTACAATAATTGTTTTTAAAAATGGAATATAAAGATTTTATATATACATTCACTTTAGACCGGTTTTCGTCTATTTTAAATTACCAAAGAATTGGGTCATGCACACATTAACTAATCAATCCGAGTTCATTTTAGTATTAATTAATTTGTTGAAAATTAGATATCATGCTGGTCCTATTTCCCCTTGTTGTTGATTCGGGGGTGTGGGGGGGGGGGATGATCAGTGTGTTATATCATAAGGTCTGGCATTGAGTCAGCTGATGTGGTTTTGATTACCTGGTTGTATGTGACGAGGAGTAGGGTCACCTGTCCAACCTCGTGTGTTGTCTCCAGGTCGTCCGGTTTCCTCCCAATGCTAAAGATCCCTATGTGCAAAAGAGAGAGAGAGGGAGAGAGAAATGGGGTTTAACGTTCACTCAACACAAACTAGGTCATTTCGGGACTAATAACACATAGTTTTAATTTTATTTCAATAATTCGCTTGCGCGTCGGGGTCTTTAGCAGCGGGAGGAAACCGGAGTGTCCGGAGGAAACCCACGAGGTTGAGAAAGCGCCCCTATCTCCATGCCACATACGCTCACACCAGGGCTTGAAACCACAGCCGCAAGCCAGAGGTGACCAATTTGTGCAAAAGAATTACTAAAATAAAACTGAACCATATAATATGTTAGTCCCAAAATGACCTAGTTTGTGTCGAGTGGACGTTAAACCCCATTTCTCTCTCCTGTCTCTCTCTCTGTCCCTTTCTTTCTCCCTCAGTAATCATCATGCCATTCTATAGATTAATTTTATGTTTTGTTTTTATGCGTAAAATGTTTTCTGCTCTTTGATTTGAAAGGCCAATATGATGACCTTGGTGTGTTGAGTGGAATTTCGCTGTCAGTGATGCAGGACAGACACCATGCCAGGGCCGTATCTAGCAGGGGTTGCAGGTGGTACATTGCACCCCCAGAAAAAAGGCACCCCCCCACCACCTAAAAAAGGCACCCCCCCACCACCTAAAAAAAAACTGATTTTTGACAATCTTTCAATTATAAAATAATACACTTGATTATGTTCATATGGTGGTGATCTTAAGGCACTGATCAGTCAGTCGGTTTTAAGGGCGCCCACACACCAATGGGTTCATTTGCCCTGATCCAAACTTTCTTTTATCACTTAAGAGGCGGCTATGGCACCCCATCACTCTGCTGCACCGCAAGTTTTAAAATCCTACATACGGCCCTGAACCGTGTCTGTAGTTGATCAGATGGGATAAATAACTAAGGTCTAAGCATATGTATGCTTGTATTCTTTAGTCCTGTCGGTTAAAGCCAGAATTTCCTATTTTTAAGTTACATTTTTGAAATGTATTAAAATATAGACTTAAAATAGATGGTACCTAATCGTACCTTGTTAAAAGGATAATCCTATTTATCCTATAATTCACTATTGCCAGTTGAGAAATTTGCAAAAATATCATTTTCAACTTAAAATTTTTAAAGATAGCTATTCCATGGGGGAATAGAAAAACAAGGGAGGTAATTGTGTAATTATTTCCGGTGTGAATGATTTTTAAGTGTAAGAATGATACCTATGATTGTATAATAGTGAGTTGACAACCTTTTGAGCAAAATACATAGAAATAATTATGTTTTGACTTTATGAGAACATATGAAATTCACGCTACTTTAATAAACGTAGGAAGCTATTCTACATTTCATTTTTGTTGATAAAATTCAGATTTTAATTGCTGGCTATTTACAGGTGTGCTATAAACTGTTAAATATCACACCGTATACCATGGTTATAACATGTACTATCTAAAAATAGAACTTATTTCCTCTTTAAGTTTTAATCGTGAGTTATAATAAATATATCTAGTTTATTTGCTGTTAATTATAAACAAATATAGCACGCTTAGACGGTGTACAGTCTAAAAATAGAACTTTGATTCCCTGCTGTGAATACTGATTTGGTTATTTACGTTAATGATTGCATAGTAAGTGTAGGCGTGAGATAATCGTTAATAGATAATGACATTTTTACGACAAAAACAATTAAGTAAGCTTACGGTACAATAATGACAAACATAATGGTAGTTACTACAGTGTGATATTAATAGTACTGGTAAGTGTCTAAGGACCACACTACACACAATTCAAAACCAAGAAGACAAACGTGTGGACACGGTTAACTACACACAAACCCGCAGACACAACAAAACTGTGGACACGACAAAACTACACACTAACCCGTGGACGCGACAAAACTGTGGACACAAAAAACTACACAGAAAACTGTGGACATAATAAACCTGTGGACACAATGAACTACACACAAATCTATGGACAAGATAAACTACACACATTTCTATGGACAAGATAAACTACACACAAACCTATGGACAAGATAAACTACAGACAAACCTATGGACAAGATAAACTACAGACAAACCTTTGGACAAGATAAACTACAGACAAACCTATGGACAAGATAAACTACAGACAAACCTATGGACAAGATAAACTACAGACAAACCTATGGACAAGATAAACTACAGACAAACCTATGGACAAGATAAACTACAGACAAACCTATGGACAAGATAAACTACAGACATTTGTAGAAATAAACAACAAATATAACATCAAGTGAATGGGTCTGGAGGCCAGCTGTCAAGTAGTATGGTAAGATTCACTATAAGAACATCCGATCTGAACATCAGAGTGGGGTGTTAAACTTCATTTGAACATCAGAGTGGGGTGTTAAACTTCATCTGAACACCAGAGTGGGGTGTTAAAACTTCATCTGAACATCAGAGTGGGGTGTTAAACTTCATCTGAACATCAGAGTGGGGTGTTAAACTTCATCTGAACATCAGAGTGTGGTGTTAAACTTCATCTGAACATCAGAGTGTGGTGTTAAACTTCGTCTGAACATCAGAGTGGGGTGTTAAAACTTCATCTGAACATCAGAGTGGGGTGTTAAACTTCATCTGAACATCAGAATGGGGTGTTAAAACTTCTTTTGAACCTCAGAGTAGGATAATAAACTTCATCTGAGTAGGGTTTTAAATCAGCAATTCTAGATATTGATCAGATATAGAACGAAAATGTAAGAAAAGTGATGTCATTGGTGATGTTCAATAGACGTGTTGGCATTTCATGTGGTTTCGATTCCTTGCTTGGGATTTCGGCAGATTCTCAGGTTTCCTCCCACGGCTACTGATCACAGAGTGATGACAATATACAACTTTCTTAGGACTGATTGGTGCCTCTAACTATCTATGTCCCTTTTTTCTTAATTTCTTCGAGGAAGTTGGGTAGTCATATTCATAGTTACATGTATCAGATACTAAAGGGTTAACTGGGGGTAGTCTATATTTAGATGTACCAGGTACTAAAGGGTTAACTGGAGGGTAGTCTATATTTAGATGTACCAGGCCAGGTATCTAAAGGGTTAACTGGAGGGTAGTCTATATTTACATGTACCTGGTGTTAAAGGGTTAACTGGGGGTAGTCTATAGATATTTACATGTGGCAGGTACTAAAGGGTTAACTGGGGTAGTCTATATTTACATGTACTTGGTGTGAAAGGGTTAACTGAGGGTAGTCTATAGGTACGAAAGGGTTAGCTTAGTTAATCAGTATTTATATGTACCTGGTTTGAAAGGGTTAATTTAAAAAAAAAACAACATGAAAATAACTTACTGATTTGTTTAAAAGTGAAAGAGTTCTGATTCTTCAGCCATTTTACGATTTCATCCCGCTTTGCCTTCATGTTCCCATTCCTTGTTTCGTGGCATGCATCCATTATTCCGGCTCGGTTAGATTTATCTTTCAATCTATGAAATGTTTTACATAATTCTTTTATGCTTCTTATACCCAGCTCTTTGATTCTATCAAAATCATAAATAAAACAGAGAATTAATTTATTACAAACCCAAACAACAATTTACTACAAACCTAAACAACAATTTATTTAACACCCATAAAACAATATTTTTTAAAAGTGCATCCATCTCAACTCATTCAAACTTGTGCCTTGAGAGAGACAGAAAAAGTAAAAAAAGTAATTCATTCTCGGAATAACAAATGTAGTGTACCCCTAGTTCAGAGAGAGTCTGTCCTGGGCAAAATGTCTGTTCTGTACTTGTTTATTTACAGCAGTAATATGTTCGAATTTGCAGTTTACGGTACTTTCGGCTGGTTGATGTTTTATTGGCTAGCCTAAAACTGAATTGCTAATATCCAAGAGGTTTGAAAGACGACCTACTCCTGGATTCGAAACCATGCCAATGACACAATAACTGACCTTATGATGCAGCGCGTACATGCTAAACATTTGGCGCCCACCCCCAAGTAATATCTAGGTTCAGAGTAAAGCAATTTAATTATCTATTTGTTAAGTATTATAGCGAAAACTGTCAGCTCTTTATCTAAATAATTATCAACCAGACGTCAGTCAACTTACCTTTCTGAACTTTCTTCTACTTTATAAAAGTTTATAAAATAATCCAATTCAATTGATTGTCTCAATTCTCCAACGGCCCATTTAAAATCTTCGCCCACATTTTTACCCAATTTATCAACTTCTATCATTCCCACATCTTCTAGTTGCATTACATCTGAATAAAAATTAATAAGGTTACTTTTCTACATGATGAAAGAAAGATAGGCTGGCACTGTCAGGCAGGATACGCCCACATTTTCGAGAGATGAGTAGAGAACAAGCAATACCGAAAGTGATTTTTCCTACATCATTAAGTCCTGTATTTCATACTGTATTGGGAGCAGCCATTTTGTTGGTCAGTTCCAGTCTGATATTCATGAAATTCGAAGCCGGCAATGATTATGGTGTGACGGTACACAACCTAGCAATGTGACTTTTCGGGAAAATCGGATAAGAATTGTGACCTGTAGAGAGTCCACAACCATGATATACCATATCTTTACACTATTCGCGTACAAGCGGCGACCATTTCAACCGGCAATTTTGGTACAATTTTCACGAAATTCGAATAATTCAGGAAGTTATGATCCAGTATGCGCAAATACCGAAAGGAACCAAGATCTTTGGGTTATAACCATGCATTTCAAGTTTCATCAAAATCAAATTAAAATTGTGACCTATACAGGGTCCACAACCATGATATACCATTTTTTAACAGTATTTGAACTCAGACCTTCCTTAAGGTGAAACGGTGATATAATCAAACGTTTTTTTAAATCGGAAAATAATTGTGACTTCCAGAGGGACCACAAGCTAAAAAGGGTGATTTTTCGTACAATCAGGGGCCATAATTTAGGAAGTTACGAATCAATGAGCGCAAATATCGAAAGGAACCAAGATCTTCGGGTTATAAACATGCATGTCAAGTTTCATCAAAATCGGTTCAAAATTGTGACCTATATAGAGTCCACAACCTTGATATAACATATTTTCACACTATTCGCATACAAACGGCTGCCATTTTGTCCGTCAATTTTGGATCGATTTTCACGAAATTCGAAGTCCGTCTTCATTACCATGTAACGGTGATATAATCAAACGGTTTTTTAAATCAGATAATAATTTTGACCTCCAGAGGGACCACAAGCTAAAATGGGCAATTTTTCGGACAATCAGGGGCCATAATTCAGGAAGTTACGATCCGATGGGTGCAAATATCGAAAGGAACCAAGTTCTTTTGGTTATAAACATACGTGTCAAGTTTCATCAAAATCGGTTCAAAATTGTGACCTCTATAGGGTCCACAACCTTGATATAACATATTTTCACACTATTCGCGTGCAAACAGCGGCCATTTTGTTTGTCAATTTTGGTCCGATTTTCACGAAATTTGAACTCAATCTTCATTACCATGTGACGGTGATATAATCAATCGTTTTTTTTAAATCGGATAATAATTTTGACCTCCAGAGGGACCACAAGCTAAAAAGGGCGTTTTTTTGGACAATCAGGGGCCATAATTCAGGAAGCTACGATCCGATGGGCGCAAATATCGAAAGGAACCACGATTTTGGGGTTATAGACATTCATGTCAAGTTTCATTACAATCGGTTCAAAATTGTGACCTCTACAGGGTCCACAAGCTAAAAACATGGTATTTCATACAATCAGGGGCCATAATCCATGAAGTTCCGATCCGATACTTGCCAATATCGAAAGGAACCAAGATCTTATGGGGATAAACCTATATTTCAAGTTTCGTCAAAATCGGATAGGAATTGTGACCTGTAGAGAGTCCACAAACAAATTGTGGACGGACGGACAGGGGCAACGACATAATACGTCCACATGAAAATGTGGGCGTATAAAAATGGAATAAATCATCCACCCAACACAATCTAGGTCATTTTGGGACTGTCATATAGTGCAATTGTGTATCAATAATTCACTTCAGCAGTGGGAGCATATGAAGACCTAAAGAAAACGCACAAGGTCAGCCAGGTGATGCTAATCGAGCTATGGACGAAATATCGCTATTCCCCACCATTGTTCTCAGGCTGTTTTAGAACCCTTACCATCTATTTGTCACCACAGTTCTTTATTTTCCACCAAAAGAAATCCTTTCTCACTATATTTGACACAAATTTATAATAATTCATCTCCATTTTCAAGTAGAATTTAGCAATGAAATAAACATGTGGTTTGCGCATGTCTGGGTCTTGTAATGTCTCTCAGTTTAAACGTATTTGGTGAATGTTTATATTTATAATCGCAGAATTCTACTTGAAAATAGTGTTGAATCTTTATAAATGTGTGCCAGCTGTGGCAAGAAATGATTCCTTTGGCGAATAAAGTAGAATCAAGGTGAAAAATAGTAGGTAAGGATTCCAAAATAGCCTTAGAACAGAGGTGGGGAACAACGGTATTTTCATACTGCAGCAATAGAAGGGATGTCAGCTGTTTCGTAACCTGGCTGTTTCGTACTTAGTTCATTTGTACCTCACGTGAGCTGTTTCTTACCTTCGTAAATTTCAAGTTTTACATGTACTTAAACTTCAGCTTCCTCACATGAGCTGTTTCGTACCTTCGTTAATTTAAACTTTTACAATGCACTTAAGCTTAACCCTCCTCCTTTTGCACCCGGGCTTCGGATCGGCGTTGCTCTAGTTTCTTCTATTCTATCGACACTATCGTGCTAAGTTAAAGTTTGTTTTTTTTAAATTATTTTCTTCTTTTGTGCTGTGCTTCTATTCTATTGTGCAACAGGAGTGGCAGTGGGGCCGTAAACAAACAGGGAGCTGATATCTGGTTCTGTGCGTATTTCTCCCACAGACTAAAAATACGATCCTGGTCTAGAGTGCGAATTCGTTGATATCTTTTTAACTTCCCCTCTCACACAAGCTTTATCTGTAACGGCAATATCGATGCTTCTTCATGCAGCAATCTACAGAGCAGGTAAAATAACTGCTTGCGCTGCATGACCCTTTGAAGTTAACAATCGCCGGTCAATATTGACAAAAATCACAACTCATATACAATGTATAGTCAATAATCACATCTCACCCAGCAGAATGGACTCAACACCAGATTCAATATTTTATAAATCTCTTTTTAACCGCTTTAACAATCTTCAATCAATTATCGTCAAGAATCACAACTCACTCGCTTAATAAGTTCAGTTCAACACCAGAATATAAACAACCAAGGCAGATCGCAGTGTTTGTTTTTTTTTTTGCCAACTTATATTATTAAATTTCTTTCAACATATTTAAAAAAAGTACAAAGCAAATGGGTTCTAATTCTGGTTCAGCAGCAATTTTTATAAAATTCGCGCAACAATCAGCCATCTTTGTTTTATAAAGTTCGCATTGCAGCCATTCTTATAAAATTTTCGTTGTGTTTCAACATTATTTCAACAACACGTAGGAAAAGATATGAATCAATCTGAGGTACGAATCATGTTCCAAATTTATTTCAACAACATGTAGAAAAAGGTACGAATCATGTTCCAAATTTATTTCAACAACATGTAGAAAAATGTACGAATCATGTTTCAACTTTATTTCAACAACACGTAGGAAAAGGTACGAATCATGTTTCAACTTTATTTCAACAACACGTAGGAAAAGGTACGAATCAATCTGAGGTACGAAACGAGGTACGAAAGAACTAAGTACGAAACAGCCAGGTTACGAAACAGCCTGCACCCAATAGAAGACCGAATAGGAACTGTGTAGTGAATATATTGTTCGCTCGAGGACAGTTCCAAAAGGAACTACATCATAACCATCAAAACTTTAATTAAAGTTCCAATTGCATATTTTCTAAGAAAGTCAAAACATAATTATTTCTATGTCTTTTGCTCAAAAGGTTGTCAACTCACTATTATACGATCATGGGCAAAATTTCACAGGTGTTAAAATGGCTGACACAGGCTGATTGAGGAAATACTAACTCAATTACCTCCCTTGTTTTCCCATTCCTCTCCAATACTCCATGGACGGCCATCTTCAAACGTTTGAATTTGAAGTTGAAAATGATATTTTTGCCAATTTCTCAACTGGCAATAGTGAATTATAGGATTATTCTTTAACAAGGGTACATAATCTATTTTAGGGCTTTATTTTAATACATTTTAAAAATATAACTTCAAAATATGCTATTGGCATTGAATTGGAACTTTAAGACTACGACTACAGGAGTAATCAAAACCTTCAACCGTTTGTAATCAAAGATATAGGCTTACCTAATGCCTTCAGCAAAGGTTTGAGGTAAACAAAATCACGTTCTTTCATCCACGATTCTACACGCTTCCATTCATTCGCCGCTTTGAAACTTGAAAAGACTTTATCACCAAAATAACTAATTAGTCCCGTCATACAGGCAAAGAATATCCACTTTGTAAGCGAAATTTCAATAGACATGATGCTAAATTCGCTAAGATCTAATCATTACGTATTCACACAATCTACTTAATCAAGCCCACCATCCATCATCTCATAATCTATTGACAATCTTCCTTTCGGTTCCGCTTAAGTCGTGTTTACTCATGAAGTCAAGCATGGAAACCGGAAGTTTATTTCTGCTTCGGCTAAACAAAATTGCATATTTCAGGCAATATTTTCTCAAACGAATTACACAGTAAATCAATACCGTGATCTGTATTAAAGTCGTTATTCAATATCTGTAGAATTCATTCAATTAGTAAATATACATATCAAGACAAAATATTTTAATTACTGTACTGATTTTACAGTTCGGAAAAATGTCGTTATGGGAAATAGTTTCGGTTGCGAAGATTAATTCACCAAAATCCAAGATGGACGCTTCAGGTGTGTGGTTTTTCTGTTCAAGAATAGTTTCTGTTTTATTACTCATTTACTAAAATAAATTTAATATCAATAATGGAAGTAATCCATAATTAAGAGCTTTATCTAAATGACCAATTAATGAAAAGAGCACACTACGTTAATGACAACTCGTCACTGCAGACCAGTCTGGGTCTGGATAGCCTTTAACTTTAATTATTACTTCTTCTTGCCTTGTTTTTTTTTTTTGGCTGAATTCAGTAGCTGAGTAGGCTTAGCCTAAGCAATGTTCGATGGCAATATGAATAATAGCAATGATAATGTAATATGTAACAGGCCTTGCCTGAGTAGATAGAAGCTGTTGTGATTGTTGTCAAATATAAAACCTTCATAATTTATAATTAAGTTTCCCAAGTGATACAAGTATTACAAGTGTCAAGTGAAATACTGCGTTGCTTTAGACTTAGAGCTTTGCTCTATAAAATCTATTATAGTGACCTGTATTGGTCGTTATTACACCTTTGCACCACTACCGGGTTCTGTGGTCATAGATCGGAAATTGGACTGTCAAACTAACGAATAATCAGAATACAACCATGGGTTAATTTGTGGTTCTGTGGTCCATTATTACTCTGGCGTTAAACTTAACAGTCTAGATATTAAACACAAGGAATAAGGAGATGTTTCATTATCGGAGTGGTATACTATCAGGTGTAATAATAGGTGGTTTGACCCCGACCCTGATGATTATTATTATTAACTGCAGTGTTAGGGAGTCAATCTGTTTCACAGAGAATTACTTACGAATTATCTCTGTCACAGATGACTGTCTACAACACGTCAGTCATTGGCTCAACGGTTCGTGCATTGTTTACATAACATCTAACTGCTTGGGGCAAAATGATGCATTTTACTCATTTTATTACCCATTTACACTAAATAGGAAATATTTTTTAACGTCTTTATTTATTTTTCTTATATTTCCAAAATTCTGTTTGAATTTTAATTTGTCGGAGTAAAAAAGTTAATATGGGGGACTAAGTAGTCTCGTCGATGTCATGATTATCAGTGATTGTGGCAGCCAAGCGAATATTCACTGTGTGATCAGTTTATCACGGAGTATGTAGGAATCTGTTGTACATGTAATGTCTTGATATTCTAGTCTATATGATTAATAGATATATAAAATGATGACAATTAGGGAGTAAAAGGCCTATAAAATAAAAATGTTATTGACCGATTCCCAGTTCCCCCCCCCCTGGTCTTAATCCCCTTAATGTATCAAGTCTTTATGACTATAGCAATTGGTAGTGGTGCAAAATGCTATTTTTTTGGTGCCCTTGCCGTAACGATACTTTGTGAAAATGTAGCCCATACGAGATAAGGTACTATTGTATATTTTCCGTTTTAATATTAGCAGAATTGTCTAGTCAGCTAGTCAATGTCATTTTGCTTAATTAGTCATATAGATTATTTGGCGTTCATGGTTGACCTGACTCCCTTTTATTTACAAATAGGGTATGTGGGAAGAGTTCACATAAAAGTTCACGCTGGTGGGTATAACATTTCCGCACCTATTTATTGAGGGTTTTAGGATCTTGAATGTGAATCACGTGATCAACTGTAAATGCCGATTATTTTTTGTGTGTGTGTTTTGATTTTCATTACATTTTTTTTTATTTTTTGTTTCTCAGAAAAAGGTACTTACTTTTCACCTGCAACTAACCGTTGTGCATGAAATCTGATAAGAAAAACGACCCATTTTGTTACCATACTCAATTGGTTGCCATTTCTTGTACACAACCACAATCCGTTTCTACATGCACATGCACAGCAAGACAACTGTTTACAAGTTTTATAGAAATTATTGTGTTATACTTTAACCAAACATCATCGCATGTGCGTAATTTAAACGATAGGCCTGTTTGTTTTTACTGGATAGCATGTACAGAAGTTATGTTGAAGAAACTAAAAAGGGTAGGCACCTTTGTTCTAGAACTTGAAAGAGAGAGAGAAATGGGGTTTAACGTCCACTCAACACAAACTAGGTCATTTCGGGACTAACATATGGTTTAATTTTATTTCAATAATACGCTTGCCCGTAGGGGTCTTTAGCAGTGGGAGTGCCCGGAGGAAACCCACGAGGTTGAGAAGGCGCCCCTATCTCTATGCCACATACGCTCACACCAGGACTCGAAACCACAGCCGCAATAGAACTTGAAAGGTTAGTTCACTAAATAGAGGGGTTGAATGGCCGAATGGTTAGTATGTGTGCGCTGTATCATAAAGCCTGTCATTGAGTCAACTGGCGTGGTTTCAAATCCTTGGTTATATGTGACAAAGAGTAGGGTCGCCTGTCTAACCTCGTTGGTTTTCTCCTAGTCCTCCGGTTTGCTCCCACTGCTAAAGACCCCTACGCTCAAGCAAATTATTGAAATGAAATTTAAACCATATGTTAGTCCTGGAATGACCTAGTTTGTGTCAAGTGGACGTTTAACCCTATTTCTCTCTCTCCCTCTCTCTCTCTGACTGCTTTGTTCGCTAAATAAAATAAAACTCAAACAGAGTGTTTCCAGCTGCCGATAATGCATTCGAATTGAAACCATCAATTTCAAATTCCTATGTAGCACGGGTGTAAATATGTGATGTGTGATTGTTTGTATGCCTGGCGACGCCTAGATTGTTCTATCATGTGATGTATCAATATTACATATACTGGTACTTCCTAATCATTTCGTCATTTGAAATTCTTCTTGTCTTATTCGGTAGATGATTATCAATTTCGGGTCGGGGGTCGCAGACTTGCATCCTGTCAGGAATATTCTTTCATTGAGTGAGAACCTTAAAGGGGCTGATCCCAACTGGCATAATCCTCGCTAGCGAGAGAGAGGGAAATGAGGTTTTACGTCCACTTGACACAAATTAGGTCATTTTGTACTAACATGGTTTAATTTTATTTAAATAATTTGCTTGCTCAGGGGCAAAGTCAATGTTCACTATATTGTTGTTTGCAATGGATTCAATATCTCCCAAATGATGTTCGGTAGACTTAAATACAAATACTCTGATTAGACTTAATTGAAAATACTCTTGGCTAACTTAAGTGGACATACTCTGGGCTGACTTAAGTGGAAATACGCTGGGCTGACTTTAAGTGGAAATTGTCTGAGCTGATTTATGTAAGTGGAATTTGGCCTACTTTGGGCTGACTTAAATGGAAATACTCTGAGCTGACTTAACTTAATGGAAATACTCAGGGCAGACATAAGTGGAATTAATTTGGGCAGACTTTGTCGGGGGGGGGGGGGGGTGAGGGGCTTGACATTTATTCATTTTGTCAGAGTTATAAGATTCATGTCAGTTATTTATGTTCAATTTGATTTTGCTTTTGCAGAGTTAAGAAGGAAAGATGGAAGTCTGGTTGTCGTCGGTGATCGTATTGTGACAGATGATGAACATTACGCGACAATTAAATATATTGGAGAAGTTCCACCAACAAAAGGTGACATGTATATTCTGGTGCCCAAAATTTGTTCTGCTTTAAAGCGCTTAATTGGTTCTTTTTCTTTAGACAGCACTCTTAAAAAGCGAATTAACATAAAACGTACACTTTTGATATCTCAATTCCAAGATAGTTGTGGTGATGTCATGCTCGGTCCCAATTTACAAATTTTTAATGTCTGGTTCACTGTTGAAAAATTAACCCTTAGAACCGGAAATGCCGCAAAACCGGCTTGACGTTGTATCGCATATACCCGAAATGTCGGTTTTGCGGCTTTGGGCGTGTTCAAGCTCCAATTACGTTGACGTCATAATTAATATGACGTCCTGTAAATCCAGGGTGGGACGTGCAACACCCCATGTAAAGTCAGTGTTCAAAGGGTTAACCATTAAACATCAATAATCAATTGGGTTGTTTATTTGTTAACATTGATCGAGAAATTAAACGCTTGTAAATTGGACACACATTATCAAAATTAATCAGCCAGCTTTAAACTGGACACAAATACAAATAAGATGATATTTGATGATTTTAAACAATTTTTTTAAAGTTTTGAAACAAAGATTCAATATTAAATGAAGGTAAAAAAAATTAGTGCTAAATGCACAAGAATAAACAATAGAGAGGTTTTGCAACTTAACAGGTACATTTACATTTAGATAAGTGATTTTCTAACTGTACATTATAACGTTTCGCTAAATTCACAGTTACAGTTACACTTAGTAGGTGGCGACACAAACTTGATCCAAGATCTTGAATGACCTTCATCCTGGATAGGTTGTTGAAGATGAGATCGGTAAAGCACAAACATTTTTTGTCTCGGCCTCTTCTTATTTTGGCTATATGAAGGAGAAGGTCTTCTCCGTGGATTTAGTTTGTGAAAACCACAATTTAGAGAAAAATTATAGACAGGACCATAGACATTAAACAAGGTTTAGCTAAGTGTTTTGAACATACAGTTATGGAGGCTGCTATTCGTCAGCCACACTTTTATGGCGTTCGCTCCACGTCATACGTCACAAAAACTGATGACGTTTAACCATCTAAATGTAAGTATAAATGTAAATTTGCGAAACCTCTCTAACACCTCGGTTACAGTGATTGTTGTATATGTTGTATATTTTTGTTGTATATTTATCAGGTTTATGGTTGGGTGTTGATTGGGACGAACCAAATCGAGGGAAACACGATGGTACACATAATAACATCAAATATTTTACAACCAGGTAAAGTATAATCTTTACATACAGGAGTATATACATCATGGAGAGGAGTCAACATAGGCCCAGCCTGTTCTCCAATCCATTTTCAAATGAAATAAAGTATTGTTTACAAAAAAATATATATACACACGTCATACAGTGTGCTATGAGGGAAATTTTGCCCCGGCAGCAGCGCTACAGCCTATTCTTATATCGAATTCCAACTGCCAAGGGATCTTTTACATGCACGCCAATGTGTACACAGGATCTTGTTTTTTCGTCCCATCCGACCTATTAGACAGCTGTTCTTGTCAGGCCCTCTGTTCTTCATCACTGACAAGAGGAAACCACGCCGGAAAATCGAGATGAACTTTCTCGGCCAATGCAAGGATCGAACACCCGACCTCCAGGCTAGCGAGCCAGCACCTTATCCACTTAGCCAAGTGATCCCCCACACACCACTCAACTCCCGCTAACAGAAACAATTATTTATTTATTTTCAGGTACGAGAAATCAGGTTCGTTCTTTCGACCTCAGAAAGTGAATACAGGAATAACGTTTATATCAGCCGTAAGAGATCGCTACGGTTTAAAATCAGAACATGATGCCGGGGTTATAACAGACGAACTGTTTGTCGTGGGAACGGGCAAAACTACAGTTGTTGAAATGGTCGGAGCAAAATCTCTAAATCTTAGGCAAAGGTGAGTTTTACTGTCTTCAGATAAAAATAACACGGACTACACATTATAAAAACATGGAATTCTGGGGGTTGGGTGGCTGAATGGTTAGCACATGCGTGCTGTATCATAAAGCCTGTCATTGAGTCAACTGGTCTTGTTTCGAATCCCCTGTTGTACGTGACTAGTAGTAGGGTCGCCTGTCCAACCTTGTAGGTTTCCTCCGGGCACTCCGGTTTCCTCCCATTGCTAAAGACCCTTACGCACAAGCAAATTATTGAAATAAAATTAACCATATGTTAGTCCCGACATTACCTAGTTTGTGTCAAGTGAGTGTTAAAACAGCATCTCCCTCTTTACAAAAATACAACCAAAAGAACATTCCGAATTGACAGAATTACAATAGAGTGACGCGTAATTCAGTCCTGTCACAATTCTGTCAGTCCCGACAGCTGAGGTGGACTGAGTAGAATCGTGGCGTATTCCTAGGTAACAAGTATGTTTCAGCTGTCATGATTGGTTGAAATATTTTTTATGCAGTCGGCACTCCGAAATTCTCCTTTTCACTCAATTGACACCAGTTTTGGAATTTAATTCCTGACTGTCAATCGAGCATCCCCAAAATCAACATGCTTAAAGGGAGATAACTACTAAAACATAACAGGAGATTATATTCATGGATAACCAGATGCAGGAATTGGTTGATATCCTGTTGCAGTAGGCAGCTGCTGTGACTCAGTGAGTAAGATTGTGGCTCGCTAACCAGATGGTCTCTGGTTCAATCACTCTGTTGATCAAGAAAGTTCATAAAGGATTCTCCAGCGCTTTTTCCCTTGTGAGTGGAGCATGACAATGGGCTTATTAAGGGATAAATGAAAACCGAGGTCACATGTACACTGTTTGCACATAAAAGAGCACTTAGCAGTTGGAATTCAACATACGAATAGGCTGTAATGCTGCTGTCTGGGTAAAATTTCCTTCATACCTCATCATATGGCGTATGCCTGTCGCAGCAGAACAGTTGAATGTCAAACCCCATTTTATTTTTATCCCTGTTTCAGTAAACTAGCAGACCTACTGGAAGTAGATGTCAAAGGTCTTCCTATATATGGAGCAGGACAGGATGACCTTTCAACTCTGACCCCTAATTTAGTAGAGGTCAACCTTGGGAAGAATTTGTTATCATCATGGAAGTCTGTAGCAGAAATCGTTAGACAGTTACCCAAATTAACTAATTTAATTCTCAGGTAAATCATATTAAATTAAATGGTGAATATCGGGGAATGGGCTATAGTTAATTTGTACTCAGGGTCATTCTTGTGCATTCGTTTTTTAGGATGCATTAAAGGGACAATCCTGATAGAGTCTCAAAAATCAAAGTCTAAGTATTTATGAAATTTATGGACCAAAATATAGTGGCATGGTGTATTTTACCTTGTCTCAAAATTTCAGCTCAAAATAATGAGTCGTTTGGACGTGAACGTCAACACTGCTTATCCGGGTCAATTTTATCATTGGGTGACCTGATAATCGATTAATGCTTCTTGAGAGGTCTATTATTACAGTGAATGACCCATGCCCTGTACTTAATAACAAAAGGTAAATTTCACCTACATATTATTTTTATAGAAAAAAAGTCTGGTTTTATCCAGATACCGTATAATAAAACGTTCTCCATTTCCAGATAAAGACTGTCGGGTTTAAGTTATTTACAAGCGTATCACAAATATCGGGTTAGTAGGTGGGCCTTAGGTTATGGATTTTAAAGGATTTTAACACAAAATTAAGCAGTTTTATTCCCCAAAAAGTGATCGGGATTGGCACTTTAAACAGAAATGGCATTTAACGTCAACTTGACACAAATCCTTTTATAATTAGGGTTAAAGTTATTGAGAAAGAGAGCGAGAGAGAAATAGCATTTGACTCAACTCTACCCAAACCCCCTTATAATTAGGGTTTAAGTTATTGAGAAAGAGAGGCTCTTGATTAAAATATACTTCTTTTCAAAGATCCACTTGTTAGGTTACATGTCTAAAGAAGGGTCCTACATAAAAAGTGATAAAACAAAATGTTGAATGCCTTCTTATTATAATTTGTTAAAACTGATTTAAATATTTTTTTTAAAGAAAATTATAATAAATTGGACTTGTGTCAGGTACACTTAATTTTCTTCTTTGGTGCTATAAAATTTCATATTTGTCATATGGAAATATTTGTATGTGCCATAAAATAAAACGTAATTGAAAAGTAATTGAAAAGTAATTGAAATGTAATTGACCATTACATGATTTTTGGAATGTAATTAATTACATTTCCATTACTCATTATTTTTAAAATCTTCCATTACTCATTACATGGCCATTACTTAAAAAAATGTAATCATTACATTCCATTACCATTACCCCAGCCCTGAAGAGAGCGAGAGAGAAATGTAATCATTACATTCCATTACCATTACCCCAGCCCTGAAGAGAGCGAGAGAGAAATGTCATTTTATGGCGACTATACCCAAACCCCCTTTTGAGACTAGCATATGGTTGAGTTTTAATTAAAAAATGTGCTTGCCAGTATGGTTCTTTTAGCAGTGAGAGAAAATCAGAGAAAACCAACGAGATTGAACAAGCGACTCTACTCCATGTCACGTACACGTGGGGAATCGAAACCATGCCACTTGACTCCATGATAACCCTTATGATCTAACGTAAGATAGGGGCGCCTTCTTGACCTCGTTGGTTTCCTCCGGGCACTCCCACTGCTAAAGAGAGAGAGAGAGAGAAATGGGGTTTAACGTCCACTCGACATAAACCAGGTCATTTTGGGACTAACATATGGTTTCATTTCATTTCAATAATTCGCGTTCGCGTAGGGGTCTTTAGCAGTGGGAGGAAACCGACGAGGTTGAGAAGGCGCCCCTATCTCCATGCCACATATGCTCACACCAGGGCTCAAACCACAGACGCAAGCCAGAGGTGACCGGTCAGCTAGAGGTCGAAGCGCGGCACTCTAGGCCACTAGGCCACCCCCCCCCCCACACACACACACACACACACACACACACACACACACTGCTAAAGACCCCTACACGCAAACGAATTATTAAAATAGAATAAACCATGTGTTAGTCCCAAAATGACCTAGTTTGTGTCGAGTGGACATTAAACCCCATTTCTCTCTCTCTAAATCATCACATTACACATTTTGTGCCTATCTTTAAGACAAGTATTAATACAACACACCTCTATAATCATAGTTTGATTTATTTCTATATTTCAGTTTAAATCGATTACCCGTACCCAAAGATGTAGAAAGTTTGTCATCTGATTTCACTCATATTAAATCTTTAAAACTTAATTTTACCTTTTATACTTGGCAAGAGGTAAGTTTTTATCATTTGACCTTTGAACTTTTATACTTGGCAAGAGGTATATAGTTGTTATCATTTGACCTTTAAACTTATCATTTGACCTTTGAACTGTTATATATTGCCAGCAGTAATAAGTTGTTATAATTTGAACCCTGACCTTGTATACCTGACAAGGTGTAAATTGTTATATTTTGACCCCTGACCGTGTATTCCTTGACAAGGTGTAAATTGTTATATTTTGACCCCTGACCTTGTATAACTGGCAAGAAGTAAATTCATATAGATTAACTTGCAACTTTGTGTGAGGTATTGTGTATGTGAGTTGTAGTTTACGTCCACTTCCAACATGGTGATATCGCTGACAAAGGGGAGGAATCTTTATAATAGATTACACATGATTACTGTGGTCAACTGTCACTCAGGATGTCAAGCTTACATCTGATGTCAACTGTCCATCAGGTAGATGTCACTCAGGAGCAGGGTCGCCTGTCCAACCTCCTTGTCCTTAAGTTTCCTCCAACTGCTAAAGACCTGTGCAGACAATCAGAAAGTTTCCTCCCATTGCTAAAGACCCATACCTGCAAGAATTATTGAAATAAAATCTCTCTCTCTCTCTCTCTCTCTCTCTCTCTCTCTCTCTCTCTCTCTCTCTCTCTCTCTCTCTCTCTCTCTCTCTCTCTCTCTCTCTCTCTCTCTCTCTGTAGTCAATTTTGTTTATTTTTTTCAGCTGTTGGAGTGTAGTAAGATGGTGAAGAATTTAGAAAGTTTAAGCTTTTGTTTTAATTCCCTCTCTAATCTTCACGATTCTACCGGCTATTTAAATCATCTACGAAATTTGGCTATAGAAAATAATAATATCTCAAGTTGGAAAGATGTTTTATATCTAGGACATCTACCAAGGTATGTAAACTGTCCTGATATCTAGAATATAGTTAGAGGGGTATCCCACTTGTTGTAAATTGCCCAGGAGTATAAAAGGGAATTTCTGGCTTGCTGTAAACTGTTGTGATCCCTGGTCTATTGTTGGGGGATTTCTAGCCTTTTGTAAACTGCCCTGATCCTTGGTCTATTGTTGGAGGATTTCTAGCTTTTTATAAACTGCCCTGATCCCTGGACTATAGTTGGGGAATGCCTAGCTTGTTCGAATTTGCCCTGTTCCCTGGACTATAGTTGGGACGACGAGCTTGTTGTAATCTGCCCTGATCCCTGGACTATATTTGGGATGACTAGCTTGTTGTAATCTGCCCTGATCCCTTGACTACATTTGGATTATTTCTAGCTTTCTGTAAACTGCCCTGATCCTTGGTCTATTGTTGGGGGATTTCTAGCTTTTTGTAATCTGCCCTGATCCCTGGACTATAATAGAGGATTTGTAGCTTGCTGTAAACTGTCCTGATGTATATAGCTTGCTGTAATGCAAGACATTTATGTGGCTTTACAGAGATCGTGCATATCTCACTATATTTATTTTGTAACGTAAAGGACAGGAGCTTGTAAAATGGAAAAATTCTTACAAACATTGACATTAAGCTGGAGCTTATTTTAATATGTCCGCCCGCTAAATCTGATATTGACCCTGTAAACCACTGTTTCTAACACAGTCTGTGGCTGGTGTCTTATGTCCATTGCATTTCATTTTTCTGACTATACTGTCCCTACTACCTCCCTTCAGCAAGGTGCTTGTTGCTGTATTTATGTCGCCTGGCAACATATAATAACTATATTTAATCTCTTTACTGTCCGCAGATTAGAAACGCTGTCTTTAAATGAAAACCAAATAGATTCCATAGAATTTCCAGATGTTGACGTCACAGAGAAGACATCTTTTTTTCCAAAATTAAAAACACTTTATATACTTAGAAATAAAATCTCACAGGTAAGATACTACGATATCACCCTGCTACAAAACTTGACAAGAAATCGTATTCTCCCTGAAAGATATGTCAAGTGTAGGAGCAGAACCATAGGACGTTAAACCCCCTTTCATTTCAAAGATTTGTACTTTATTGTTATGACCCGTAACGTCACAATCCAGCACAAGACAGCCTAGTAACCTTTGACACATAATGTCACAATTCAGCACAAGACATCCTAGCTAGAAACCTCTGACACATAATGTCACAATTCAGCACAAGACAGCCTAGCTAGAAACCTCTGACTCATAATGTCACAATTCAGCACAAGGCAGCCTAGTAACCTCTGACCCCTAATGTCCCAATCCAGCACAAGATAGCTTAGTAACCTCTAACATGGATACTACCACATCAATCTAAACTTCCGGTTGACAAACCCTGTTAATGAGCTACCAAGCCTAACATACCCATAGCTGGTTAACTCACTAATGTTGGGGCTCACGGTGGCTAAGTGGATAAGGCGTGGTTCACTAGCCTGGAGGTCAGGTGTTCGATCCCTGCATTGGTTGAGAAAGTTCATCTTGATATTCTGGCGTGATTTCCCCTTGTCAGTGATGCAGAAGGAGGGCCTGACAAGGACAGCTGCCTAGTCCTTTGGATGGTATGAAAAACTGAGGTCCCGTGTACACATTGGAGTGCATGTAAAAGATCCTTTGGCAGTTGGAATTCTATATAAGAGTAGGCTGTAGCTCCGCTGCCCGGGCAAAATTTCCCTCATAGCACACTGTATGGCGTATGCCAGTCTTCCATTAGCCCAGGTTAAGTGCAAAAGAGTAGGACGTTAAACCCCATTTCATTTCATTTCATTTCACTAATGTGTTACCCCAACAACCCTAATCCCTTGACAGTTGGAATTCCACAGACCCGCTGTCCGTCCAAAATTCACCCCACAGTAGATTGCATGGCGTATCCCTGTCCTAGCAGAACAGTACGACGTTAAATATTTGATATCTTCCGTTATTTTTCAGTGGTCGTCTGTAAATGAGTTAAATAAATTAAAGAGTCTGTGTGATGTCATGATGTTGTTTAATCCAATCAATGATACCCATACACCAGAAACTGTTCGGCAATTAATGATCGCTAAAATTTCCACGTTAACTTTACTAAGCAGAACAGAGGTTTGTTACTTTATAATATCAATATTAACTATTTTATAACATTGATGTCAATGTCGCATGGTCGTTATTTTATAACATGTTAATTTTACTAAATATATCAGAGAGTCGTTATTTTATAACATCGATGTTAATTTTACTAAACATATCGGAAAGTTGCCATTTTATAATATCTGCATTAACTGTAATAAAAATTTATCAAGAGTTTTTTTTATTTTAAATATTGTTCAAATAATCTGTTAACACTGTGTGGTAGACATTTGACCTCGGATTTTATGTAATAGCTGTTTTCTGATTGTTCAGAACCCTAGTTATAGAAATAGTTATATCTGACTGGTCCAAACCATATTGTGGGAGGAGTCAACAGAAAAGTCAATTTTGATATGTATATGAAAGTTAATCTGGCGCGGTTCGTCCTTGTCAGTGGTGCAGGACAGAGGTTGTGGCAAGGGAAAATGTATAGTTGTTCAGATGGGATGAAAATCGAGGTCCCATGTACACATTGGCGTGCACGTAAAAGATCCCTTGGTTGTTGGAATTCGATATAAGAGTAAGGCGTATGTCCATCTTTATTAGTCCAGTCGGACAAGAACATTAGGACGATAAACTCCATTTTGTTTCATTTTCCTTTTGTAAGATCTTACCAGAAGAAAGGAAGGGATCGGAAATCGACTATTTAAAACGGTTTGGTGAAGAATGGCGGAAATCAGGAGGAAGTCAGAAGGAAGAAGAAAATAATCCTAGTCCAGATTTTATGAAGGAACATCCACGTTACCTTGAGCTTATTAAAAGTAAGGATTGAATTAACGTAACAATGCGCTATTGGCATTTGTCACTTAAATATCAAACTTATCACAGCTTAAACATGCATTATGTTAGAGCTAAATCTGCCTGTTGCAGGTCTTTCTTTTGTCTAAATTATGAATTAGACATGAATGAACTTATCAAGACCATAATCAATTCTTGATGTCATCACTAGCCTATGATATTTACTGGATTAGGATCCGATTTGCTGCTCAACTTTCATTCATGATTTAATCATGAAATGGATAATCAAGACTATGTTTTTATCGTACCAACTTTAGTAATGATGATCGAATTAATGTAATATAATTTTGAATGTACAGAACGGGAATAACGTTCTGGTGATTCAAAGCGTCATTATAATAATACTTCCTGTTTTCGAAGTTAAATATTTCTGGTTTTGAGAAAACTGAATATCCCGACAGTCTGCGTAATCCGACATACTGTAACCATCCTGTACGATGTCGGATATGTCAGAGTTCACTGTATATTACTGTATTTCATCAGAAATGTTTACTGTTTATTTACAGAATGGGGAGCTCCTGAAGATTCTGAATTTAAACAAATTTCATCCAAATTAAAAGATAACCTCATCTGTATCCTTTCAATCTTATAACGAGAGAGAGAAATGGGGTTTAACGTCCACTCAACACAAACTAGGTCATTTCGGGAGTCGGGACTAACATATGGTATCATTTTATTTCAATAAATCGCTTGCTCGTAGGGGTCTTTAGCAGTGGGAGGAAACCAGAGTGTTCGGAGGAAACCCACGAGGTTGAGAAGGCGCCCCTATCTCCATGCCACATACGCTCACACCAGGGCTCGAAACCACAGCCGCCAGCCATAGGTGACCTACTAGCTAGAGGTCGAAGCGCGGCACTTTAGACCACTAGGCCATCCCAACCCCCCAATCTTATAATGAACTGTGGGAGCCGTGGGGGCTCAGTGTGTAAGACATTGGCTCGCTAACTCAAACTCTTGTGTTGGACGAGAAAGTTCATCAGGATAATCGTTCAGATGGGAGGAAAACTGAGGTACATATGACACTGTCCAGACAAAAATGTATATGTAAAATTTTACATGTTGTCCTTAACTAAGTGTAGTTGTAAAAATAGCCTGTCCACAAAATACAGCAAAGGGTGTTGTGGAGAAAAAGTTACCACGTAAGTTTATTTTTATTAAAAACTAAAATGATCATTTTTTCATTAATACCTTTCCTTTTCTTGAGTTGGTGTGAATAGTCTAGTAGGGGTCGGTAATAAGGGTTGGTGTCAATGGTCTTTAGGGGTCGGTAATAAGGGTTGGTGTGAATAGTGTAATAGGGATCAGGATAATAAGGGTTGGTGTGAATAGTCTAGTAGGGGTCGGTAATAAGGGTTGGTGTGAATAGTAGGGGTCGGTAATAAGGGTTGGTGTCAATAGTCTAGTCGGGGTTGGTAATAAGGGTTGGTGTGAATGGTCTAGCAGGGGGTTGGTAATAAGGGTTGGTGTGAATAGTCTAGCAGGGGTCGTAATAAGGGTTGGTGAGAATAGTAGGGTTTCGGTAATAAGGGTTGGTGTGAATAGTTTAGTAGGGGTCGGTAATGAGGGTTGGTGTGAATAGTCTAGTAGGGATCAGGATAATAAGGGTTGGTGTGAATAGTCTAGCAGGGGTCGGTATTAAGGGTTGGTGTGAATAGTCTAGTAGGGGTCGGTAATAAGGGTTGATGTGAATAGTCTAGTAGGGGTCGTTAAATAAGGGTTGGTGTGAATAGTCTAGTATGGGTCGGTAATAAGGGTTGGTGTGAATAGTAGGGGTCGGTAATAAGGGTTGGTGTGAATAGTTCAGTAGGGGTCGGAAATAAGGGTTGGTGTGAATAGTTCAGTAGGGGTCGGAAATAAGGGTTGGTGTGAATAGTCTAGTAAGGGTCCGTAATGAGAGTAGGTGTGTATAGAGGTTGGTAATAGGAGCAGGCAGTTTAGTAATATTATATCTTCTTCCTTTTGTGGAGTTGGTGTATTGAGTAGTCTAATACCAGCATGACTTGCAATCAAAAAGTCTAGTGGTCTGATATAGATCCAAGATGTGTTAGTGAATCAGATATGAATTTATTCTATTAGATAAGGGGTTGTTAATTCGTTTAATGGTATTAACTCTTTCTTCTCTTTCGATGAACTAACATACCTTTTCTCTAGATCTAGAACTAGACCAAGTAATTTTATATTTTCTAGAGAAAATGACAGTAATTTTGTTATTTATGTAATTTGTAGGGATGATGACAGTAATTTTGTTGTTAATGTATTTTCTAGAGACAATGACAGTACAGAAAGTACGAGCTCTAGTTCAGAGATTATTTCAAGCCGATGCCTCAACCCTTCAACTATCCTACAGCAGTCAAAAGGTGGGTACAGGTGTAAACTATCTTACAGGCGGGTTATACAGATGTAAACTATCATACAGGTAGGTTATATACAGGTGTAGACGATCTAGGGAGTTTAATAATATACCGACTAAAAGAGAGTGTGGCTTGCTAACCTGAAGGTCCCAAGTTTAATCCCTGCTAATGGCTGAAAAACTTCATTAGGATTTTCAGGTGTGGTTGGTTTCCCCTTATCACTAGTGCAGGATGGAAGGGCCTGGCACTAGACATTATAATATAGTCATTATTTATAAAATTGGTGTGCACGTAAAAGAATCCTTGATAGTTGGAATTCGTAGGGCCGCTGCCTGGGCAAAATGTTTGTCATAGCATTAGCTCAGTTGGAGCAGAACATTTAACTACATTTCATTTCGTTTAATTTGCGTAGGTTGTGACATGAAACGAAATGGTGTTTAACGTCCTACTCTTCTGCACCTAACCTGGGCTAATGGAAGACGGGCATATGCCATTTAGGTTGCTTTGAGGGAAATTTTGCCCGGGCAGCGGCGCTACGGCCTACTCTTATATCGAATTACAACTGCCAAGGATCTTTTACGTGCACTCCAATGTGTACACGGGACCTCGGTTTTTCATACCATCCGAACGATTAGACAGCTGTCCTTTTCAGGCCCTACATTCTGCATCACTGACAAGGGGAAACCATGCCAGAAAATCAAGATGAAGTAGGTTGTACAAGTGTTAATACAGTTAATATAGTAAATAAAATTAAGATTCTTCTAACATTGTGTGACATAGTCAATGATTTGATTAATTTTAAATCCAAAGTATATAGGGGGTTTATTTCAGATGAAGGGTCCTAATGTAGAAATATATTTCATAAACAAGGCCCTAATGTAGAAATGTATATTATATATTATATTTTTAGATTGAAGGTCCTAATGTAGAAATGTATATTATATATTCAGATGAAAGGGCCTAAAGTAGAAATATATATTATATATTCAGATGAAAGGCCCTAAATGTAGAAATATATATTATATATTTCAGATGGAAGGCCCTAATGTAGAAATGGATAACGATTTACGCCAGCTGTCGTACTATTCAATAGAATCAGGGGATACAATTTATGCCAAATGGTGAACTGACAATTTAATAAACTGAATATACCAGATTCAAAAGCGGTTATCTATCATATACACAAAAGGAGCAAGCTTGTACATACTGATGTCGACAAACTTGTACATACTGATGTCGACAAGCTTGTACATACTGATGTAGACAAACTTGTACATACTGATGTAGACAAGCTTGTACATACATGTACTGATGTAGACAAGCTTGTATGTACGGATGCAGAGAGAAGCTTGTATGTACGGATGTTGATAAAATGACTGCCAGAGAAATATCTTGTCTATCACCCAATAATTTCCATTTTGATTGCCAACTAATTTAAGAAATTGAACTTTGGAACTGTGTATATTAGTCAAATAGAGTAAGCTTAACCTGACTGTAATCAAGTCATGTTTTTACTCTGTTTTAGGGATAAGATAAAAGGCCAGACAAAAAACACCCTTGTCACTTGAAAGGAGATGCATGACCTGTTTACATGGTATATTTCCAAAAATAAAAACAATCTTTATTATTTATTCTTCATGTAAATTACAGCAATTAAGTCTTTAACAAAATATTGAATGAAACTAAAGGTATACTGAAGTTCAGTTGTCAAGTATGCAACCCTGTTAATGACAAGGGGGGGTTGGGATGACCTAGTGGACTAGAGTGCCGCGCTTCGACCTCTAGCTGGCCGGTCACCTCTGGCTTGCGGCTGTGGTTTCGATCCCTGGTGTGACCGTATGTGGTATGGAGATAGGGGCGCCTTCTCAACATCGTGGGTTTCCTCCGGGCACCCCGGTTTCCTCATACTGCTAAAGACCCCTACGCGCCAGCGAATTATTGAAATAAAATTAAAACCATGTTAGTCCCGAAATGACCTAGTTTGTGTCATGTGGACGTTAACCCATCTCTCTCTCTTTGTTAATGACAATCATGAATGACACCAGATAACTCCACTCGACAAATCTCGACAGATTCCGGAAGCTACACCTAGTCTCGGCTGTATGACGAATTCCGCCATTTTGGAACTACTTTAAAGGTCCCGGATGAAACATTTCTGCACCCATGGTGTCTTGGAACTACTTTAAAGGTCCTGGATTAAACATGGCTGTGTCCATGGTATCTTGTTTGTTTGTAATAGCGTCAAGTTTTCATGCTAAAGTAACCCGGTAGCCGCATCGCAAATGTATGGGCGTAGGTACATTTCACTTACTGTCATACAGCCGAGACTAGATGTAGGATCCGGATTCTGTCAAGATTTGCCGAGTGCAGATAACCCTATAAACAATATGATGACTTAAAATCAACAACATATGATAAATGATACTAGATAATCAAATATTCCTACAGTGATATTTTGACAGAACTACTACCCCCACCCCATCCCCGGTATCAGATTGTCTCAGAACTACAATGGGTTTTTTTTTTGCTTGGTCTGTCATATTTATTGTGTTTATCTGTGATATATAGGCCTACTGTAGGCTACATCGTTATATAAAAACTAACTTGTAAATAAACGAATAAAAAAACTATATAAGTAACGTCTCTTCTTCTTAAAGCTTTATTTAATTAATGAGCTGCTGTGGCTAGTTGAGTTGGGCTGTAGCTCATTAGTGTTTCATCTTGTAGGCTAGATGATTCAGGATTAGACGGATTCATGTTTATTCCAAGAAGTAGGTCTATATATGGAGTCAGACAACTGACTCAGAAGTTCGATCCCAGTGTTGATTGAGAAATTATAGCTCCCCCCTCCTATCAGCCGCGATGGTTCAGTGAGTAAGTCGCTCACTAACAGGTAATCCAGGTGCTGGTTGATAAAGTACCCATCCCCCAACTCCACCCCACCGTCGTATTTTCTAGACCGTTCCCCTTCTTGTCAGTAGAGCAGGACTAAGAGTCTAGCAGGGATATTGTCTAGTTGTTCGGATGGGACAAAAATCCTAACTAAATCGCGTGTACATATGATCAGTGTGCTGGTAAAAAATGAAATGAAATGGGGTTTAACGTCCTACTCTTTTGCTGGGCTAATGGAAGACGGGCATACCGCGGCGCTACGGCCTACTCTTATATCGAATTCCAACTGCCAAGGGATCGTTGACGTGCACTCCATTGTACACGAGACATCGGGTTTTTCGTCCCATCTGAACGACTAGACAGCTGTCCTTGTCAGGCACTCCTTCTGCATCACTGACAAGGGGAAATCACGACGGAAAATCGAGATGATCTTTCTCGGCCAAAGCAGACTGTGCTGGAAAAAGAACACCTCACAGTTCCACTTCAATTAAGATTAGGCCATAACGCCTGTGTCACAAATAAATTTCCCTCCTATCACAATGTATTTCCTACGCAACAGTTGGCGAAGAACACTACGATGACGTTAAACCCCATCTATTTGTCTGTTTCAGAGAGAGAGAGAGAGAGATTAGATTACGATGTACTGCGCCAGAATGATATTGTTAGATTGCAATCTTACCTGCATCTAAAATCAGAACAAAAAAATTATCTAGTTTTAATCAGTTTGGGAATTTACGCTGAAAAGTACTTATTGAAATTTCTACAAGTACTCTTTTGTACTGACTGACATTTCTTCTAGGATTCTGTCAATCTGTTTTACAGAGAATTACGAAAGTCTTCTAATATCTGTAAAAGATGACTATCTTCAACATGTGACTTCATATCACGCGGCGGTAGTCATTGGTTCAATGGCGCGTGCATTGTTTAAATAAGACGTTACTACTTCGGACAGAATGGTGCTTTGTACTCGTTTTAATACTTTAATACTCATTTACAGTAAATAGGAAATAATACATAAAAAAAAAAAATGTTTGAGAATTTAATTTGTCGGTGGAAAAAAGGTTAATATATGTGACGCATTAAGTCTCATCGATGTTATCCTTATCAGTGACTGTAACGACTAGCGAATATTCACTGCTGATCAGTGTGTGTTTCTGTAATCTGTCAATGGTTAACGCATGCGCTTTGGGTCAAAAGAGATGGCCTTGTTTCGCTTTTCCCGCTTACACGTAACAAGGAGTAATGTCGTCTATTCTGCTTTGTCTCCAGGTCATCCAGTTTCCTGCCACTGCTAAAGGTCCCCTCTTCCCCTCTTGATCCCAGGCGCTTAAAAATTTGGAACTTTATCGCACGCCATAGTTACGTTTGCACGCGATCAAACACAACATGTGCGCAACGCCGGATTAACCATGGGGCACAGGCCCCAGGGCCCACAACATTAGGGGGCCCCCCACAAAAATCTCAGTTGCGCGCCTTGGGCATGGTCGGACTGAGGACTCCAACGGCCGGTGATCTGGTGACGGGGCCCCTCCGATGCTTCGACGGCCCTCCATCGGAAGTCCCTGGGGCACCCTCAATCCATGGTGTGTGGTGTAATCCAGTGGTGTTTTTTTTTATTGTCGTGAGATCTTCTATCGGACCGACCATCGTCTAACTCGAATTATCGTATAACTCGAACAAATTACTCGTCCCCATCATTTCGAGTAGCGCGAGTTGTCGTGAGATCTTCTATCGGACCGACCATCGTCTAACTCGAATTATCGTATAACTCGAACAAATTACTCGTCCCCATCATTTCGAGTAGCGCGAATTTTGCCTCAGTTTGATGTACGATTGTATATAAGCTGTAGTTGTTGTTGTTGTTGATATTTGTTGTGGTAGAAGTTGCATTTGATGAGATGCACACCATGATCACACGAAATATTCATATTTCTTGATTAAATCTCGTATTACCATTTTGTTTGTCAAACATCGAGTCCGGCTTGGTCGTAACGTTACGGCCTCCATTCATCAAATCATCGTGGGTTATAATACGATTCCGAATCAAGTAACCCCATTTTTTAAAACTGAGCGACTTCAAAATTAGCTTTGATGTCGCTCTGCACACTTACAGTCCCCTCCTCTAGAAATGTCATCATTTCATAGCACTGGATTGGTCCACTGAAATAATAACAGAATGCGCTAATTTGGTGGCAGAATTTTATTTTTTTCTGGGGAAAGTACTTCTAAATGGCTCCAAGATAAGTGCCTAAAATGCCAGGAAATCACGCTTCTGGCCTTCAATTTCTGAAAAAAATTTTTGGGGGGGGAGAGAAAACCCCCAGTCTCCCCCCCCCCCATGCGGCGCTTCGCGCCTTTGGCGCTCGCGGTCAGTGATCAGGGGCCCCCACATGTTCCAGACCCCAGGGCCCCTAACATGGTTAATCCGGCGTTGCATGTGCGTATAGGTGGATACTGTTATCATTTCAAAGCCTGATTAATAACCGAATTGTGAAGATGCGATAGCTCGGTTATCTTGGGGTCCCGAGTTCGATGCGGACCTTCTATGGACTGTGGAGAGGGGTTCCTCGTCTAATCGTTCGGATGGGACGAAAACCCCAAAGTCTCGTGTATACGAATATTCGAAAAACTTGACTTTACTACACTATGATCTGGAAGAGTTATCATTGATGGTTTCTGAAGGATTAGACAATGAAGCACTCTGTTACGACGAGCTTTAGACGTGGTTAATCAAATGTCTCACATCATGGGGTCAAAAGCCGCTCGTATAACCTCTTCTGGCGCGACCTATCGCTGAAACCGGTGAGATCTTCGTGTAGTCTAAGCCATCAAAAGTATAAAAAAAGCGAAACGAAATATTGATGTGTATTTTAATCCGATTGTAATTTAAAGTTGAAATATCCACCCCACTTACTTGGTCGTTGGGAATTCCCCTTGATCGTCGGGAATTCCCCTTGACTCACTCGTTAATTTTATATGGATTCCATGCCTTAGGCAGGCGTGGATCCAGGATTTTTTGCAGGGGGGGGGGGGTCTGGGTTTGATAATTGCTTAACTAATTGCGCTCAACCGATTTTGGTAAATTAGATTCAATTTGGTTGATTCTGACGTATTTCCGGAAGGTAAATTCCAAAATTACAGGTCTAAATCGCCAATAAAATCGCATAAAAATTTTTCAAGTCTGAGCAGGGGGGGGGGGGGGTCCGGACCCCCTGGACCCCCCTCTGGATCCGCGCCTGCTTAGGTCGCCAGTTAGGACCATCCTGTCGCATCCAGAGTCCGAAACACAAAGTAGGAAGAGAGAGATCGAACGGCATCTTGTTTTAGACTTTTATCTGGATTTAAAACGTATTGAGCGAAACATTGTGTGCCTGGGTTATTATGGGGAAATACTTGAAGCCATAAACCCCGTTTACATTACAAATTTTAAGCGTGCCAGGAACGGTACCTGACACGGCGCGGACCCCCATCCTCCACCCGTCAGCCCCAGTGACATAGTTGATTTTCATTTTCGTTTGCTTTGTTACTGTTGTAGTTCACATATCTGCTCTTTAATAGATGATATAAACATGACTTACGCATTGTCTCCGCCCAAAGAACCCAAGGTTGCAACATACTACCGTTTGCTCCAATGTGTTCCCCACCCCCCTCGACAAAATCCTGGATCCAGGCCTGCTGACACGGCGCGGTTAATTTTTTTGTAGTGTAAACGGGTCAAACATAAGCGTGCCGTACTGAGTACTGTGCCAATCTGGCCAATTTAAATGACTTTTTACGCGGTTAAATTTTCTTAGTGTAAACGCTATCTGGTCTGAGTACGGTTTCAATACGGATAAATGCACATGCGCGAAACGAATCTTGACCTTTCCCACCGCAAACTTTGACAGTTTTGTCATCAGTCCTGTCGAAATCGCTTCTCAAACTAAATCAGTCATCATAATTGTTTTATCTGTGACTTTTTATAGGTCCTGAAATTAACTTTTCTGTGAAGAGTTCCACATTCGGTGTGCTTGGAACTGTTCTGATACCGATTATTTAAGAGTAATGTAAACGGGTCAATTTCTTTAAATTTATCGCGGCATGGTACCGTGACCAGAACGGCACGCTTATCGCAGTCAAATATAAACGGGGTGCTATTATTTCTAAGTCCATCGTCCATCTTAAAACACAACGTGAAGCAATGTCGTAACCAGAATGGAGAGAGAGAGAGAGAGAGAGAGAGAGAGATGGAGTTTAACGTCCACTCGACACAAACTAGGTCATTTCGGGACTAACGTATGGTTTAATTTTATTTCAATAATTCGCTTGCGCAGAGGGGTCTTTAGCAGTAGGAGGAAACCGGAGTACCCGGAGAAAACCGCCCTTAAGTTGTTTAAGATATTTGTGTTTTGTTTTTTTATCTGTCTATATAATAATGACATAACAGAATAGACCTACACCACCTGATAGGGATAACATTGATATACGGCTGGAGATAACGGTTATATACAAACATCATTCATTGGGATAAGTGATAAGTAAATGGCTACACATTCAGATACAATACTATCAGGGCTTTTTGTTCGAATTCAGTCACAGATATTGAACCGTTTAACTTTTATGTTAAAGCAGAAAAACACACAATGGAAAGCGGTTGATAGATTTGGTTGACCTGGATACAAGGCCCTTTGAAGCAGAGCGAAGCCAGGTGCAAAGATATTGAGGTACAGTAAATTTTAAAGGTGTGGATGTGAGGCGGTGTGTAGAAGGTTATAAATAAGAACGTCAGCTTTTCGTCCCATCCGAAGGACTACACGGCTTTCCTGGCCAGACTCTCCGTCCTGCGCCACTAACAAGGGGACACCACGTCAGAAAATCCAGATTAACTGTATCATTAGCCATATAAACTCCCCCTACTGTTCTGCTCCGACCGGGCTAATGAAGACGGTCATATTTTAACAGGCTCACTACAAGCGCTATAGCAGACATTTTGCACGACAGCGGCTACTCTACGGATTACTCTTATATCCCACAAGAATTCATCGTGTAGCCTACACGCCATCATGTACACGGGACCACGCTGGAAAAGTTCGAATATATTGTTTGATTTAGGTCAGGGACGGAGTTTGCAAAGGGCGGGGGGGGGGGTCCCGTTAAGGAAATCTGTTATCATCGTCTCTAAATTACATAGGCATACATACAAATTGAGCTTTTTAGACAGAGAAATCATTTTTATACTGATGTAGGATCACTTTGTGATGTAATTTCATTGAAGCAAGGCATTATTTTTTTTATGTAGCTGAGCAGGGGTGGGCGGGGGGTGGACACCCATATCCCCCCACCTATGGACCCGCCCCTGAAGAGGAGGCATTTTGGCTCAGTCAGTAAGACGTTAGCTTGTTTATCCGGAGGTTCCGTGTCCGATCTTTGTGTCGGCCTAGAGAGTTCATATTTTAGGGCGTGGTTCCACCTTATCAATGGTGCATGAAGGCGTGTCTGGCAACGAACATCGTATTATTGTTTGGATGTGACGAAAAGCCCATTTCATGTCTGACGTAAAAGAGAGAGAGAGAGAGATGGGGTTTAACGTCCACTCAACACAAACTAGGTCATTTCGGGACTAACATATGGTTTACTTTTATTTCCATTATTCACTTGCGCGTAGGGGTCTTTAGCAGTGGGAGGAAACCGGAGTGCCCGGAGGAAACCCACGAGGTTGAGAAGGCGCCCCTATCTCCATGCCACATACGCTCACGCCAGGGATCGAAACCACAGCCGCAAGCCAGAGGTGACCGGCCAGCTAGAGGTCGAAGCGCGGCCCTCTAGACCACTAGGCCACCCCACCCTACCCCACCCCCTGTCTGACGTAAGACACTGGAGTATAGGTATGGGCGATAACAGCATGTGTAGTCTGTATCAACCATGGTTCGATTCCCCGGCTGGTTGTACGTGACTTCTACGCGCAAGCGAATTATTGAAATAACTTTAACGATATTAGTCCCGAAATGACCCAGTTTGTGTCGATTGGACGTTAAACCCTCTCTCTCCCTCTTTCTCAAACTTTCAGTTATCCATATATTCTAATTGTTTATACATAATATTTCAAATCTTTTTTTCATACCCATTCACGCCCAATTTTTTTTTATAAAAAAATGCACATAAAATTACTAATTTAATTTAGATAAAACTGTCATATTCCGTTACATGTTTTTTTTTTAGTTATATGTTGTTGGTTGTAGAACTTTTACAGTAAGGGCGTTAAGAGTGTAAAGTGTTGATTTCTGGGGGTTGTTGCTTATTCCAACACTAACGACGATAACTCAGATAAATAGTTAAAATTGTACTTTTAATAAACGAGAGTCCAAATTTGGCTAACGGTCACAATAACGAGATAGGTATCGCTAGGACGAGTCGGTCACCAGAGTAAAGTTACAGTAGAATATAGAACATATATATACTTAGGATTAAGATAATTATATATTAATATTTGATAAAATGTTAAATTGAACATAGGAAACATATGTTTAAATACAGATAAAGATATGAACATAACGAGAACGCGTGTTAACTATAATTACGTAATATATATCGTTACATTACGTTTAAACTCAAACGGTTAAAAGGTTTGACAGATTAGTGAGATATCAATTCGGACATTGGTCAATTACAACTTTAACTAAAATTAAATAATAAAATATATACAAAGATACACTATGACAAGAGTATAAAGTTTACTGCAATATTTTATGGTATCGATTATCTCCCCTTATTAGTTTTACGTTATCGTTAATTTGTAAACATGTCAACTAATGGCGTCAGTAGTATTGGGGGTACTGTGATTAACGCCACGGGATAATTATCTCCCCTTATTAGTGTTGATAATTTGCAGAATATTTTCCAGTAATGTGGTCAGTAGTATAGATATTATTGCAGGATATTTTGGGAAGATGATATCTCCCCGTATTAGTCTTCCGTTATTTCTAATAATGGCGTTCGTAGTATAGAGGATGCTCTAAGATATATTTAGGGTGGTGATTGTCTACCTTTAGTAATGTTCTGTTATTGCTAACACAAGAACGGGAGATGCTAATTGGGGAGATTCGGATGTTTCCGGAGACCAAAAAGGCCGCTTTCTATAAATGAGAATTTGGGGGAATATTAGGCCTAACCCTAACCATTTGTAGAAGAATGAACTTAGATTCAATATACATTTTACCCCTCTTAAAAGGGTTCTGGTTAGCGTTCGTTCGGGTAGTATTCCCCCAAACCCAGAGAGTCATTTATATAAAGTGGTCATTTTGAATACCCGAACCTCCCCAACGGGCCTGCAATTAGCATCTCCCCACAAGAACATTGCCAGTAATGGCGCCAGTAGTAGGTTACTCTAGGATATGTTTTGGGGAATGCCCCTTGTCCGAAAGAGGCGTGGTTGCATGGTAGGCCATATTGACTGGAGATGAAAATCGATCACACGATGAACACGTGGAAGATGTCTTTATTTATGTTTGTAACATGGGAATGGTCAACAAAATTACATAAATAGTACCATTTTAGCACCAGGGGTCTACATGAAACGATATACATGTGTGTGTTTCTTTTTTAATTATCTTTACCTTTAATTTATTTTTTATTCGATTAACTACAGGGCGTATGTCACTTACTTTTAAATGCTTAAACAATCTAGCCCCTGTTTACCTCTCAGATCTCTTAGAACTTTATACACCCGGTCGAACATTACGCACATCAGATAAACTACTTTTAAAGTCCAAAACTGTTCAACTAGTCTCTTATGGTCAGCACTCTTTTAGTTATCAAGCACCTATTTTATGGAATAATCGACCATTTAGTTAAAGATGTTGTACATCTTTATATTTTTTTAAAATACAACTTAAAACACCTTTATTTAATCAGGCGGTTAACTGATTCTGTATACAATCCTGTTGTTTATTCATGATTACATTCTCGCTTTGTAAAGTGCTTCTGAACAGGTTATATGAAAGGGTGCACTATAAATATGCTGTAATAATAATAATAAATAAATAATAATAATATTCCTGTTGCATTTTACAGAGAAGATACTGTGAGGGACATTGAACATCAAGATGGCGTCTTGTTGTCGTGTTTTCCGCGTCACCGTGGAACCCGCCATGTTCCTTTATATGATGTGCTTATACATTGGCTTCCCAGCGCTACAAGCTCTCATTTACAGCAAAGTCTGCATCCACCAATATAATTCAACGTTCTGTCAAGATTTGAAAAACAGTTCAGCAAATATGTCGGAATATCAAGACGGAGAAGACTTTGTTCAATCAGAGACGTCACATCTGATTTTGATGACTAATGTCTCTCGTTTGGTACCATCGTGTTTAGTTGTTTTGTTTTTTCTCAGCCCATTGGTTGATCACGTCAGCCGTAAGGCAGCCATCTTGATAACAGCGGGTTTTGGCATAGCTGAGAATGTTGCTTATTTGTTAAATAGTGTTTACGTTGACATTGATGCAAGCTACTTGTTGATTGGTTCGATTAGCGGTGGGTGTGGCGGATCGTTTACTGCCATGGTGATGACTATTTATAGCTACACGTCAAACATTTCGACAGATGAAGACACAACAGTCCGTATTGCACTTGTAGAGGCCATGATATTTCTAGCGGGAACAATTGGTATTTTTTGTTCGGGACTGATGGTTGATCGACTGGGTTTTGTTTTCACCTTCAGTTTTACGACTGGACTTCTTGTTGTATTAATTCTGTATGTCCTTATATGGCTACCGGATGTAAAACCCGACAAACCATCAGACGATGATGTCGGATGCTCGCAGATGATGACTAGCCGAGTGTCGGGAATTTTCGGGTTTATTCGTAAGAAGAGAGAGGAGGGGGTGAAAGTTTTCGTTGGGTTGATGATTGCCATTATGCTGTTGATGATGACTGCTCTAGCAGGTACAGTAACCAATTCTTGATGTGTTTTTTAATTTGTTTTATTTGAGAGTGGGGGAGGCAGATGAAGTTCTTCTCTTGCCCTCCCTCTCTGTCTCGCTCTCTCGTGGTTGTCGTTGGGTCCTCCGGTTTCCTTTCATTGATAAAGACCCCGACGCGCAAGCGAATTATTGAAGTAAAATTGAACCACGTGTAAGTGTCGAGTGGACCTGGACGTCAAGGCCATCCCCCCCCCATCTCTCTTTCACTTGGATTTATTATAAGAATATCACGTTAATGTATTAATAGAATATCATGTGACTTCAGTAATTAAATGTATTCTGTGACGTCAGTAATGGCATGTCTTTAATAACAGGTGAACGAGATATTATGTACTTATACGTCAGACGTCATCCACTAAACTGGTCAACTACAATGTATGGATATCTAAGTGGATTTGAAAACGTTCTAAGGGGAATAACTCTAATTGCTGTGATGCCTGTATTAAAATACAAATTTCATTTGAAGGACACTACTCTCATTATTCTGGGAATAAGTTCAAGAATAGTTGGTTATTCTTTCTACAGTTTCAGATATACATGGACGATGTTTACAGGTAAAAGTTATTTCCTTTCAAAATTACTGTGGGCTGTTGTAGCTTCGTTAGGCTCACCACAGTCCTTTTTTCTAGGTGGTCATTCAGAAGGCAGATAAATTCAAACAGATATGTGTTGCTCGATCTTAAATAGCAAACTTTAAGCCATCCTCTTCCTCTTCTTCTAATCGAGAAGATTCCTATCAAACAGTTTTTGTAGATGTGGTTCTGTTGCTTGGATGATAAGGTAGAGTCCGGTTCGGTTCCATATTAGACGGGGTGTTATTGCCGAATGGTTAGCGTGTGCTCACTGCATTATAAGGTCAGCCAATGAGTCAACTGGCGTGGTTTCGATTCCCGGTTGTATGTGACATGGAGTAGAGTCGTCTGTCCAACATCGTATCCATCTTAAGTAAGAAAGTGTGGGAGATTTGTGAAGTCTCGTGATAAACGTTTTGAATAATGCTGTCACAAATAAAATACCTTTTCAAGGCTATTCAAACTCAGTTATTAGCATTCCATGTTAATAAAAGTTATTTGGAGCCACACATTCGATTGTAGTGCTGCCGGAGGAAGTTTCTCGGGGTAGGGGTATTCCATTGTAATTTCCCTTAGTCTGTGGTGCAGAACGGAGGCGGGGGTCTGGCAAGGTAGAATAATCTAGACGTGTTTTGGATGCAAACGGAGGTAAATCCATGTACTAATTGATATGCACCCTTTACAGACGGAATTCGAGTAACAACACTGTCAAAGTAACAATTTCCCTTACATATTGTAGCCAGACTCTTATTCACAGGTTGTGCTGCCTCATTGTTTACTGGTTATCCTGCTGCCGGTATCAGATCTAGCATTAGTCAACAGATACATAAAGATGAACATGGTATACTATAGTTATTTAGTTTTTAAAATTAAGACCGCTTTTTGGGTCACAAATATTTGAGAAACAGTTTCTAGTGTTCGTTATTGTATAATAGCGCAGACAAAAGGGAGGAAACGTGGCGTGGCGCATCGGTTCCACTCGAAGACCCATTCGGAACTCTTGAAATCAAACTACATTTACGGTCGACCTGGAATTTGGACTATGGTGACCAACTGAGTATTGAACACTCGTAATAAATAACATTTCTATGACCAGTAAGGACAGGTAGTTGCAGCTATCTTCAGTATGAGTATTATCGCCGGTGATTAACAAATCAGACATGTCACATGCGGTTTGGTGGACAAATGGTTTAACGTGTGTGCGTTAGGTCATAAGGTCTGTCATTGTACGTGGTAAGCATAGGGTCGACTTTCCAACATCGTAGATTTTCTTCAGGTCAGTGGGCTCCTTCCGCACCTTAAGACTACTACAGGAAGTCGTGAGTATTAACCCCGGCGATTGACACATCAGACATGTCACATGGGTGGCAAATTAGTTTAAAGTGTGCGCGTTAGATCATAAGGTCTGACATTGAGTAAAATGGCATGGTTTCGATTTCCCGCTTGTGCGTGACAAGAAGTAGGATCGCCTTTTCAACATCGTTGGTTTTGTCCGAGTCCCCCGGCTTCCTTCCGCAGCTAAAGACCCCTACGCGCAAGCGAATTATTGAAATGAAATTGAAAAATATGTTAATCCCAAAATGACACAGTTTGTGTCAAGTGGACGTTAAACTCCGATGTTCTTTTCGGCATGACACTGTTACTCCTACATGATCCTTTGAACTCTGAAAGTTGGTTGTGGTAGTTGCATATCAGTTATGATTTTATTTCAGGGCGATTATTTGGTTTAATAGCATCATCAGAAAGTATTGCCTCCATCATAGCTACTTTGGTATTTAATTATGTCTATCCAGCATCGCTTTCATTCTTTCCTGGCTTCTGTTTCATGTTACTGGTGGCCATTTGTGTTCTTGGGTTACTGATCACCCTGTAAGTATTTGATAGAACAGGTCCTGATTTACCAGATTGAGATGACCTGCTGATGCAACTAATCACCCTAGGGGAGTTGGTATGACCTGATGATGCAAGTAAACACTCTAAGGGGGAGTGTCACCAAGTTGAGATGCATTGTCGGTGCAAGTAATCACCCTTGTGGATTTGGGATTGCCTGCTGATGCAAGTCATTGCCCTAAGAGATTTGGGATGGCCCGACAATGCAAGTTAACACTCTAATGGGGAGTAAGGATGGAGAGATGATGCAAGTTATCATCCAGGGGCGTCGAGATGGCCCGTTGATGCAAGTATCATCCCAAGGAACTTGTGATGGCCTGATGTTACAAATAATCACCCTATGGTGGTGGGGTGCGTGATAATGCAAGTAATCATCGGGGGGGGGGGGGGCTGATGATGCAAGTAATCACCCGAGGGGACTTGGGATGGCCTGATGTTACAAGTAATCACCCTATGGTGGTGGGGTGCGTGATAATGCAAGTAATCATCGGGGGGGGGGGGGGGGGGGCTGATGATGCAAGTAATCATTATTGGGGCGTCGAGATGGGTTGATGATACAAGTAATCATCCTTAGGAGAGTTGAAATGCCCTAACGATACGGGTAATCATCCTAGGGGAAGTCGAGATGGTCTGTTGTTGCAAGTAACCACCCCAAGGGAAGTCGAGATTGTCTGTTGATGCAAGTAATCAAGCTAAGGGGAGTCGAGATGGATGATATGAGCGGCGTGGCGATACGGGCGCCACATGGGTTTATCCCGATTTCCTCCCACAGGAAACGATCTGGAATATACTGAAGATAAGACACCACGTCGGGAAACTACAGTGGAAAATTCCGGGGACCATAGCGATCAACAGCCGGATCATATGCTCAACCCCCCACGTTACTTGGCCAGGTCGAGCGAGACGTAACGTAAAAACGACGCATCGTCTTTGAATGCATTTGATGTTTACATGTAAATATGGCCACTCTGGCCAGCCAAACAGAGGTCAAATACACATGCCAGTGGAAATGTCTCTTCCCTTCCTCTCCCCTACCCGATATGGATGAGGCGTGTCTGCGAATGTCCGGTCTTGGTTAGCCCAATCGGTGCAGAAACCCCCATTTCATTTCGATGTTTCTTCTATCAAAACCAATGTTGAATGTATATTTATATTTTTGTTTATTTACAGGTGGCTGCGTATTAAAATGCCAGAACCTAATTATTATGGTGAATTTGAATTGAGTGTATCCCCAGCAGACAATAAAAAGGACACACTTCCTCCGCCCACATTCAATGGATTAAAAAATGTTTAAATTACATACATTATTCGGGTCTGATTATTAAAACTATTAAACACTTTATTTTCATAACTGGCTGTACTAGATACCAAACCAATCCGAACAATTCCGATAATTGCGACAAACACGGAAAAATACTCGCAAAACAAGGAAAAAATATCCAAATTACACCCAAAACACGGAAACATACACCCAAAACCTTAAATTTTTGATACTTTTGGTCTGTGAATAAATTAATTTCTTGACTGGAGACGGGTATAGGAAAACGGCTTGAATCGGCCTCGGCCTTTGAGATTGGAAGCTTACGTCAAGCGAGCAATTTTAATGTAAATCAAAATTACCGTAGTCTACCTTAGTGTCAACAGATTCTTCAAGTCGTTGAGTTCTTTCGGCGAAAGATAATTCGTCTTCAATTTCTTTGGGATAACACGAAGTTATCTTCATCGTTGCTGAATAAAGTTTGTGTTTGTAGCGACATATTTCTTTGACCACAGATGATGTACAGACCAGTCAAAATTATAGTGACGTGAAGACCGTTGACTTTTAAATAGTACAAGCGACAATGTGTGCATAACACATGAAAGCTATGCTATAAATATAACTGAATTGTGTAGAATGGTGAATTGCGCATTTGAACAAATTAAACGCCCACTATCAAATTCTTAAAGTGTTTTAAACGCTCACGTCAATAATTTTAAGTTGTGAAACGCCCGCAATTCAATTGAAATGATATTTTGGTCAGTGTCACTCTTGTCTGTGCACCGGTAGTCCATGAACGGACTAATTTGCATCGAGTTGGCGTTAAACCCTTCACTTTCACTATGGCTAGTCGAACTGACAAGCGATCCATAGAATTTATCAGTTATTGCCTGTCGATTTTATGTGGAGGAATTTTCGTTGTTCCAGCTGGGATTTGAAAACCGATTAGGCGCATTTTTTAAACCAAAAGGCAATATACAAAAAGAAACTACTATATTTTTTCCGGACAATCCGTTTTTCGCATTTTATTGTTTTAAAACCCGGTCAGTAATTGGGATGTGACATAGTTTAAGAAATAGTTTGCCGAATTTTACTTTTGTAAATATTTCACCCATGAGTTGCTAAAATAGACGTGTGCAGTTTATATACCAAATGGCAATAAACAAGAAGCTTATTCTGAACAAACATGCTAGACGATTTTGGGGGTAAAATGTTTTGCCGTTGTAAAAGAATTGTAGCCTATATCTATTGTTTGGCCATTTTTCATTTTTCGGGTAAATCTCCATGGCCCCACCAAACACAGCAGTCACAATCATAGACTATATTATATAAGACTGCTGATACAACATCAGTATCATAGACTAGATTATATAAGACTGTATTGATACAACATCAGTATCATTATAGACTAGACTATACAAGACTACATGAGCAAATCATAGAGACGAATACCAAACAATAGTTTCACTATTCATTGCCCAGCCTCTTGATAAACCACACGTCTGGGAGAGAGAGAGAGAGAGAGATGGGGTTTAACGTCCACTCAACACAACTAGGCACTCTAGACAACTAGGCCACCCCCACACACACACAGACGTCTGGGAAAACCAGGCTCTTGTGTATAGATGTGTAAGAACCAACCAGTTTTTTCAATATTTAACCAGATTTTTATATTTTGTACATTATTTTATATTTTAATTCAAGTTATTGTATTAAACTTCTTCCATTTTTCTCTCGCCTGCCTCCTGCTTCTGAAGGTCGCTACGCGCAAGCTTATTAATGAATTAGAATTGTATCACATATTAGTCTCTAAATACTATCCTGGAGTACACCGGAAGCTAGGGCAGAATGACTAGTATAGATCCCGTTCACTACAACACTTTGTGAGCGGTTAGTCAGAGGAGCGTAACAGTAACACCGAAATCCGACTTTAGCCTGTGGGGCAAGATATTGAGGTCTACGGTATCGAAAGCCATGGATAAATCTAAGAGTATTAGAAGCACACAATTACAGCGGTCTAAACTCATGTTGATGTCATTACGTACGGAAATAATTACAATCTCGGTGATGCGAATCTTCCTGTAAGCACTTTGACACTGTGAGCGTTGATGTCAGTGATAGCGTTCATTAGCCGTCTCGGTATTGTGTACCCTCCTGTAAGTCCTTTGACACTGGTTTGTAATTTTCTCAAATTCTGATCCGCGTTGGATTTCTTTATTACTGGGAATAGGATTGGGGTATGGAAATTATCAGGAATAGTTTTTGTTTCACAGAATCAAATGATAATATGATAATATACCCGCTTACTTTTTAAATAAACCAATTTCAAGTGTTAATATAAACCCCTGTCATATACCTGCCTACTATATAAACTATGACGTAACTTGATCAATCATAACGTTATAAAAAACAGAGCTTCTTACCTAATAAACAATGTCATTCCCCTGTTTCAGTAAATAAACTTTGAAATTGGCATTGTGTTTTTAATTGCTTTGAGTGTATATATAACTGGATCAATCACGTTATAAAAGATAGGCTGGCACTGCCAGGCAGGATACGCCCACATTTTTGAGAGATGGATAGAGAACAAGCAATACCGAAAGTGATTTTTCCTACATCATTAAGTCCTGTATTTCATATTGTATTGGGAGCAGCCATTTTGTTGGTCAGTTCCAGTCTGATATTCATGAAATTCGAAGCCGACAATGATTATGGTGTGACGGTACACAACCTAGAAATGTGACTTTTCGTCAAAATCGGATAAGAATTGTGACTTGCAGAGAGTCCAGAACCATGATATACCATATTTGTACACAATTCGCGTACAAACGGCGACCATTTTGTCTAGCAATTTTGGTACAATTTTCACGAAATTCGAACTCAACCTCCCTTACGGTGCAACAGTAATATAATCAGAGTTTTTTTTAAAATCAGATAATAATTGTTCGAGAGATAGACAGAGAACAAGCAATACCGAAAGTGAATTTTACTACAATCAAAGGCCATAATTCATTAAGTTACAACTTGATATGCGCAAATATCGAAAAGAATAAAGATCTTTAGGTTATAAACAAGCAATTCAGGTTTCATCAAAATCGAATTAAAATTGTGACCTCTACAGGGTCCACAACCTTGATATACAATATAAACAAGCAATTCAGGTTTCATCAAAATCGAATTAAAATTGTGACCTCTACAGGGTCCACAACCTTGATATACAATTTTTTAACAGTATTTGCGTACAAACGGCGGCCATTTTGTATGGCAATTTTGGTCCGATTTTCCCGAAATTCGAACTCAACCTTCCTTAGGGTGTAACGGTGATATAATCAAACGGTTTTTTAAATCGGATAATAATTGTGACCTCCAGAGGGACCAGAAGCTAAAAAGGGTGATTTTTCGGACAATCAGGGGCCATAATTCAGGAAGTTACGTTCCGATAGGCGCAAATATCGAAAGGAACCAAGATCTTTTGGTTATAAACATGCATGTTAAGTTTCATCAAAATCGGTTCAAAATTGTGACCTTTATAGGGTCCACAAGCTAAAAACGTGATTTTTCGTACAATCAAGGGCCATAATCCACTAAGTTTTGATCCGATACATGCCAATATCGAAAGCAGCCCAGATCTTTTGGGGATAAAGCTATATTTCAAGTTTCGTCAAAATCAAATAACAATTGTGACCTGTGACAAACAAATTGTGGACGGACGGACGGACGGACAGGGGTGACGACAATATACGTCCACATAAAAATGTGGGCGTATAAAAACAGATCTGTTTTTTTTATATACATGTATTTATTGATACACACACACTAGGTCAAGTATTATCTTGCTATGACTCATCTAGCATTCTTCCCACAAATCTTAATGTAGCATCTAAAAGTATTGTCTAATAACCATAGCAATGAATAAATATATAATACTGAAATATATGGTAAATTACTCACAACTTTGAATGTTAATGGGGACCTCGATGAGATGATCAGCTATCATTGATCATTGTCCATAATTTCTGTCTTGAGCAACTAGTTAGTTGGATGTTCAGCGCTTTAAAAATAGATTATTATTATTATTTAATTTTTCCCTCAACTATAATATTTCAATACTACCTAAAGAACATACAATTATAATCTTTATATAATTTCTATATATTTAAAGGATCTAATTATTATAAATATACATGTAATGATACATCTAGTATATCATGACAATAGTTGTTATCAAGCGATAGTTTAAGGGGGATAACCTGTTACATGAGGGATATCCTGTTACAACTATAATTTAAGTTGGATAAGTATAATGATAGATCTAGTATATCATCTCAATAACTGTTATCAAGCGATAGTTTAAGTGGGATATCCTGTTACTAATATAATTCTTGCGTCGTAAAATTAGCGATGGTTTAGTAATAAACATAACGCTAACGCTACAATATACGTCCACATTCCTGCTTTGATTGATATTGTGACCGTGAGGCCCGTCAGATATTACAAGAGTCTGGAATGGTTCTTCAAATCTTTAATACTGGAAACTTATAATAAGAATTAACTACACACACTTACAGGACCGCGTATAACCGACTAGTACCTTATGCTACTAAGTCGGATAGACCTAAATGACTGCCATATCAAGTACAATCACATACATTTATATGGAATTACTTCTAATCACTTGGCTAGATCAAGTGTTGACATAAATAAGCATTGATGTAATAATGTACAATATAAGAAATAAAACAATGGTGAATAAAACAATTAATAGATTAATCAAACGATTGGCAAGTTTACCAGACAGGCCGTAGTGTCAGTTACTTTCTATCTTTAACAGTTTTATAAACAATAAGGGATTATAATAAATTAACATGTCATTAGAATTATGTAACATTTCACCCTTGGCTATAGTTAACTTTCAGTAGCACACACACACGCAATAATTATTGTTCTTAGAGATTACAAGTATACAGAATTCAATTTGATGACTTTCCATTTTAAAATTAAAGTATTATCTGAAATATTCTAGATTTAAATTCTAACATAAAACTGCTATAACTAGCACGGTTATAATATGGTACTTTGTCAAGAAGGCTAGGTTTTTTTGTTTGTTTGTTTTTTTTTTGATAGTTGCCGTCCTTAGAGTATAAGGAAAAGTTATACTAAGATAATCCATTCAGAATTGTGCCTTTCTGACGCTAAAGGAAAAAAAGTTGGCGTGGCTCCGTCCCTGGAGGTGGGACATTCACCAAAATCAATAGTGGATAGCCTCAGTCTATAAGGAATACATATGCCAAGAACCAAGCTGATTCATTCACGACAAACACAAAAGTTGGGCGTGGCATGCCTCTGTGGGTCGAGACATGTAGTTGTCGTCCTTAGGCTATAAAGGAATATGTATCCCAATTTTAAAGACGATCCATTAAAAATCGTGGCCTTGGGCAACACACACAGACACGAAGTAAAAATGGGCATGGCTCTGCCCCTGGGGGTTGGGAAATCACCAAAATACAATAAGGAATAGATATGCAAAATTTTAAAAGGATCTGTTAAAAATTGGATCTTGTAGGCGAACACAAGACACACAAACATTGGGCGTGGCTCTGTCCCAGGGGGTCGGTCATGCACGAGAAATAATAGTGGTCAACCTTAGGGTATAATGAATAAGCATATAAAACTTTTCAAGACGATCGATTAAGAATTGTGACCTGCAGGTGTCACACAGACACACAAAAAGAAAATGGATGTGGCACTGTCCATGGGGTGGGGCATGCACCCCAAACGATAGGGATTTTCCATAAGGTACAAAGAATAAGTGCAAAGTTTCAAGACGATACATTAAGAAATGCAGTCTGTAGACGGCAAACAAACAAATACAAGAAATGGGCGTGGCTCTGTCCCAGGGGGGCGAGCATGCACCCAAAACAATAGGGATCATCCTAAGGGTATAAGGAAAAGGAAAAAGTATTTTAAGTTTCAAGATTATCTATTAAGAATTGTAGCCTGTAGGCGACACACAGACACACAAAAAGAAAATGGGCGTGGATCTGCCCCTGGGGGTCGGGCATGCACCCCAAATGATAGGGATCATCCTTCGGTTATAAGGCATAAGTATGTAAAGTTTAAAGATGACCGATTAAGAATTGTGGCCTGTAGGTGACACACAGGCAAACTACAAGAAAATGGGCGTAGCTCTGCCCCTGGGGGTTGGGCATGCACCCTAATAGAGTTGCCCTTTAGGGTAAAAAGAGTAAGTATGCAAAGTTTCAAAATGATACATTAAGAAATGTGGCCTTAAGACGACAAACAAACAAATACAAGAAATGGGCGTGGCTCTACCCCTGGGGGTGGGCATGCACGAAAAACAATAGGTATCATCCTTGTGGTATAAAGAATAAGTATACAAAGTTTGTAGGCGATCCACACACACACATACACACACACACACACACACACACACACAGGGGCGACGGCATAATACGCCTACATTATGAATGTGGACGTATAAAAATGTAAAAACTATGGCATGTCAGCATCTAATATCGATTAAACCGAGGTTGGGGTCAAGAGATAGAGAGAGAGGAAGAGAGAGAGTAGAGATTGGGGTCAAGCGAGAGAGAGAGATTGGGTTAACGTTAACTCAACACAAACTAGGTCATTTCGGAACTAACATTTTGTAGGGGTCTTTAGCAGTGGGAGGAAACCAGAGGACACAGACTAACGTCCACTCGACACGTGGGGTGACAAAATAACCAAGTTTTCACTTTGGATCGCCAAAAGCTGACACAGATTCACATTGTCAGGTATTTTCTGGAAGTGTATTCCAAACAATTGATGCGCTGTATCGAAAAGTTCTGGATCCAAATGATTTCAAATTATAGGAAGGTACATCCATTAATAGTTTCCCCTCTGATCTTAATGACTTTTAGGGTGATACAGTGATACTAGATTTTGAAGGTAACCTGGCGCGGATTTGTTTATCGATTGATAGGTTAACGATAAGACTTGAAAGTTTATCCTTTTTCGAACACGGAGCCAATGCAATTTGTGCAAGACTGAGATGACGTGTGATCTTGATTTAGTTTTTGTGACAATGTAAGCAGCGCGGATTTGTAATCGGGGGAGTTTTTATATAACTGGTTCGTTATACCAGTTATTTGTACCGAATTACAATAGTCCATTCTCGACAGGACGAAGGATCGAGCTAAGGTTGCAGCAGCGTCTTCTGTTAATAGATGACGAATGAGCCCTATCCTTCGGTGATGGAATGGCATATTTTACAGATGTTGTTCACGTGGTTTTTAAAGCTGTCAACAGTAAAATCCTACATTTTACCCAAATCTCCACAGGTAACCAGTGAAACACCCTAAGAATTGGTGAAATATGATCATGGAGTTAGTTTGGTTTAGTAATAATTCGAGCGGCAGTACTTTGATTCTTTTGTAGACGGATGTATGAAAATGTTGGGGGTAAAACAGAGCGTTACAATAGTCCAGGCGAGAAGTTATGTTTGAATCTATATAAACAATGATGTAACTTGGTCAACTATAACATTATAACAAACAGATCTGTTGTTTTATATACATGTATGATATAGACACACGCCATTGTTCAAATATCATCTTGTCAAGTGGACCTGTGCTTGTCGGCTGACCCCAAACCCCAAGGTAGACCTATGTAAAATTGCAAAGTTATATCACTCTACCATTAATATTGACTGACATTATGGCCTTTGGAATCTGGAATTTTGCTTCAGTATATTAGTGGTTCATAGTGCACTTTGTATTTTGAGAACAGATATATCGGAAGCCAAATATTTGTCGGTGTCTTGGAAAAAAACTTTGAAAATCAGCCCCCATCTTAAAAATAGTTAAAAGCCCTGTATTCAACTGTTCCCTGTACACGTGTTTATCAATAATAAAAGGCCCACCTTCGACGTTTTACTACTTCATTTTTACTACTTCATTTAATCTAACAGTAAATTATGGCTTGTATTCATTCAGGCCAATTTGAATAGATTGTTTAAAACAATTTGAATAGATTGATGATCAGGAGACAAGACCTCCTAAGAAAATGTTTTGTGAACCCAACAATTATTCTTCATTACTCCATGTGTGTGTATGGGGGGGGGGGGTAGCATTTATTTCTGATTCACGCTGTAAAAACATATATTACATTCGTCCATTTGAAAACGAGAGAGAGAGAGAGCGAGAGAGAGAGAGAAGAGAGAGAGAGATGTGGTTTAAGGTCCACTCAATACAAACTAGGTCATTTCGGGACTAACATATGGTTTAATTTCATTTCAATAATTCGCTTGCGCGTAGGGGTCTTTAGCAGGAGGAGGAAACCGGAGAACCCAGAGAAAACCAACGAGCTTGGACAGGCGCCCCTACTCCTTGTCACGTACAACCGTCCATTTGAAAGAAACTCGCTTCCAATACCCTGTTTATCAACACGTCACACTTTGTAAGAGAATAACCATAACTTCTATAATTTGTATTTTGTATTTAATAATCCCCTAATTATTTAAACCCCTCATCTCATTCATTCAATGTATGTGTTTTATAACTGGTTCATAGAGAAAATACCGTGCTGAATGGTCTAATCGTGAGAAATTATCGTCTGAAAACAACCCAGCTAGAGTGTCCCACAATTTGTATAAGGGGCCCAGCCTGGTCAATCACCCACTTACGGTACCCTACAAGTATTATGCTGGACCTACGATGACCTATGTCCCGCTATATTTATACGTTGCTCGCCGTGACTCATTGCCCATCTAGAGTGTCAACCATTTTGATGTATGGCCTAGTCTGACCCATCTAACAGTTTGTTTGTAGGGCATAGGGTTTTTTCGGTAATTAGTGTTGTTCTTTTCGTCATTTAGTGATATCGCAGACAACAAATTAGTGTTTATCTGGTCTAAATACAACAAATAATCCATTCTTATTAATCAAAAATTTCAGATATGTAACAGAGCTTTTAAATTTTTGAGCCTGGGGTTGATAAGAAATGAGACATAATCTTGAGACTTATCTGTCAATTTCGCTTGCTTTGTGATTGTATGTTAATCTCATTAATTCATTTAGTCGGAGACCGACTGCGGTGAGTACTTTTTTTGAGACCGACTATTTTTTGCCATGGTAGAAAACATTTCATAGAACAACATACTCACAACAGAATAAGAGTGACGAGCAGACATGGGTATTCCATACTATAGTTTTATGTGACGTATGCAATTTAGGTACACGGATTCACGCAACTACTTAGTATTTGGGATATATTCTGGCATTGTTTTTGAGACCGACTGCAGTGACTGCACTTATTTTGTGACCGACTATTTTTCTTCTTGGGTGAAATTTTGTTGTTAGACCAACATACTCACAGCAGAATGATAGTGAAACACTACATCTTTTCAAACATGATAAGTTGACAAGATTATTTCATACTAAAGTTTTGTGTGAGTAGCGTGACGTATACAGTGAGCACTTAGTTTGATACCGACTGATCCTATTTTGCGACCGACTGCACTGATTTTGCGACCGACTATTTTATAGTAAAGTTTTGCGTGATTAGCGTGACGTATACAGTGAGTACGTATTTCGATACCGACTACTCTATTTTGCGACCGACTGCACTGGTTTCGCGACAGACTATTTTTTTTTGTTGCTGGGGGGGGGGGGGGGGTGTACCACACACACACACCTCCACATTTACGCCCCTGTATTAACGCTTGGTGTAAAGTGTACAATAATTCCCGGTGAATCAACAACTGCATGTTGAGCTATCATGTATTCCCAGAAATTCTCATTTGTATCAAAGCTTTCTCTTTTCCTAGAAAGCCGACCTTTCTCCGAAATTAGCAAAACATCCTCAATTGTATGATGACTTATACTGAAGTAACCATTTCCGTTCCCACGACCTTTTCATCAACATTAACAAAAGCATCTACAATTAATCTTTGAGTTATCGGGTATTCCTAGAAATTCAGCTCATCGGAAAGCTGGTTACGTAAAATATTGGTGAATCACTTTATACTGGTAGTGTACATGCGCATTAAGCTATTGGATATTCCTACAAAGGGGATCACGTGGCTAAGTGGGTAAGGCACTGGCTCGCTATCCTGGAGGTCGGGTATTCGATCCCTGCATTGGCCGAGAAGGTTCATCTCGATTTTCCGGCGTGGTTTCCCCTTGTCAGTGATGCAGAACGGAGGGCCTGACAAGGGCGGCTGTCTAGTCGTTCGGATGGGACGAAAAACCGAGGTCCCGTGTACACATTGGCGTGCACGTAAAAGATCCCTTGATAGCTGGAATTCGATATAAGAGTAGTCCGTAGCGCCGCTACCCGGGAATAATGCCCGTCTTCCATTAGCCCAGTTTAGGTGCAGAAGAGTAGGAATTTTTAAGGGTTTACATGGTTAATAAGAATTGTGTGTTGTACGTTTCTCAGCACAACACAAATTACATAAAGTAAGTGATTAGAGAATATGAAATGATTTTGGTTCCATGTTTCGTAGGAAGAGGTCACGTGGCTAATAACAAATATGTATTGTTCGTTTCTCAGTATAGCACAAATTGCTTTAAAAAGTCATTTGTATAAACTATTGTTAATACGAAGTGTTGTATTCCACAATTATATAGCGTATTTTTATAATATGTATATATTTATTGAATAAATGGTGTCAGAAATACGGGGAAATCACCGGAAATAGTTTGGCTTATAGAAGGCAAACAAATAATTGGTTAATTTCGCCAGAAAGTATATTTTTAATACGTAATCACCTTTTCCAATACTTTGAGTTTTATGGGGGAAAACTATTTTCCAATGGAACGGAAGGATAGCTAGAATTATACATTGTATTTAAATTATGTAAATGAACAGTTTTCATAAATTCAGTAATTCATCTCGGACTAATTTGTTTCAGAAAAAAAAAAACATATAAATCAAATCAAAGCTCCAATAAATACCATTTAAATATTTGTTTGTGTTTTTCACTATGTTATAAGACATTGAATAACATTCTGAATAATTGTTGAATTGGGATTGTGGTAAAACATATTTAGGTTGGGGTGGGGCAAAGCTATCAAGGTCAGTGCGACTCGAGGAAAGCCCCAACATTGATGGTTAGATTTTCGAAACGGACATTGTCCATGCACTGATCCATATTTGTTTCACATGCACTGATCCATATTTGTTTCACAAAGTGTCCCCAGTTTTGGGTGTGATGGGAAGACTTTTTAACGATCTGACATGAAGAAAGCCCCCAAATTTGTGGTGAGACTTTTTTAAAAAAATATCTTCCTAGTATGATTTTTGTTTCGGGTAAGTTTCAGCCGTGTAGCTGATGACCTCATAGAAAGGGTGGGTTCGGACATATTTTGTATAAAAACTATATCTAATTTGGTTCCAGCTGTGAGGTGTTGCGATAAGCTTCTCATATGGGATTTGATGTGTATGTATTTGTCATTAGTTTACTACCAATGAATTGAAATGATAGCTGGAGTCAGGAATTATAATAAAAATCATTTTTCAAACGATTCCTTACCAGGACCTCCGTCCTGCACGTCCTGCATCATCGGCAAGGGGGCATCGCAGCAGAAAATCCACACCAGGACCTTCCTAGTCTACATTGATCGCTACGAACAACCCTGTATCACGACGTGTATATGGGTCATGTCACGTGGTATCCCTATTTTGTCGTCACTCGAAAATTTATCATTTAAGATACAACGTGCTGTTTTTTATTGACGCGCATATTTGAGACCGTGGACCACCCCATCCTTCTGTAAAATAACATTGTATATTTTATAATAATATAAAGCAGGATCCAATTTCAACGACGATGTACTGTACAAAAGGGTATGTAATTTTATCAACCGTGACGAAGAAAACAACCTTAAAACGACCTTGATATATTACTAGAATAACATGCCTGTATCACGTGAATCATCTGTTTAAAATATTTTAAAGATGCATTGTGTAACGGTTGTCGCTATGTAAGTGAAAAACTAGATAATGAAAATAGAAGGGGATATTTGATTTTTAAGTGTTATTAAAGTCACCTAATGAAACTGACGAAGAAACAAACGACAAAATGAAATGAAGTTCACATTCATCGATTTATTCCAAATGATCGTTAGACTAAGTAAGGCACAGACTGACCATTATCAGGCTAAAATGATACCCGGGGTCAAACAGCAAAGTTACCACAGCATCACAACAAAGTCAGTAACGGGTAAATCCTCCTCTGTTTGCCAAACAAGCATTGATCCGACGTGGCATACTCCTAATGAGACGTCTAAGGTCATTTTAGTCCAGATTGTCCCATTCCTGTTGCAACGCAGCAGCAAGTTCTTGGACATTGGCAGGACGTTGTTGACCTTGACGTAACCTCTGTCCAAGCATGTCCCAGACATGCTCGATGGGGGAGAGGTCGGGACTCAGTGTTGGCCAACGTAATGTGGTGATGTTCTGTTGTTGGAGGCAACCTGTAACGATCCTGGCCCTGTGACATCTTGCGTTGTCATCCTGGAAGATGAAACGGCGGCCATGACGTCGTGCGAACGGCACAACATGGACTGTCAAGATGTTGTCCCGGTAGTACTGGCCTGTAACACGCCGTGCAACAACATTTAAAGCCGTTCTTCCAGCAACAGTGATGCCACCCCACACCATAACAGAACCACCCCCAAATCGATCATGTCTGATGACGTTAACGTCTTGGAGGCGCTCGTTTCGACGACGCCACACCCTCCTACGTCTCTCCAAAAAATCAACAGTGAACCTTGACTCATCTGAAAACATCACATTGCTCCAGCGTCGATTATCCCAGTGTTGACGATCCCTACACCAACGACGTCTTGCCTGAATGTGGTGATCTCTCAAACAAGGGATCACGCGAGGACGTCGGGTGCGAAGGTGACCCCTATGCAGTCGATTCCGAAACGTCTGGCCACTCACTCTCACACCAGTGTCTGTTTGAAGACGAGCGCTGATCTGATTTGCTGTGATGACACGATTTCTCAAGGCCAAGGCACGGATAAATCGATCCTGGGCTTGAGTTGTCGCCCTTGGACGACCTGAGCGTGGTCTGTCCTGTACAGATTGTGTATCACGTTATCTGGACAATAGCCTGCTTATGACAGACTGAGAAACATTCATCGTCCGCGCCACAACCGCCTGTGTTGTGCCGATCTGTAGCATGCCAAGGGCACGTAACCTTTCATTTTGGGTAAGCCGACGCATACCAAAATTTGTTTTCTGGTCACTAAAACAATTAAACTGATGTTTCCACCCTGGAATTCAATGCCACAATGACTGTAACATTCAAAGTCAGAGTCGTGCAAATCTTGGGTTGGACCCCCATGATGATCCCAAGCATCACCTGCATTCCATGCGGTAGCTATTGGTGCGTGTGGGTGTCACATGTAACTGGAAATGTATCTTCGTAGTCATTTGCATATTTTAGTATTATGCCCCCAAAATCAAATATCCCATACTTTTTTTGAATAGTATAGTTCGTGTTACAAAATATACTCAGCCAAATTAAAAACTTGACACTGATGAATTTCAACAAATTTTTTTTCTGGTAAGTCAAATAAATTTTAAAGTGTTTCTAACGATAGTAAGTAGTAAGAAGCCTTTAATTTCATATAATTTTAAAGTCACGTGAATCACGTGACTTTTGAGCATAAAAAGATGAAAAACCTGAAAAACACGTGCAAACACAAACTCGTGAGGTCAATCGATGCAAGTTTGCTTAAGCTGAACACACACACGTAACTTGAACTGGAAAAACAAATTAAAATTGTTATTTACATTTTTGTTAGAAAATGCCGCGCCTTTAAAATGTAGAACGTCTACGTGCTATAGGTAGGCTCTATGCTGGTCAGTCTGTGGTCACTGGAAGTATTGCCGACCGCCCAAGGACGGGAGCGCCACGTGTGGCGTTACTCCAGGAAGATCAAGCAATACGATTACGTCATCTTAGAAACAGATTTGTCACTGCAACCTCCACAAGTAGGGAGGTGTTTGGTAGAAGGGTAATTGCACAAACTGTTCGAAATCGCTTGCAGGCTGCTGGCCTTCGAGCTCGGAGACCTTATAATGGACCAATATTGACACCTCGTCATCGCCGTAACCGACTTGTGTGAGCCACAAGACACATAAGATTTACTCAAAGACAGTGGAATTCGGTTGTCTTTAGTGACGAATCTCGATTCTCTTTGAGATTTGCCGATGGCAGGGTCCGAGTGTACCGCGGACGAGGTGAACGTTACGCTCAAGTATGCGTCTGAGAAGTTGACCGATTTGGTGGCGGCAGCGTCATGGTTTGGGGTTCTTTTTGTGCACATGGACGTTCTCCTCCTGTTGTTGTCCAAGAGAACTTAAATGCTGTCCAGTACAGGGATCAGATTTTGCAACCTGTTCTTCTTCCGTTTATGCAGAGACATGGGCCCGGACTAACGTTTCAACAAGACAGCGTCATGGTTTGGGGTTCTTTTTGTGCACATGGACGTTCTCCTCCTGTTGTTGTCCAAGAGAACTTAAATGCTGTCCAGTACAGGGATCAGATTTTGCAACCTGTTCTTCTTCCGTTTATGCAGAGACATGGGCCCGGACTAACGTTTCAACAAGACAATGCTCGACACCATACGGCAATTGCTACCCAGAATTTTTTAAGAAATGCCGGTGTCCAAGTCCTGGATTGGCCGTCGCTTAGCCCCGACCTTAATCCTATTGACCACATCTGGCACGAACTGGGTCGACGTGTTCGTCAGCAAGTGAATCCACCATTGACGTTGCAGGACCTTCGATATGCTCTTGCTGAGCAGTGGTGACATCTTCCTCGGGTAGTGTTTACTAATGTTCTGAGATCCATAAGAAGACGTCGTGTGGCAGTACGAGATGCTAGAGGAGGCCACAACCGTTACTAAACATTATTCCGATTGTTCTTCAAGTCTGTGAATTTCATTTTGGGGGGTACTGTGACATCACGAAAGTTATCAATGTCAAGGACTTTCGGTGAGACGTATTCTTGCTTTCTGTTGATGTCAAGGTCGTCTGTGCACAACATAACACTAAAATAGTTGCCTTAAACAAAATATTAAAAATCTAGTCCCAAAAATCCCGAGTGTCAAGTTTTTAATTTGGCTGAGTATATAATAAGACATTCTCCTGACGTTAGTAAATAATTTCATCTCAACTTGATTTAGTCATGCTCTACAACTTTAAATAAACGGATTCATCTTATACGCCGTGTCTTTCTGCGCACATTAAATAAATGTTTACCTCAGACCCGAGTTGGGTTTTTTTCAAAGATACTCGGCTAAATTCATTTCATATCTGGTTGACTGAGTGAGTGCTTAGTAATATATGCACTGCAGTATATTTATAACTGATGTGGAGAACAACGTTTTAGTAGATAACATCTCTGTTAGTCATCGGTTTTGAATGTAACCTTATATGGACTTAGTATGCGGGCTTTATTACATTATAATAACTGCACATTTTATTATAGACGCCCAGTAGCAAGCAGGTTGTTTGATTGAATAGTTCTCAGCTCTACTGGTATACATCCATCTTTTAAAATTCAAGCTAACCGTAAGTGAACTATTTTATTATTAATTAGTCAATGTTAGATATCGATTGAAATATTTGAACAACTATAAGATGTCCCTTGCCCGGTCCTCCGTCCTACACCACTGACAAGGGAGGGGGGAACCACGCCCGGAAATCCAGACGAACGTTATAGTCCAGCAGGTTAACCCCAACTTAAGCATTAACATGGAAATATAGTCCACCTAACCTTTTTTTTATTGGATCATATATCTTTAAGTAGATTCAGAATCTACCCTTGGGGAAATTTAAATATTCACGATTGTCGCCATGAGAAAATGTCTAGTTAAAAATGGTTTCTATAAGAATTCAACCCACTGATTCCAATGAGCTTGGGTATTCATCCTTAAGTGTCGGCTAATTCCGCTGGGGGCCGATTTAAAATGGAGGCCCAATTTGGCGGGAAACTAATCAAAAGACGGAGTAACGAACTATCAATGAATTCAACAAGTCGTTCACAATGACAAAACGTTTTTTTCATGAAATGGACTAATATTATGTTTGCCCAGAAGAAATACAGCTTGTTTATATGTCATTTGGTATAAAGACTGCACCAAATCGGATTTAGAAACTCATGAGTGAATTATTATTTACACAAGTAAAATTAGGCAAATTATGTCAGATCTCAATACCAGCCCAGTTTTAAAGTAATGAAACGCAAAATCATTATGCATTTCAGCTTCTTGTATGTTGCCATTTGGTATAAAAACTGCAACCAATATATTTCAAATCATCCCAGCTGAGCCTTTAGCAGCCCTCGGTGATTTTCTGTACGTGAAGGCATGCAGCAACTCTCAAGTAGTTGTACAGGATAATGTAATATCGGTGAATCATCTTTGAGTATAATTGTACATGCGCATTAAGCTATTGGGTATTCCTAGAAATTCTACCTCTTAGCAAGTAGGTTATTTTCTTGAATCGCCCGCAACTATCTTGGTATACATCCATCTTTTAAAATTCAAGTCAATCGTGGGATATTACATCTTTAGTTAATAGATATTAAGACAGAAAGAAAAATGTTAATTTCATATTGTTCTGAATTGTTATCCGTTTGTTGTCATATTTAATGTGCAGTATGAGAGTATATGAAATGAGTTTGCTGCTATGGTTCGTAGAAAGGGTTCAAATGATTAATAAAAAATGTCTGCTTAAATTTATTGTTAATATTTTTACACTGTGTTTGGCTCAATTACCCCCCCCACACACACACACACACATACACGCACGCACTCACTCACACACACACACGCATACGCACACACACACATATCCATATTATGTCAGATAGTTTTTTTTATACTCTTTAAATTTGTATAGTTTGCTGTCTGAATATGAACGACCTAATAATTGAAGATTGCTTTTATATAAAGTATGCCCGACCACAACCTAAAAATTTGATATTTTTTATGAGGTCCTCATGACCGAAACTTACCAGGAACTAAGATCCAAACGACGGAACAACCGAACATAGTTTGGCTGGTAAACGGCGAACAAATAATTGATTAATTTTGGTAGATAGTATATATTGTGCCATTCGTAATCTTCAGTTCCAATACCGTGCAAAAGCATTCAAGAATGAAACGAAAAGGTGTTTGTGATTCTTCTAAAACGGCGAATGGCGAACATCAAAAAAAAAAAAAAAATAGGCGCACAATGCGACTTGATTTCCCGCTCCAACTTCGTGGGTTTTCCCCTTCCTCCGGTTTCCTCCCACTGCTAAAGACCCCTACGTGCAAGCGAATTATTGAAATATAATTGAAACATATGTTAGTCCCAAAATGACCTAGTTGGTATCGAGTGGATGTTAAACCCATCATGATCTACCTTGCTGCTATGGTTACATGTTGCTAACCGTATCCAGGCTTCTTTTTAGGTAATTCTCCAATCTGATTAAAATACAGATCTATATTTCGTTTCGTTTTTTTTTTTACTGTCGATCGCCTACACTGCTGCAGATCTGGCCAGTTATAGTGGGAGTTCACTTCAGATATTGGATTAACCAATCATCATTGATGTATCTAGTGGGGTACCCAAAGTTCCGTGTACCACAAATCCGTGCACGGTACGCCAAAAACGCGCTGCAACAGACCGTTTCATTCCCTAATCCTTTACATTCGACCAGAACGCGGGGTATATCACACTGATCAGCAGTGAATATTCGCTAGGCCGCTACAGTCACTGATAAGGATGACATTTATGCGACTTAATGAGCTCGGCATATTAACTTTTTTCTTTCGACAAATTAAATTCTAAAACATTTTTTGTATGCATTAGAAAAATAAGTAAAGACGTTTGAAGTATTTGTGGTTAAAAAGAATTTCCTATTTAGCGCAAATGGGTACTAAAATGAGTAAAAGGCATCATTTTGCCTGGAGCAGTTACGTCTTTTGCAAACAATGCACGTGCCATTCAGCCAATGATTGACGCCGCGTGATGTCATTGCACGTCATCTGTGACAGAGATAATTAGTAAGTAAATCTCTGTGAAACAGATTGGGGATATATAACAACTCTTTCAGAACCTGGGTCCGTATTCAAAGGATATCTTAAGTCTAAGATAGTCACTTAACTACTTGCTTTCACTTAAATATACGTAACTTCCTGTAAGTTAAGGGCAAGTGGTATTCAAAGGCACTGTTAAGTATCAATTTTTCCCTTAAAGTTAAGCTGTCTTAAATTTCATAAATTATTTATACTCCCGCAAGAATCAAGGCATGATCTATTTTTTACAACTCATCCCCATATATACATAATCGGTAGTATTTATTTTGGTAAAATATAATGCCACATGAATTTTTCGTACACATAATGTACCGTCAATGCCAGGCCTGTCAAAATCTAACATGGAGATAGTCACACAATATCTATGAATTTCTCAAATGATAGATTTATGAACAAAACTGTATAATTTGTCCAGTCTAAGTTAGAAGGCAAGGGTCATTGTGTATTGCTAATATTATGTTGTTTTCTATTCGCGATATATTGTTAAACAAATTAAAGTTTACATTATCCATCATTATACTGCCACTATTTATTGTGATCTATTGGAATATATAATAAATATATATTTTTTTTAAATTCCATGAAAACAGCTGTTCGGGCAAAGGATGCACACTATCATAATTTATCCTAAATTATATTCATACTATTTTCATGGGTTACAATATAATATTTCGACAAACATTTTCCTGGTGATGTACAGTATAGTAATGCTCTTAAGGGGGCATAACTTGCTTGCAATGTTAGAAATTTGTGATTTTTGGCAGTGGGGTGTATTCCATAAATTGAAAATTCATGCTTTTTGGCGAATGTGAGTATTCCATAATTTAAGTGTGCAGTTAAGTTTTCGCATAGCCAAGTATATGAAAAATGCAACCTTTGAATACCGATTTAAGGTTAGACACTTGGTTAAGTGGAAAAATTAAGTATTTTTACTTAACTTTTAGAAAACCTTTGAATACGGACCCAGGTGTAGTAAAGAAAAGTAAAAGGAAATTTTGAATTATAAAAAACGAAACGAAATAGGATCTGTGTTTTACTCATATTGGTTATTCTCCTGACGTAAATGGTGTATTATAAATTCGTCATGCTATATAAATTTAAATAAAGGGTATCAGTTTATACACACTGTGGCTTATTGCACGCATTCTTTTATTTTGATAGACTAAAATAACATTCTTGATAAAAAAAAACCTGTTTACAATTCATGTATAGTTCTGATGCAGGACAGAGGGCTTGGCAAGAACAGCTGTCTAGTCGATCGGATGGGACGAAAAACTGAGGTTCCATGTACACATGTAAAAGATCCCTTGGCTGTTGGAATTCGATATAACAGTAGGTCATATCACCACTGCCCGGGCAAAGTTTCTAACATAGCACACTGTTTGGCGTATGCCTGTCTTCATTAACCCAGTCGGAGAATAGTAGGACGTTAAACCCCATTTCATTCAATTTCATTTCTAGTTCTGATATTGCCTGCAATGTACGTGCATTGACATGAGGTTGGCGTTGGCTTTATCAATTTTCACTTAATGTACCTATTAAGCCGGCTTTATTACATTATAATAAGTGCGCGGGGGACCACATGGCTAAGTGGGTAAGACGCTGGCCCGCTAGCCTGGAGGTTGAGTCTTGATCCCTGCATTGGCGGAGAAAGTTCATCCAGATTTTCCGGCGTGGTTTCCCCTTGTCAGTGATGTAGAACGGAGGGCCTGACAAGGACAGTCGCCTAGTCGTTCGGGTGGGACGAAAAACCGAGGTCCCGTGTGCACATTAGCGTGCACATAAAAGATCCCCTGGCAGTTGGAATTCGATAGAGGAGTAGGCCGTAGCGCAGCTCCCCGGGCAAAATTTCTTTCATAGCACACTGTATGGCGTACGTATGCCCGTCTTCGTTAGCCCAGGTTAGGCGCAGAAGAGTAGGACGTTAAATCCCATTTCATTTCATTTATATAATAACTGCGCATTTTATTATAGAAGGCCATTAGCAAGCAGGTTGTTTGAATAGCTCACAGTAATACTGGTATACACCCATCTTTTAAAATTCAAGCTAACCGTAAGTGTATTGTTCTAGTAGTAATTTGACAATGTTAGATATTTAGTTGATGGAATATTCACTTGAACATTTAAAAGGGAATTAATTTAAAAAGTGAAAGAAGAAAATGTTAAAAGTATTGGGAACCATGTTTAATTTGTATAAAACCTCTCTCCCCGTTAGATGAGTATATACAATGAGTAAGAGGCACCTTTCTGCCCTGAACAGTTCGCGTAACAGTACTGTGAACACCCGAGTAACTGAGTTTAAAAGATATTCAGCCTTTACTGAAAGCCAAGTTTTCAACCCGAAACCTTAAAAAGTTCCTCTATTGTAAACATCATTGTAGCCAAGTGTTAATGTAGCTATGATATTATAATCTATGCATCTTTTCGTCAACCAAACAAATTATATTATTGTTCTTTGTGTTTTATGGGAGAGATTTCCAGTTTTAAAATGGATATGACCATTTTACCACGAGACGACAGAACGGTTAAAAGAGAACGTGATGATGAAATGGAACACCTGATACCAGCTAAAATAGGTAAAGTGATAAACTTGTAAATTAAGTTGATAAGTTCTCGACTGATATACTGTATTATTATTGTTGTATAATGGAACTATTACATTATTAAGACTTGTCCTTTATACAACCAGGAGACAACAGTTTAAATTAGTCAGCTATCAATCAGATCTAATATAAAGGACATTATACATTCTAACATTGATGGGGTTTATTTACTGTTGTATTATCAATATATAGGATATTATACATTCTACCATTGGTGGGGTTTATTGATGTTGTATTATCAATCAGATCCAATATATAGGATATATTTTACATTCTAACATTGGTGGGGTTATTTGACTTATTACCTTTTTATTATTTTCTAGCAAAATTAGCTGATGGCGGTGAGGGTGGAGATAACGAACAAAAAAATGAGAAGATAAAGGAAAGGTAAATAACTATTTTAACTATTATAAAATTTGTATTTTAGTTTATTTATTGTATTTATATATTTAAGTTTAAATATGATTTGCTAGATAAACAATATTTTAATGTTTTACAGATTATCTCAAGCCGGAGCTGAATTCGACACGTCCAATCTAAATCCATCATTAGTACGTGTTATTTTAAACCATGGTGATAAAGATACATGTCTTGGTATTGCATCAGTATTACTACAACATGGTGCTGATGTTAACCTGGTTGACATGATGGGTATACCTTTAACATGTGCTATATATAAACATGGCGGTAAAGATACATATAGAGATATTGTATCATTATTACTACAACATGGTGCTGATGTTAACCTGGTTGACGAGGTGGGTATATCACCTTTAACATGTGCTATAGAACACCATGGTGATAAAGATACGGGTGTTGGTATTGTAACATTATTACTGGAACATGGTGCTGATGTTAACCTGGTTGACAAGTATAACACACCTTTAACATGTGCTATACGGTACCATGGGGATAAAGATACCTGTGTTGGTATTGTATCATTTTTAATACAACATGGTGCGGATGTTAACCTGGTTGACAAATGTAACACACCTTTAACATGTGCTATAGAACACTATGGTGATAAAGATACATATAGAGATATTGTATCATTATTAATACAACATGGTGCTGATGTTAACCTGATTGACGGGATTCACACACCTTTAACATGTGCTATACGGCACCACGGTGATAAAGATACATGTCTTGGTATTGTATCATTATTAATACAACATGGTGCTGATGTTAACCTGATTGACGGGATTCACACACCTTTAACATGTGCTATAGAACACCATGGTGATAAAGATACATATAGAAATATTGTATCATTATTACTACAACACGGTGCTGATGTTAACCAGGATGACCATTATGGTCTAACACCTTTATCATGTGCTATATATAATCATGGTGATAAAGATACATATAGAGATATTGTATCATTATTACTACAACATGATGATGATGTTGACGATTTTGACACACCTTTAACATGTGCTATAGTACACCATGGTGATAAAGATACAGGTGTTGGTATTGTATCATTATTACTACAACATGGTGCTGATGTTAACCTGGTTGACAGTTTAAACACACCTTTAACATGTGCTATAGTACACCATGGTGATAAAGATACAGGTGTTGGTATTGTATCATTATTACTACAACATGATCCTCGTGTTCAAGAGGATGACTGGGTTAACCTACCTTTAACATGTGCTATAGAACACCATGGTAATAAAGATACATGTAGAGATATTGTATCATTATTACTACAACATGGTGCTGATGTTAACCTGGTTGACGAGAAGGGAAAATTACCTTTAACATGTGCTATAGAACACTATGGTGATAAAGATACATATAGAGATATTGTATCATTATTACTACAACATGGTGGTGATGTTAACATGCTTGACGAGATGTGTATATCACCTTTAATATGTGCTATAGAAGACCATGGTGATAAAGATACATATAGAGATATTGTATCATTATTACTACAACATGATGATGATGTTAACCATGATTATAACCCACCTTTAACATGTGCTATACGGTGCCATGGTGATAAAGATACAGGTGTTGGTATTGTAACATTATTACTACAACATGGTGCTGATGTTAACCTGCTTGACGAGTTTGACACACCTTTATTATGTGCTATACGGTACCATGGTGATAAAGATACAGGTGTTGGTATTGTATCATTATTACTACAACACGGTGCTGATGTTAACCTGGTTGACGAGATGGGTATATCACCTTTAACATGTGCTATAAAACACCGTGGTGATAAAGATACGGGTGTTGGTATTGTAACATTATTACTGGAACATGGTGCTGATGTTAACATGGTTTACATGGCATGTTGCTCACCTTTAACATGTGCTATACTGTACCTTGGTGATAAAGATACATGTGTTGGTATTATATCATTATTACTACAACATGGTGCTGATGTTAACCTGGGTGACGAGAAGGAAAGCTCACCTTTAACATATGCTATATATAAACATGGCGGTAAAGATACATGTAGAGATATTGTATCATTATTACTACAACATGGTGCGGATGTTAACCTGGTTGTCTGGAATGGCCCACCTTTAACATGTGCTATAAAATACCATGGTGATAAAGATAAATGTAGAGTTATTGTATCATTATTACTGGAACATGGTGCTGATGTTAACCTGGTTGCCAGGGCGGGTCGCTCACCTTTAACATGTGCTATAAAATACCATGGTGATAAAGATACATGTAGAGATATTGTATCATTATTACTGCAACATGGTGCTGATGTTAACCTGGTTGACGGGGCGGGTCGCTCACCTTTAACATGTGCTATAAAATACCATGGTGATAAAGATACATGTAGAGTTATTGTATCATTATTACTGGAACATGGTGCTGATGTTAACCTGGTTGCCAGGGCGGGTCGCTCACCTTTAACATGTGCTATAGAATACCATGGTGATAAAGATACATGTAGAGATATTGTATCATTATTACTACAACATGGTGCGGATGTTAACCTGGTTGACAAGTATAACACACCTTTAACATGTGCTATACGGTACCATGGTGATAAAGATACAGGGAGAGGTATTGTAACATTATTAATACAACATGGTGCTGATCCTATCCAGAGTGTAAATACAACAACGCCTTTAATGTATGCCGCCCAATACGCCCACTATATAGATATTGTTAAATTAGTGCTAGTAGATACGGTTAATCTAAATTGATCAGGGTTTATCAGCTTGTAGACGTTGTTGGGTTAGTAAAAGGGATTCTAAAACTACTCTGACTATCTTTCAACTTTTAGTCGAGTCCGGTGCTAATTTGGTTGCTAATGGACCTGAACTACTGTATGATATTATGAAATTCGGCCAATTAAATATTTTTGAGTATTATATAGGATTAAAGCCATTAGTGTATAGTTTTACTGAAACAACAAGTCGAAATATTTTTCATCTTTTGGCGCAAGTGAAATATGAGTTTACACGAGAGAAGTTTAATTGGTTGTTTAATTATAATATTGATATAAATCATAAAGATTCTCTAACCAACACTCCTCTTATTATTGGTGCTTTCTTATTAAACCATAAATACCTGGACTTGATAACAAAACACAGCCCTTCATGTGATGTTAATATACCGAACAATAAAGGTCATACAGCCATACACAGTGCTGTAGTCGGGTGCATTTTATCTAAGTCTAGGCTGAAACACACTGGAAATTCAGTTGACGATACACTGCATGAACAATATGAAACTTTCCAAGAATGTGTCAGACTTTTACTTGATGCTGGTGGAAATATTAATTGTCAGGACAATACTGGAAAAACTGCTTTGATCTTAGCGGCCAAGAAAAATAATAAATTTATTATACGTTTACTACTTGAAATGGGCTCAAATATCAATATTTTAGAAACCAAATATGACACATCTGCTTTACAATATCTAGACCTTGATTATAGTGGACATTTTGTGAAAATGTTTTTGATGAGAGGTGGCCATACACTTCTGAATTTACCAGGACCTAATGGCAATACACTGATACAGCGAGCTTTGCTTTTTCCTACTTGTTCTGAACCAGAGAAAACTGTTGATATAATAAGATATTTAGTTGCTGAAAACTGCTGCCTTCAGCATCTTCAGTCTGTATCTACCGAACGTAATTACTACAATGACGATGTTCATTTAGATGATTTTGACAGTGAAAAGAGAGATAAACTTAGACTGTTACTTTATCGAAGTGGGGCTCCTGAAGAAGAGATTGTTTCCACTGTTAATTTCAAAATGGAGGATGAGCGAGATGGACAAGGTGGAATGGTTCACTCTGAAAACAGGGAGAAATTCAAGTTAGCGTGTTTTAACTTATCTCTTCAAGAGATGTGCGTAAGACTCATCAGACAGAAATTGGGACTAGAAATAAAGGAAAAAGTTGAACAACTTGAGTTAACTAGACCTGTGTTGAAGAAGATCTTACTGGTTGATTTTCTTCCTAGAAAACACTTTGTCCGCTATTCTATGGATGGTTATTATGATAATATGGGGGACGACGACGATGATGATGATGACGATGATGATGATGATGATGACGATGATGATGATGATGATGATTTTAAAGGCTATGATTATCAAGTTTATAACCTGGAAGGAAATGAAGAGGACACACCTGATATCAAGAATAATGTTGTCATAGATGGTCATGTTACTGATGGTGATGATATACCTGATGATGTTATAGATGAGGATGTTAGTGATGGTCATGGCATGATGGATGTTGAGTGAAGATGATAATAAAGATACAGATGTAATGACCAGATGGATGTTGAGTGATGATGTTGTTATAAATAAAGATAACCAAGATACAGTTGGGGTTTTTATAGATGGGGATGATACATATGCAGATGCCAGTGATGGGGATGATAAAATGTATATTGAAGGAGGTTACTAATGGTGATGATATACCTGATGAAGTTGTTATAGATGCAGATGTTAGTGATGGTGATGACCAGATGGATGTTTAAGGATGATGTTGTTGTAGATGAGGAGAATAAAGATACAGATGTTAGTGCTGGTGATGAGAAGATGGGTGATTGACTGATGATAATCGTCGTTATGACAATGATGATTCAAAGATGAATGTTGATGGGTGACCATATCGAAGCTACAAGACATATAGTGATGATATCCATATACAGTCCGGCATATTCAGGATGGATACCAGTTCTACAGACACGGGAGTATATTGGAGTGGAAGAAGTTGATCCCGAAATGGCATTGGATGATGATGATGATGATGATGATTATGATGATACGATCTGGACGGTGATGATGAGAGAGTATGATAGTATCCATGTATAACATCTGGACGGTGATGATGATAGAGTGTGGTGACAGTGATGACAAGAATGGTATCATAATGATGATATAGTAAGGAGTAGGGTGGCGGTGATGAATTACATTTGATATTTGATTATATAGGATGGTATGTTTGATATTTGATTATATAGGATGGTATGTTTGATAATTTATTATATGGGATGCTATGTTTAATATTTGATTATATACGATGCTGTGCTAAATTCCTTTAATCGCTTGTTGTATTATATAGAAGATGTTGTCTTTATTGGTTTAGGGCACCATATTGGAGTCAATGGTCCATCAGCCTAATAGGCAATACAATGGTTTATCAGCACCATGTTATTATTAATAGTTTATCACCACTGTGTTATTATTAATAGTTTATCACCACCATGTTATTTTTAATGACTTGTCAGCACCATGTTATTATTAATAGTTTAACACCACATGTTATTATTAATGGTTTATCACCACCATGTTATTATTAATAGTTTATTGCCACCGTGTTATTATTTATAGTTGATCACCACCGTGTTATTATTAATGGTTTATCACCACTATGTTATTATTAATAGTTTATTACCCCCGTGTTATTAATTATGGTTTATCACCACCATGTTATAATTAATAATTTATCACCACCATGTTATTATTGATGACTTATCAGCACCGTGTTATTAATATTGGTTTTACCACAATGTTATTATTAATGACTTATCAGCACTGAGAGTTATTATTAATGGTTTATCAGCACCATATTATTATTAATAGTGTATCAGCACCATGTTATTATTAATGGTTTATCACCACCATGTTAATATTAATAGTGTTATTATTAATAGTTTATCACCGCCGTGTTATTATTAATAATTTATCAGCACCGTGCTATTATTAATAATTTATCACCACCATGTTATAATTAATAATGTATCACCACCATGTTATAATTAATAATTTATCACCACCATGTTATTATTAATGACTGATCAGCACCGTGTTATTATTAATTGTTTATCACCACCATGTTATTATTAATAATTTATCAGCACCGTGTTATTATTAATAGTTTATAACCACCATGTTATTATTAATGGTTTATCAGCAGCATGTTATTATAAATAGGTTATCACCACCATGTTATTATTAATGGTTGATCACCACCATGTTAATATTAATCTTGTTATTATTAATAGTTTATCATCACCGTGTTATTATTAATAATTTATCAGCACCGTGTTATTATTAATAATTTATCACCACCATGTTATAATTAATAATTTATCACCACCATGTTATTATTGATGGGGGGTGGCCTAGTGGTCTAGAGTGCTGCGCTTCGACATCTAGCTGGCCGGCCACCTCTGGCTTGCGGCTGTGGTTTCGAGCCCAGGTGTGAGCGTACGTGGCATGGAGATAGGGCGTCTTCTCAACCTCGCGGGTTTCCTCCGGGCATTCCGGTTTCCTCCCACTGCTAAAGACCCCTACGCGCATGCGAATTATTGAAATAAAATTTAAAAACCATATGTTAGTCCCGAAATGACCTAGTTTGTGTTGAGTGGACGTTAAACCCCATTTCTCTCCCTCTCTCTATTATTGATGACTTATCAGCACGGTATTATTATTATTGGTTTTTACCACAATATTATTATTAATGACTTATCAGCACCGAGAGTTATTATTAATGGTTTATCAGCACCATGTTATTATTAATGGTGTATCAGCACCATGTTATTATTAATGGTTTATCACCACCATGTTAATATTAATTGTGTTATTATTAATAGTTTATCACCACCGTGTTATTGTTAATGGTTTATCACCGTCATGTTATTATTAATGGTTTATCAGCACCGTGTTATTGTTAATAGTTTATCACCACCATGTTATTATTAATGGTTTATCACCACCATGTTATTATTAATAGTTTAACAGCACCGTGTTATCATTAATGGTTGAAAACCACCGTGTTATTATTAATGCTTATCACCACCATGTTATTATTAATGGTTTGTCAGCACCGTGTTATTATTAATAATTTATAACCACCATGTTATTATTAATGGTTTATCACCACCATGTTATTATTAATGGTTTATCACCACCATGTTATTATTAATGGTTTATCACCACCATGTTATTACTGATGACTTGTAAGCACCGTGTTATTGATAATGGTATATCACCGCCATGTTACTATTAATGACTTATCAGCACCGAGTTATTATTAATGGTGTATCAGCACCATGTTATTATTAATGGTTTATCAGCACCATGTTATTATTAATGACTTGTCAGCACCATGTTTTTATTAATGGCTTAGCACCACCATGTTATTATTAATGGTCTAACACCACCATGTTATTATTAATGGTTTATCAGCACCGTGTTATTATTAATAGTTTATCACCACCATGTTATTATTGATAGTTTATCACCACCATGTTATTTTTAATAGTTTATCACCACCGTGTTATTATTAATGGTTTATCACCACCATGTTAATATTAATAGTGTTATTATTAGTGGTTTATCACCACCATGTTATTATTAATGGTTTATCATCACCATGTTATTATAAATAGTTTATCAGCACCGTGCTATTAATAATAGTTTATCAGCACCGTGTTATTATTAATAGTTTATCACCACCATGTTATTATTAATGGTTTATCACCACCAAGTTATTATTAATGGTTTATCAACACCATGTTATTATTAATGGTTTATCACCACCGTGTTATTATTAATGGTTTATCCGCACCATGTTATTATTAATGGTTTATCACCACCATGTTATTATTAATAGTTTATCACCACCAATTTATCCTTAGTGATTTATCAGCACCATGTTATTATTAATAGTTTATAACCACCATGTTATTATTATTGGTTTATCACCACCGTGTTATTATTAATGGTTTATCACCACTATGTTATTATTAATAATTTATCACCAGCATGTTTTTATTAATTGGTTTATCATTTCCATGTTATTATTAATAATTTATCACCAGCATGTTATTATTAATGGTTTATCACAACCATGTTATTATTAATGGTTTATCATCAACATGTTATTATTAATGGTTTATCACCACCATGTTATTATTAATGGTTTATCACCACCATGTTATTATTAATGGTTTATCACCACCACGTTATTATATTTTCATGTTTAATGCTGTATAATAAATACGATAAATGTTTGTGTTTTTAAAGGCAACTTGTTTCACTCGTTCCTGTCTTCGACTACAGTAGAACACGCTTGATCTACCCCATCCAGTCTCAGCATAGCACTCTTTTTTGTCCACATCCAGTCCATGTACAGTAGGCTTTATCTCTCCCACATCCAGGCCCGGTACAGTACGCTTTATCTCTCTCACACCCAGGCCCGGTACAACAATCGTCATCTCGCCTGTATCCACTTCCGTTTTGTCATGATTTACCTTGCATACATCCTGTTCCTGAACGGCACATTTAATCCCGCCCATATCCAGCCCCGGTACGACATACGGGGTGTTCGGTGTCCAAATGCTTAAACTATGAGTTGGTAATGTGAACTAAAATTTAATTTTAGAGCCAACTATCCTAAAATCAGGTGGTGGGAGGGAAGGTCTAGTCATTCGGATGGGACAAACAACGAGGTTCAGTATATACATACACGTAAAATCGGTTGCAAATTAAAAACCTTTCCGGCGGTTCGACTCGACTCCTGAAGTCTTCAGATTTACAGCGCTTCCGACTCGAAAACGGGTTTACTGGCGACTTTCAAAGCTACGGTTGCTTGTATTCAGTGGCGGTGCCAGCCGTCGGTGGTTGGAGATCAAAGCTATGGCAACGTCCAAGATCAAGGGGACAAAGGCATCAGCTTCAACTAGGGGTAGGCGTCCTCCCCAAGAAAATGCAGTCTGGCAGTATTTCAGGCAATGATCCTTGAGGTAAAGTGTTAAACGAACAGACTTGCGATCCTCGACGAATTCCACTCACGAGCGCTAAAGTAGAGAGTCCTTGAAAAATATGCTGTCTGACAGTTTTCATTCAGGCTCCGATCAGTTAGATAAATAGCCGTCCGTCGCCTGATCACTAGTTTATCCGACCAGAAAACAAAATGTTAAACGAACAGACTTGCGAACAACAAGGGTTATGAAAATTTGAAAAATAGGCTGTTTGAAATGATGCCTGACAGTATTCCGGCACCGATCGTAGAGATAAATAGAACTGATCGGATGCCGTCTGTCCCCTGATCACTAGTCTTTCCGACCCCAGAGAGTTAAGTGTCAAATGAACGGACTTACGAACCACAACGAAGTGCCCAATAATTTGAAAAGTAGACTGCCCGAAATGCAGACTGGCAGTATTTCAGGCATTGAATGAATATTTTTCGCCGCTATGTTTTGTAAAATAGACTGCCAGAAATGCAACCAGGCAGCATTTCAGACACTGGTCGTCGAGATAAATAGAGCTGGCCAGATACCGTTCGTCACCAAATCACAAGCTTTTCCGATCAGAGAGGGAGGTGTCAAACGAACGGAGTGGATGTATCAAGTGTATGCATATTGAATCTATACCCAAAAACTTTGAGGATCGTAAAAAGCGGGATTCGAGGAAAGCCCCAACATTTATGGTTAAATTTCCGAAACGCACATTGTCCATGCACAGATCCATATTTGTTTCACAAGTGTCCACAGTTTTGGGTGTGATGGGAAGACTTTTAAACGATCCGACGAGGGGAAAACAGCCAAATTTGTGGTGAGACGTTTTTAAAACGATATCTTCCTAGTATGATCTTTGTTTCTGGTAAGTTTCAGCCGTGTATTTGATGACTTCATAAATATGATGGGTTTGGACATATTTTGTATAAAAAAAATATATCTAATTTGGATCCAGCTCTAAGGTGTTGCGATTAGCTTCTCTTTGCCAGTCAGATACAAATTTTGGAGACGGTACCTTCTACGTAACTCCCATGATATTTTACCAGTTTTATACAATACGCGACAGCAGCAATGGTCAACTTCTTTCCATGACATTTATATTCTTCCTGTCAGATAAACGCCAATGTATCCACACACAGATGAAATGTCCCGCCTTATGTTTTTATTTCTATTAATTTTTGTTATAGTATAGTCAGGTTTTTATTTCTATTAATTTTTGTTATAGTATAGTTAGGTTTTTATTTCTTATTTGGCGAAATTTGTTATAGTGTAGTTATGTTTTTATTTCTTATATGGCGAAATTATATTCATTTTTGTTCTGGTATAGTTATGCTAAAATGTTGGTTAATTAGTTACAGTGGGGATTATGAAAGTGTAAATTCTTATCATAACAATCTATAACACCATTGTTTTTAATCCATTTTAATCCATTGGAGCTGGATTCCCGCGAAGTCGTCGAAAACGATGTCTTTTAATCCGTTACGGTCAATAACTGCACCTTGGTAGGAATAAACCATACGATCAATGTTCGAACGGGGCGCTCAGTGTTATGGCCAGTATTTTGTTCACATTCATTGTGGTGGGATTGTGGATGGCGCCCTAGATTTGGAACCGCCCCGCCCCAACCTCTATTCCTAGATCCGCTACTGGTCCCTATTAAACATGCACCTATGATGCTCGGCTCCTTACTGTGTCACTCGTATTAGGGACGTGTGCATCAGTCGGTCGCATTTTTGCTAAACATCACCCTGAACAAAATCTTTATGTGCGTCCCTGACTTCAGTATATTTATAACAGATGTAGAGGTCAAGTGTTTTAGTAGATAACATCTCTGTCAGTCCTTATATGGACTTATTATGCAGGCTTTATTACGTTATAATAACTGCACATTTTATTATAGAAGCTCATTAGCAAGCTGGTTGTTTGAGTGAATAGCTCGCAGCTCTACTGGTATACACCCATCTTTTTAAATTCAAGCTAACCGTAAGTGTATTATTCTAGTAATAATTTGGCAATGTAGATATCGATTGAGAAAATTGAATACCTGTAAGTTGTCTATTGCCAGGCCCTCTGTCCTACACCAATGACAAAGGAGGGGGGGGGGGGGGCACGCCGGGAAATCCAGACGAACGTTCTAGTTCAGCAGCTAAACCCCATCTTAAGCCTTGTCACGAGACAATGTCAGGTTATTTAGTAGTGTAAAATTTGTGACAGGCTCTCTTGGACCACTGGATCCAATGAGTTTAGGTATTCCTCCTAACGTGACGGCAAATTCCGCTAGGGGTCAATGTAAAATGGAGACTCAATTGGGCCGGAAACTAATAAAGTTCCATAAAATGTTGTGTAATATATTTAAATACAGGTTTTCGGTGGATTATACATCTTATATACTGCGTAATATACTAATTCGTTAGTTGGTTCGTTTACCAGCATTGCATTGGCCTAAACGCCCAAATCCGGTTCTCTTTAAAAGGAAAAGACAAAGTATCAATGAATTCAACAAGTCGTTCACAACGACAAAACGTTTTCCCCACTGAAAGGGGCTAATGGTATGTTTGTCCAGAAAAAAAATACAGCTTGTTTATGTGTCATTTGGTATAAAGACTGCACCAAGTCGGTTTTAGAAACGCATGAGTGAATTATTATTTACACAAGTAAAATTCGGCAAACTATGTCAGATCTCAATACAGGCCCAGTTATAAAATAATGAAATGCAAAATCATTATGCATTCCAGCTTCTTGCATGTTGCCATTTGGTATAAAAACTGCAACCAATATATTTCAAATCCCAGCTGAGCCTCTAGCAGCCCCCAGTGATTTTGTAGACGTGAAGGCATGCAGCAACTCTCAACTAGTTGTACAGGATAATGTAATATCGGTGAATCATCTTTGAGTATGTAGTGTACATGCACATTAAGCTAGTGGGTATTCCCAGACATTCTTCCATTTAGCAAGTAGGTTATTTTCTTGAACAGCCCGCAGTTATCTAGATATACATCCGTCTTTTAAAATTCAAGCCAATCGTAGGATATTACATATTTAGTTTATAGATATTAAGACAGAAAGAAAAATGTTAATTCAAATTGTTCGGAATTGTTATCCGTTTGTTGTCATATTTATTGTGCGATATGACAGTATATCAAATGGGTTTGCTGCTATGGTTCGTAGAAAGGGTTCACGTGATTAATAAAAAAAAAAGTCTGCTTAAAATTATTGTTAATATTTTTACACTGTGTTTGGCTCAATTACCCCTCCCCCACCCACCCACCCACTCACTCACTCACTCACTCACTCACACACACACACTCACACACACACACGCATACGCACACACACACATATCCATATTATGTCAGATAGTTTTTTTTTATACTTTTTTAAAATTTGTATAGTTTGCTGTCTGAATATGAACGACCTAATAATTGAAGATTGCTTTTATATAAAGTATGCCCGACCACAACCTAAAAATTTGATATTTTTTTATGAGGTCCTCGGTGACATGACTGGAACTTACCGGGAACAAAGATCCAAACGACGGAACAACCGAACATAGTTTGGCTGGTGAAGGCGAACAAATAATTGACTAATTTTGGTACACAGTATGTATTGTGTCATTTGTAATCTTCAGTTCCAATGATGTGCAAAAGCATTCAACAGTAAACGAACGTAAATCTCTGTGAAACAGATTGGGGTTATATAACAACTCTTTCAGAAACTGGTGTAGTAAAGATAAGTTAAAGGAAATTTTGAATTATAAAAAATAGGATCTGTGTTTTACTCGTATTGGTTATTCTCCTGACGTAAGTGGTGTCATGCTTTATAACTTTAAATAAAGGGTTTAAGCTTATAAACACTGTGGCTTATTGCACGCATTCTTTTATTCTTTTATTTTGATAGACTAAAATAACTCCCTAAATATTATTGATAAAAAAAAAACTGTTTACAATTCATGTATAGTTCTAATGCAGGACAGAGGGCGGCTCATGGGTAAAATATTTAAACAAGTAAAATTCGACAAACTATTTGTTATGTCACATCCCAATCATCGACTCGGTTTTAAATAAAATTAATAAAATGCGAAAAACGTAATGTCCCCAGAATGTGTGTAGTTTCTTCTGGTATATTGCCTTTTGGATTAAAAAATTCACAAATCTATTTTCCAATCCCATCAGGTGATTTGTTTAGACGAGAGGGCGTGCAATAACTATGTGTACTATCTCATATCGGAACAACAACGACAATTCCCCCACGTAAAAGTATAAGCGAATACTGTACAGCGTTTACACAGCAATAACGAAATAATTTTTATGGAACACTTGTCAATTTGATTAGACATACATGTATATACTTTCAACTGACTTGTGGGCGTTTAACAACTAACAATTATTGGGTAGAGGGTGTTTAATTACTACAAATTATAGCCCTTTCATATTTACTGTAAAGAGAGAGAAACTAGGTCATTCATATATACTATAATATAATATCAATTCTTGGTGTATAGTGTACAATAATTCCCGGGGAATCTACAACTGCAGCTAGTAGTGTACATGCGCATTAAGCTATTGGGTATTCCTAGAAATTGAGCAATTCTGCTCATTAGCAAGTAGGTTATTTGAATAGCTCACCGCTCTACTGTTATACATCCACATTTTAATATTCAAGCTAACTGTAAGTATATGTTTCTATTATTGATTTGACAATGTTAGTTGTCGATTAGGATCCGATTTGCAGCTAAACATTCACGCATGTCATATTTCGTGGGAAAGGGTTAACATGGTGAATAAGAATTGTGTGTTGTACGTTTCTCAGCACAACACCAATTACATAAAGTAAGTGATTAGAGAATATGAAATGATTTTGGTTTCATGTTTCGTAGGAAGAGGTCACGTGGCTAATAACAAATATTTGTTGTTCGTTTCTCAGCACAGCACAAATTGCTTTAAAAATGTCATTTGTATAAAACATTAGTAAACTATCGTTAATACGACGGTTTGACTTTTTTTCTGATTCCACAATTATATAACGTACTTTTATAATATGTATATATTTATTGAATAAATGGTGTCAGAAAAAAGGGAAATCACCGAAAATAGTTTGGCTTATAAAAGGCAAACAAATAATTGGTTACTTTGGGAAGACAGTTTATGTGTCACTTCGTATTCTCAACTATTGACTAAAGGAACGGAAGGATAGCTAAAATTATACATTGTATTAAATAAAATCAAAGCTCCAATAAATACCATTTAAATATTTGTTTGTGTGTTTCACTGTATTATAAGATATTGAATAACATTCTGAGTAATTGTTGAATAGGGGTTGTGATGTGTCAGAATGGTAAAACATATTTAGGTTGGGTGGGGCTAAGCATATTTGTGTTAAGTTTCACAAAGAGTACCCAGTTTTGGGTGTGATGGGAAAACTTTTTAACCGTCTGACATGGGGAAAGGCCATAAATTTTTGGGGATATTTTTTTTAAAACGATATCTTCCTAGTATGATCTTTGTTTCAGTAGTGTAACTGATGATCTCATAAAAAGGGTGTATAAAAACTATCTCTAATTTGGATCCGGTCTCTAAGGTGTTGCAATTAGCTTCTTACGTGAGATTTTATGGATAATTTTCGTTTAGTAATTAAGCAACAATTTTTGTAGTTCAGTTTAAAAATCCGTAAGGATAGACACACGATCAAAGGTAGACATACTATTCCTTGCCAGGCCCTCCGTCGTCCATCACCGGCAAAGAGACATCAGTGCAGGAAATCCAACACCAGGACTTTCCTAGTCTACATTTGATGGTTACAAACGCCCCCTGAATCACCATGTATATATGAGTCATGCCACGTGTATCCCCATCTTGTGATCACTCGAGAATTAATCATTCGGCTTTTTTTGACGCGTATATTTGAAACAGTTGACCATACTATTCTTCAGTAAAATATGATTGTATATTTTACAATAATTCAAAGTGGGATGACATTTTATCAATTGCTTCAACGACACCGTACTGTACAAAAAAGTCTGTAATTTAATCAACCACGACGAAGAAAACAACCTTAAAACGACCTTGATATAGTAATAGAATAACATGCGTATAGCACGTGAATCAAACACTATCATTTCATTTTTTATATAAAAACTGAGATCCTACACTTGTTTTTTTTTATCCTTGTGTAACATAAATCCTTAGTTGAAGTTTTGAAAATCTGTTTAAGATAATTTTAAGATGCAGTGTGTGAGGTCTGAATAAAGAGCTAATGTTTTTCGGTATGAGTTAAAAACAAGGTAATGAAAATAGAAGATGTTGAAAATTCCAGTCAGAGCGGAGTCTTGATTGTCATTGCTAACGCTGGAACCATTGAGTTAGAGATGTAGCTCCTTTGATACGCTACAAATTAATAACAAAGATATGGCACTTTGTATATATACACCTTTTTATTTCAACGTTCTAGAGTTATGATATTTTGAGGAAGGGTTTCATTTTGGACCCTTTTTTTAAAAGCAAATGCACGCTTGACATTCACACCAGCCCGATGCGAGACATCATGGTTTACCATGCTGCGTTGGATGCATGTTTCTAAAATGAAATGATTTTTGAAACCGAATCGAGGCTTTGTTTGAGTTTCGTATCGTTACTATATAGTTGGTGTTACAAAATATGTCATTCTCCTGACGTTAGTTAATACTTCCATCTCTACTTGATACCGAACTTGGTAAGTCGATTTCGTCATGCTCTACAACTTTAAATAAACGGATTCATCTTATCCTTGTGTCTTTCTGTGCAAATTAAATAAATGTTTACCTCTATGGTGGCCTATCATTATCATTCAGGATTTAACAAAATTTCTTTAAACAATTAAATGAAATGAAAAGCAAAGTCAAAATTAAAAGTAAATTGAAAGCAAAAATTAAGTCAAAAGCAAAAATTAAGTCAAAAGCAAAAGTTAAATCAAAAGTAAAAATTAAATCAAAAGCAAAAGTTAAATCAAAAGTAAAAATTTAATCAAAAGCAAAATTAAAAATAAAAGTAAAATCAAAATGTAAATTAAAATCGAAACACAAATTGAAAGTAAAAGTAAAACCAAAATGTAAATTAAAATCAAAACACAAATGAAAACTAAAATCATTTTTAAAAGTAATTTAAAATGTAAAACAAAAAATAAAAGTGAAAAGCAAAACAAAATTATTTGTCGGCCTATCGTTATCATTCAACGTCCTTGACCCAAATCGGTAACCGTCGGCTATTTCCGATCGCCTTGACTCGACGATTTGTTCTCCCGCTGTACAAATAAAACTAAATCAGAACAGTATTTCCTTATGGGGTGTGAAACGTACAAAGATTTGAGAAAGCAATATATATCCAACCGTAAACATGACTGATTAAACCTTTTTCTTTTAATAATCTCTTCAATCCATCAAGTATCATAGCCCCAAGTGTTGCAGAATTTGTGATTTATACGTCCACCTAATATTAGGCTATATTACCCGTATCTATTTTATGCGCCCATGTTGTTTTTTTCTGTTTGTTTATTTTTGGGCTTTGGGGGGGGGGGGGGGTGTATTGTCCTTTTTATTATTTTCTATATAGGCATATTGTATGTATAGCTTGTATTGTCTGTCTGTAAATGTATAACTTTTTCATCTTTAATGGCCGCCCTAAAAGTGCGTTCCGACGCAATCAAATTCTGGTATGTTCTTTTCTATTCGATATACATTTACACATTCGTTAGTGTAATGGTAGACGTTACTGATTCCCTCTACACTACCGCCGCTTTTGGGTGGGTGGCCCTCGAGACGCAGCTATACCACATTTCTCAACCTTTTCTCACCGTTCACCCCTAAATGAATTCTCAACCGACCCATTTACCCCCCCCCCCCCCCAGAGTTTTGAGGAGGTTACTGACTGCGGCGCCGGCCACCGCGATCGCCGTAGTCGCGAAGCCTGGAAACCTTACCACAGATGAAAAACTGAGGCTTCTCGACGCCATCCGCGCCTGTTATCGACTTGAACCTGTACGATACACACTCTTCTTGGTAATTACGCTTCTTTGGAGGCATGATTTTGAGTCAAAATTACATGGAATCAAAAGCACGTATACAAATTCAAAATGAAACTAAATTGGGGACTCGTCTGTTGAATGAGCTAGCCAAACAATGACAATGGACACCTGCGTCGTTTCTCACTCACAAAGCCATGTTAACTAGCTATCACATGGCAACCACTGATCAGCGGATCACGAGATCGAGGCCTAGGCCTAGGCTGAGCACGATGATTAATTCAAATTGATATCGATTGAAAAAATCTGAATACGTTGTCCCTTTCTAGGTCAACCCTCCTAGACCATTGACAAGGGGTAACCCCGTCGTTTTTGTCCAGCAGCTAAACCCCATCTTAAGCCTTGAGATGGAAATATAGCCCACCTAACGTTTTTTTATTGAATCATATATCTTTAATACATTTAGATGAAGCCACCCTGCCACCCATGGGAAAATTTAAATATTCAAGATGGCCGCCATGAGCCAATTTGTAGTTATTTAACGGGGCAAAATTTGTGACAGATTTTCTCGGACCACGGTTTAAATATGGTTGCTAACGTGACGGCTAATTCCTCTAGGGGCCAATTTTAAATGGAGGTTAAATTTGGCGGGAAACTAATCACGTTCCATAAAATGTTGTGCAATATATTCAAATACAGGTTTTCGGTGCGTTATACATCTTATATACTAGCCGATTCGGTTCGTTTAGAGTGAGTAAAATACTAATCAACATGTTAGATTACTGTGAGTAATATACTAATAAACATGTCGGGTTCGTTTACCAGCTTTGTATTGGCTTAAACGTTCAAATCCGGTTCTCTCCGTAAAAAGAAAAGAAAAAGTAACGAACAATCAAAACCTGGTCTCCATAAAGAAAACAAAATGTAACGAACAATCAATAAATTCAACCAGTCGTTCAAAACGTTTGTCCCCTAAAATGGACTTATAATATGTTTGTCCAGAATAAATGCAGCTTGTTTATATGTCATTTGGTATAAAGACTGCACCAAATCGGCTTTAGAAACTCATGAGTGAATTATTATTTACACGAGTATAAAATTAGGCAAACTATGTCAGATCTCAATACCGACCCAGTTATAAAATAATGAAATGCAAAATCGTTATGCATTCCAGCTTCTTGCATGTTGGCATTTGGTATAAAAACTGCAACCGATATATTTCAAATCGCAACTGAGCCTCTAGCATCCCCCAGTGATTTTGTAGACGTGAAGGCATGCAGCAACTCTCAACTAGTTGTACTGGATAATGTAATATCGCTGAATCATCTTTGAGTATGCGGTGCACATGCGCATTAAGCTATTCGGTATTCCCAGAAATTATGCCTTTTTAGCAAGCAGATTACTTGCTTGAATAGCTCGCAGCTATCTTGGTATACATCCGTCTTTTAAAATTCAAGCCAATCGCAAGATATAACATATTTAGTTTATAGATATTAATGCTGAAAGAAAATGTTAATTACAAATTGTTCTGAATTGTTTGTTTGTTGTCATATTTAGCGTGCGGTATAAGCGTATATGCAATGAGCTTGCTGCAGTGTTTGGTAGAAAGGGTTCACATGAATAATAAAAAAAGGTCTGGTTAAAGTCATTGCTAATATTTTCACACCCATGTTTGGCTCAATTAGCCCCCCCCCCCCCCCAAAAAAAAAGAAAAACAAAACAAAACAAAACACACACACACACATCGATATTATGTCAGAGAGTATTTTTATACTTTTTTAAATTTGTAAAGTTTGCTGTCTGAATATGAGCGACCTTATAATCAAAGATTGCATTTATATAAAGTATCCTTTACCAAAATTTGATATTTTTTATGAGGTCCTCAGTGACATGACTGAAACATACCAGGGAAAAAGATCCAAACGACGGAACAACCGAATATAGTTTGGCTGGTAGACGGCGAACATTGATTAATTTTGGTAGACAGTATATTGTCATTCGTCATCTCCAGTTCCAGTACTGTGCAAAAGCATTCAACAATTAAACGAACCGGTGGCTGTGATTCTTCGAAAACGGCGAATAGCGAACATCAAAAAACAAATAGGCGCACAATGTGACTTGATTTCCCGCTCCAACTTCGTGGGTTTTCTCTGTTCCTCCCAAGCGAATTATTGAAATAGAATTGAACCATATGTTAGTCCCGAAATGACCTAGTTTGTATCGAGTGGATGTTAAACCCATCATGATCTACCTTGCTGCTATGGTTACATGTTTCTAACCTTATCCAGGCTTCTTTTTAGGTAATTCTCCAATCTGATTAAAATACAGATCTATATTTCGTTTCGTTTTTTTCATTAGATGGCCTCGACTACATGCAGATCTGACCGGTTGTAATGTAAGGTCATGTCAGGGGTCATACGTGCGGCTTTTGGATTGGATTAACCAATCAGCATTGATTTATCTAATCCGTGCATCGTACGCCACAATCGCGCTGCAACAGACCGTTTCATTGGCTAATCCCAGAGCGGGGGTTATATAACAACTCTTTCAGAAGGTAAACGTTTTTTTCCGTCCACCGGAGCCTGGTCTTATGACGTCATATGTGGATTGTGGGTTAGGATAAGGGTTAGGCTTGGCCCAGGGTTAGGGTTAGGGCTAGCCCTGTCTACATCTCGAGACTGTGACGAAATCTGCAGGCCACAGCCCTTATCCTAAGCCACAATCCACATATGACGTCATAAGACCAGGCTCCGGTGGACGGTAAAAAACGCCTACCCTTTCAGAACGTGGTGTAGTAAAGATAAGTTAAACGAAAATTTGGATTATAAAAAACGAAACGAAATAGGATCTGTGTTTTACTCAAATTGGTTATTCTCCTGACGTAAGTGGTGTCATGCTTTATAACTTTAAATAAAGGGTTTCAAATTATACACACTGTAGCTTATTGCACGCATTCTTTTATTTTGATACACTAAAATAACTCCCTAAATATTCTTGATAAAAAAAACTGTTTACAATTCATGTATAGTTCTCATACAGGACAGAGGGCGACTCATGGATAAAATATTTAAACAAGTAAAATTCGACAAACTATTTGTAATGTCACATCCCAATTATCGACTCGGTTTAAAAAAAAAATAATAAAATGCGAAAAACGTAATGTCCCCAGAATGTGTGTACTTTCTTCTGGTATATTGCCTTTTGGATTAAAAAATTCACAAATCTATTTTCCAATCCCATCAGGTGATTTGTTTAGACGAGAGGGCATGCAATAACTATGTGTACTATCTCATATCGGAACAACAACGACAATTCCTCCATGTAAAAGTATAAGCGAATACTGTACAGCGTTTACACAGCTAGTTTTTTATGGAACACTTGCCAATTTGATTAGACATACATGTATATACTTTCAACTGACTTGTGGGCGTTTAACAACTATTGTAACATGCTTAGGGGTGAATCTTGCGTTTTGATTGGTCGATTGGACAATAACACCCCTCTGTTTTAGCAAGGCGAATAACTGCGTATAAATATTACAGTGTACTTTTTTTCCATTTTGTCCTCAGCCATCTTCCTCAACTCAAATTTTTATTGGCAAATATCTTCATGAAATTCTGCTCAAATGACCATCACACTATTTTCAAACTTCATCTTTTATACAAACACATCTCTGAAATACATAACACAGAAGAAAGTCAGTCATGAATTAATGAAAACCGTTTTCAGGCAACATAAATTATTCGTAACTAAGCAGTGTGGACAATTTTGTTTTTGTTTTTTGCACTCCGCAGTGTTTACTTTAAAGTGGAAATTTTAAATCAAAGTTTGCTCAAATTCTGAATAACATGATCCGCCTGACAATGAGTCATTAGTCAAAAGAAAGTGTTTGGAAATATAGTAACTAGGGAAGGTGAAATAACAGCTGAGAATAGGCCTAGAATAACGGGAAATTATGCCAAAATGGACAATGATTGACAACACGTCAGAACGGTATACATAGCAACCACGTGAATCCTAGGCATCGCATAGTTTTATAGGGTATTTTGAGGTAGGTATGTAAGAACTGCTATACTCCGAACAAGAACCAGCAATAAAATTGTGTTGACAGTCTGCAAATAAAATAATAAAGGCTACAAACTCACCCATGTTATCACAAACTGCGAAAACGAAGCCATCATTGTTACCAAGAAGAGTTACCTCTATGTAGTCTCGGTTAACAGGCCGTAACTAATTCGTTCACGACTGGCACTGTCGGTCAAAAAGACCACACTAAGGCTAATTTACTTATCTTTTTAAGTCTTCAAACGTTAACAATATTTTATTTGAAATATTCGAAAAACATTTTCTTCCATAATTTATTTACCAGAGACCAAAGACTCAAGCATTTTAAACTTGAATTTATCTTCGTGTAGCGAACTGGATCTCCGGATAGAGCAGATTACTGTGGTAGAGTGGGCCTGGCTCTATCCGTTTGTTCCGTTGAGGGTTCACTACTGTAGAGGTGTGGGAGTAGTCAACCAAGCAGCTGGCTCAGAAAGACTAACACCAGATTAATCAGCAACTCTCTTTATTATTCTCCTAATACAAAAATAACTCATTTCCAACCAACACTCGTCAGCACTATACTGTTCCTAGTCGGGCTCTCTAAACGCTCCTAGAAGGGCTCTCTCTATCGCTCCCTATAAGTCGGGGCCAGACTCTAACGCTCCTTGCCGGGCTAATGACAGCGCGTGTAAGGACGGAGTTACGAAAATGAGCTAACAATATACATAAGCATTAAAATATAGGCGACACAATAACAAAGCTAAAGTTCTTAAAAATGTACAATCAAATTAGATAATTACTAAATACTAACTGTGAGAGGGAAACGGCCTTCCTCGCCCACACTCGGCTAATCTCGACAGATTCCGTAAACTACGTAGACTACATCAAGTCTCGGATGTATGACAGTAAGTGATATGTACCTACGCCCATACATTTGCGATGCGGCTACCGGTTTACTTTAACAGGAAAACTTAACGCTATTACACAAATTGGGAACCTATTCGACCGATCGAGCTGCAACCTGTTCGTTGGACACCTATTTAGAGTAAAGACAACAGTCTCTATTTATCAACCAATAAAATCCAACGTTATGTCTATCAAATAAAAGTAGAATATATTATTTTTTATCCATTCCTTCAGCTCAGAATAGAAGTGTAATTTCGTCATTATCTTACAGCTGGATCGGTCGAATAGGTCGCTAGCCAAATAGGTCGCCAACTTGTGTTTGGAATGGGCGCAGCCATGTTTCATCCGGGACCTTTAAAGTAGTTCCAATATGGCGGAATTCATCATACAGCCGAGTTTAGATTCCCGAAATCTTCCGAGGTTTGCCGAGTGCCTCGCCCAGTGACCAATAAACAATGACTGAGACCTGTGCGATGAGTTCGTCTAAACTGAGGACGCGGATCGGGCTATGAATATGCGTATCAGATCACCACATAACCCACGCCTCCGCCTAATGCGTCCCGCATTATACAAAATGAACAAAAGTTACAAAAGAGTTATGAAATAAAACACATAAAGTATCAAACACATCTACATATAAAACTATGAAGCAACTGTACTGTCACTTAATAAAAATAAAGTTTCTCAAAATAATTAAAAGTTCACAAAGTTTCACAGATCACCAAATAAAAATAAAGTTTCTCAAAATAATTAAAAGTTCACAAAGTTTCACAGATCACCAACGTTCATCCACCATTAGGGTTCCATCAGTAACGTACATGAATAACACAAATCACACCATAACCGCAAAGTCTCTAATAATAATAGAATAAACTATAGATTTCCGAACATCTAATCAAAGAGCACCATTATTCTATTAACACACACAATTCTGTTATACCGCGGCTCGGTCCACAAATAAAATCTTGCTCATTTTCATTGAGCTTCGGCATTTCCTGATGATAAAGTTTCTCATTTCTAATTAAATCCGGACTTCCCATGACATCAGGAGTCGCCGCTCCGACGGGGGCTCTATAAATACTTGCTGGTCGCCAGTTATCACATACTGAAGCTTCAGAGCTGTTCCGTGGAGTCAACATATCCGACTGTTCATAAACTAGTTCTTTCTCCTGTTCGGTAAATCCAGCATCAAATGATTCTTCAGCATTGTCTCTGGCTCCCGACGTATTCATCATCAGGCACTGTGCATTAGGACAAACCGGTTTCGCTCTTTATCTTGAGATCGTATCGCGAAGCCTTTCTAATGCATTCTTCCTCCTTGGCTCTTCTGTTGATTCTATAGTTGAGCTAACATCAAACTGGGCAGCTCCTCCCTCAGCTCTGAAATAACTCGGAGAAGTCTGGCTATCTGGCTCCATCCGATCTGTCTGGATCCTGGGGGTCGTCTGTCTGGATCCTGGGGGTCTGGTTCCATCTCGGGGTTTGTCAATCTGTATCCCACCTCTGCCACCAGAAAACTTCTGTAGCGAACTGGATCTCCGGATAGAGCAGATTGCTGTGGTAGAGTGGACCTGGCTCTATCCGTTTGTTCCGTTGAGGGTTCACTACTGTAGAGGTGTGGGAGTAGCCAACCAAGCAGCTGGCTCAGAAAGACTAACACCAGATTAATCAGCAACTCTCTTTATTATTCTCCTAATACAAAAATAACTCATTTCCAACCAACACTCGTCAGCACTATACTGTTCCTAGTCGGGCTCTCTAAACGCTCCTAGAAGGGCTCTCTCTATCGCTCCCTATAAGTCGGGGTCAGACTCTAACGCTCCTTGCCGGGCTAATGACAGCGCGTGTAAGGACGGAGTTACGAAAAGGAGCTAACAATATACATAAGCATTAAAATATAGGCGACACAATAACAAAGCTAAAGTTCTTAAAAATGTACAATCAAATTAGATAATTACTAAATACTAACTGTGAGAGGGAAACGGCCTTCCTCGCCCAGTGACCAATAAACAATGACTGAGACCTGCGCGATGAGTTCGTCTATACTGAGGACGCGGATCGGGCTATGAATATGCGTATCAGATTACCACATTCGCTTGGATTCCACCACTAATTCGGCACACCTCGATAAAACGGCAGTCCGTTATCAAGTTACATCACAATGTTGTCTGACGTCAAAATTGATTTTTTTTTATTTTTACGTCATTCAACCCGATTTGCTGTTTTGCGAATTTTGAAGTTTACACAATAAAATAAGTTCTTTTAAAATCCCGAAAAAGAACATGTTGCAATGTCGATAAACACCTCCTGTTTCGCATTTAGAGGGGTGTTATTGTCCAATAGACATGTCCTGAGATTTTACATTAGAACCCGCGACGCTAACGCGTCTTGGGTCATAATGATCTATTGGACAATAACACCCCTCTAAATGCGAAACTGGAGGTGTTTATCTGGTCCAACCCAAGATTTGCACGACTCTGACTTTGAATGTTACAGTCATTTTGGCATTGAATTCCTGGGTGGAAACATCAGTTTAATTGTTTTAGTGAAAGGTTACGTGCCCTTGGCATGCTACAGATCGGCACAACACAGGCGGTTGTGGCGCGGACGATGAATGTTTCTCAGTCTGTCATAAGCAGGCTATGGTCCAGATACCGTGATACATAATCTGTACAGGACAGACCACGCTCAGGTCGACCAAGGGCGACAACTCAAGCCCAGGATCGATTTATCCGTACCTTGGCCTTGAGACACTGGTATGAGAGTGAGTGGCCAGACGATTCGGAATCGACTGCATAGGGGTCACCTTTGCGCCCGACGTCCTCGCGTGATTCCTTGTTTGAGAGATCATCACATTCAGGCAAGACGTCGTTGGTGTAGGGATCGTCAACACTGGGATAATCGACGCTGGAGCAATGTGATGTTTTCAGATGAGTCAAGGTTCACTGTTGATTTTTTGGACAGACGTAGGAGGGTGTGGCGTCGTCGAAACGAGCGCTTCCAAGACGTTAACGTCATCAGACATGATCGATTTGGGGGTGGTTCTGTTGCTGGAAGAACGGCTTTACATGTTGTTGCAGGGCGTGTTACAGGCCAGTACTACCGGGACAACATCTTGGCAGTCCATGTTGTGCCGTTCGCACGACGTCATGGCCGCCGTTTCATCTTCCAGGATGACAACACAAGATGTCACAGGGCCAGGATCGTTACAGGTTACCTCCAACAACAGAACATTCCCACATTACCTTGGCCAGCGCTGAGTCCCGACCTCTCCCTCATCGAGCATGTCTAGGACATGCTTGGACAGAGTTTACGTCAACGTCAACAACGTCCTGCCAATGTCCAAGACCTGGCTGCTGCGCTGCAACAGGAATGGGACAATCTGGACCAAAATGAACTTAGACGTCTCATTAGGAGTATGCCACGTCGGATCAATGCTTGTTTGGCAAACAGAGGATGATTTACCCGTTACTGACTTTGTTGTGATGCTGTGGTAACTTTGATGTTTGACCCCGGGTATCATTTTACCCTTATAATGGTCAGTCTGTGCCTTACTTAGTCTAACGATCATTTGGAATAAATCGATGAATTTTGTCATTTGTTTCTTCGTCAGTTCATTAGGTGACTTTAATAACACTTAAAAATCAAATATCCCCTACTATTTTTTTGAATAGTATATAATGTAATATCAACTCTTGGTGTATAGTGTACAATAATTCCCGGTGAATCAACAACTGCATGTTAAGCTATCGTGTATTCCCAGAAATTCTTATTTGTATTAAAGCTCTCTCTTTGCTGAGTAAGTGAACCTTTCTCCGAAATTAACAAAAACATCCTCATTATGATACTGATGTTGTATCAATAACAAAAACATCCTCATTATGATACTGATGTTGTATCAATACAGTCTTGTATAATCCAGTCTATGATACTGATGTTGTATCAGCAGTCTTACATAATCTAGTCTATGATACTGATGTCCGTATCAACACTACACTACGTAGTCTGCAACATTTTATTTTTGGTAATACTAAAGGGTATCGCTCAAAGTTAGCAGGCCCGTAGCTAGTCCAAAATTGTTAGGGGGACAAAGGCTTCTGGGGACGCCGATGGGGCTTCTCTGGGCGCCAATGTACCTACCGTAGAAGGATCTATGGGGGGGGTGGAGAACCTGAAATGCCCAAACTAATTTCGGGTTAGGCCAACAGACGCACAAAAATTGGGAAAATCTGACGACGCCAAACGCGTTTTCTTGCTATTCCAGTCCCTGAATACAGTAGGTGGTCTGATATAGCCTAACTTAGGTGGCTGAGTCGAATTCCAATCAATCGTTTATATTCCACGGAGATGGGGTCGCTGGCAGCAAATTTTGACTGCCGCAAACGTGTTTTCCTGCTATTTCAGCCCGTGAATACAGCACCTAGAATGTCGTCCAATATAGTCTACCTTGGGTACCTACCATACTTCTTACAGTGTTTCTTTTATTTAGAGCTAATCCAACTTAACACTGCTGTATTGGAAGCAAATTTCTGTTCCAAATAATGACTGTTCAATAGTCTTATTAACAACCAATAGTTAATTGCGCTACAAGGTCATTCCGCATAAAACAGCGCTCCAAACTGGACCAAATATTTTTATATAACGTCACGTCATGGCTCATGATTTTATCATACCCAATTAACCAGTGCATAGCAAAATATTGCCGAAAAAAGAAATTGCGTGACAAACAAGGCTATCTAAACGGGTACGAAGAGTGGCTTCCGACAAAATGTTTTAATCTCTAGGCAATTTAGTACTAATTCGCGATATTCAGCTAAAAGTAAAGTAAAAGTACTGTTTTATTAGATTTCGGGCACTTTATTTTGTCAACCAGATGAAATGATTTTTTTTTTCGTTTTCCTTTTACCCTTCTGCCCGAGCAGTCAGATTACCTATGGTGCTCTCCCCTGCGACAATTTTGGAAAATAGGGTTTGCACCTGAAAATGACGGAAAATTTCAATTTTGAAGCTGAATATGCGATATTGGCATCTTTTGAAATTTGGATATGAACATTATAAACATTTGAAGGAAAGAATACGACTTTAACGTACCTATAATAATTGTTGAGAAAAAAGAAAAGTTCGAAATCGCGTTAAAGAGCGACTTTTTTGAATTTAGAAGATTATCACGCCAGTTTGGGCGCCCAATTCATTCATGGGCGCCTAACGAATCTTACTAGCATTATATATTATGGGCGCCCCCCCCCCCGGGATGAGGCACCCCACAAATCATGCCATTTGAATTTTGAAAATTATCACACTGTTTTGGGTGCCCAATTTATTCGTGGGTGCCTAACAAATATCTCTAGCATGATCGCGGCATTCTGGGCGTTCGTCTAAGATAAGGCACCCCATATATCATGCCGTATGAATTTTGAAGATTACCACGCCGTTTTGGGCGCCCAATTCATTCCTGGGCGCCTAACCAATCTAACTAGCAATATTATGCCCATGGCCTCGGCATTATGGGCGCCCCTCCGGGATGAGGCAGCCCACAAATCATGCTCTTTGAATTTAGAAAATTATCACGCTGTTTAGGGTGCCCAAATTATTCGTGGGCGCCTAACCAAATCATACTCTTTGAATTTAGAAAAATTATCACGCCGTTTTGGGCGCCAAATTCATACATGGGCGCCTAACCAATCGCATTAGCATTATATTATGGGCCCCTTAGGGATGAGGCACCCCACAACTCATGCCATTTTCGGCTCCCCATTGATCAAGTCGTGGGCGCCCAACCAATTCAATTCGACAGTATGCAGTATGGGCGCCCATGAAATCGTCATTATTGGCGCCCCTCCGTAATGAGGCACCCCACATATCATGCCATTTGAATTTTGAAAATTATCACGCTGTTTAGGGTGCCCAAATTATTCGTGGGTGCCTAACAAATATCTTTAGCATTACATTATGGGCGCCCGTCTTGGATGAGGCACCCCATAAATCATGCCATTATGTTGGCCATTATTAGGCGCCTCACCATATGTGGCGCTAATATGGAGACGTTGGTCGTTGACCTCGTATTGTGTCCTTTGGCACCCACTGACGGGGTAGATTTTTCTCCAGTGGACAAAGGGCGCGAAATATTCAGGGGGAAAGCTACAGGCCTGGTTAGGGGGGTACTTGACCCTCCCACATTTGGTTTACATAGTTAGGATTACAGATTCATTGGCAGTTGCCAGCTAGGGTTTGGGTTACGGTTAGAGTCAAGGTGCGGTATTCTATTTTTCAGTCAAATACATTAGTATGCATATCCTGCGAGCCCATGATAAGACGTGCCCATTGTCAGTTTAATTTGGATTAAGTTCATTGGATCAATCATTGATAACCTAGAATTACAACAGGGAAGAAAATAATTAAACAGTAACATCACCATTAAATTGCTGGAATAAAAAAAATTGAAGCTTGTGTCAATAAAGTAAGCGACAGGTAATGTTAATATAACTGAACATATGATGTGTGAATATACCATTATATCGAACAACTCAGACGATAATTTTCAAAATAAAAAACGTTCAATAAAGAAATCGAAATTTCAAAAAGAACCGGAAAGTATTTTGAATGAATTGTATTCTGTATGCCAATGCAATTCTTCCGGTAAATTGTCTTGTGCAGCTTGTGTACTTAACCTATCCCGACAAATTGTACATACTTTGAAAAAATCAACAGCTAAGAAACTTGGTGTCCTCATACAGGATATTATCTATTCTAATCAACTTAATGAAAGCTTTCTTGCTAAATATTACGACGTTATTACCGATTTGATAAATAGTAAATTTTCACCATATGTTAGTCCCAAAGTGACCTAGTTTGTGTCGAGTGGATGTTAAACCCCATTTCTCTCTCTCTCTTAATAAAATATTTAACTACCATGAAACTATTGCAAACCTTAACGTTCAAGAATTTATTGACAGTTACAATAACACCACTTGTCAATGTAATAACTCTCCTTTTAAAGATGAGTTTCATGACCATATATTGACAGAAAACTTCGATATTGTTGAAGACAAAAATCTTGGAAAACTATTTCGCTTTGGGCCACAATTTCGAGAACAACCAAGCAAAACTAACTTCAAAAAATTACATAATAATCTAAAATCAGGAAATGCATAGTAGCTTGGTTAGATAAATTTCGTGCACCTTTAGAATCTTTTGGAGAATGGAGAAACACTGTTTTTGATCTTTTGTCAAAGAGAATCAAATATATAAAACTTAACCCAAGACACCCACCACCCGAAGTCCTAAAAGATAGGCTGGCACTGCCGGGCAGGATACGCCCACATTTTCGAGAGGTGGATAGAGAACAAGCAATACCGAAAGTGATTTTTCCTACATCATTAAGTTAGAATTTGATATGTGCAAATATCGAAATGAATTAAGATCTTTGGGTTATAAAGGTTCATTTCAGTAGGCTTCAAATTCGACTGGGGATCATGTTGCTAAGTGGGTAAGATGCTGGCTCGGTAGCCTTGAGGTTGGGTGTTTGATCCCTGCATTGGGTGACGAAGTTCATCTAGATTTTCTAGCGTGGTTTCCCCTTGTTTGTGATGAAGGATGGATGGCCTGACAAGAACATCTGTCAATTTTGGTCCGATTTTCACGAAATTCAACCCCGACCTTCATTACGATGTAACGGTGCTATAATCAAACGTTTTTTTAAATGGGATAATAATTCTGACCCCAGAGGGACTACAAGCTAAAAAAATGGTCATTTTTCGTACAATCGGGGGCCATAATTCAGGAAGTTACAATCCGATATGCACAAATATCGAAAGGAACTAAGATTGTTAAGTTGTAAACATGTGTTTCAAGTTTCATCAAAATTGAATGAAGATTGTGACCTCTACAGGGTTCACAACTTTGATATACCATATTTTTACACTCTTCGCGTACAAGCGGCAGCCATTTTCTCAGTCAATTTTGGTCCGTTTTCACGAAATTCGACCTCAAACTGCATTACGATGTAACGGTGATATAATCAAACGGTTTTTTAAATGGGATAATAATTCTGACCCCAGAGGGACTACAAGCTAAAAAAAAGGTAATTTTTCGTACAATCGGGGGCCATAATTCAGGAAGTTACATTCCGATATCGAAAGGAACTAAGATTGTTAAGTTGTAAACATGTGTTTCAAGTTTCATCAAAATTGAATGAAGATTGTGACCTCTACAGGGTTCACAACCTTGATATACCATATTTTTACACTCTTCGCGTACAAGCGGCAGCCATTTTTTCAGTCAATTTAGGTCCGATTTTCACGAAATTCCACCTCAACCTTCATTATGATGTGACGGTGATAAAATCAAACGGTTTTTTAAATGGGATAATAATTCTGACCTCCAGAGGGACCACAAAAGGTCATTTTTCGGACAATCAGGGGCCATAATTCAGGATGTTACGATCCAATGGGCGCAAATATCGAAAAGAACCAAGATATTTGTGTTATAAACATGCATGTCAAGTTTCATCAAAATCGGTTCAAAATTGTGACCTCTATAGGGTCCACAACCTTGATATAACATATTTTCACACTAATCGCGTACAAACGGCGGCCATTTTGTCTGTCAATTTTGGTCCAATTTTCACGAAATTTTAACTCAATCTTTATTACCATGTAACGGTGATATAATCAAACGTTTTTTTTGAATCGGATAATAATTTTGACCTCCAGTGGGACCACAAGCTAAAAAGGGTGATTTTTTTCGTAAAATCAGGGGCCATAATTCAGGATGTTACGATCCAATGGGCGCAAATATCGAAAAGAACCAAGATATTTGTGTTATAAACATGCATGTCAAGTTTCATCAAAATCGGTTCAAAATTGTGACCTCTATAGGGTCCACAACCTTGATATAACATATTTTCACACTAATCGCGTACAAACGGCGGCCATTTTGTCTGTCAATTTTGGTCCAATTTTCACGAAATTTTAACTCAATCGTTATTACCATGTAACGGTGATATAATCAAACGTTTTTTTTGAATCGGATAATAATTTTGACCTCCAGTGGGACCACAAGCTAAAAAGGGTGATTTTTTTCGTAAAATCAGGGGCCATAATTCAGGAAGTTACGAATCAATGAGCGCAAATATCGAAAGGAACCAAGATCTTCGGGTTATAAACATGCATGTCAAGTTTCGTCAAAATTCGGTTCAAAATTGTGACCTCTATAGGGTCCACAACCTTGATATAACATATTTTCACACTATTCGCGTACAAATGGCGGCCATTTTGTCCGTCAATTTTGGTTCGATTTTCACGAAATTCGAACTCGGCCTTCATTACCATGTAACGATGATATAATCAAACGGTTTTTTTAAATCGGATAATAATTGTGACCTCCAGAAGGACCACAAGCTAAAAAGGGCAATATTTCGGACAATCAGGGGCCATAATTCAGGAAGTTACGATCCGATGAGTGCAAATATCGAAAGGAACCAAGATCTGTGGGTTGTAAACATACATGCCAAGTTTCATCAAAATCGGTTCAAAACTGTGACCTCGATAGGGTCCACAACCTTGATATAACATATTTTCACACTATTCGCGTACAAACGACGGCCACAAGCTAAAAAGGCCGATTTTTCGGACAATCAGAATTCAGGAAGTTAAGATCCGTTGGGCCCAAATATCGAAAGGAACCAAGATTTTGGGGTTATAAACATGCATGTCAAGTTTCATCACAATCGGTTCAAAATTGTGATCTCTATAGGGTCCACAAGCTAAAAACATGATATTTCGTACAGTCAGGGGCCATAATCCATGACGTTCCGATCCGATACATGCAAACATCGAAAGAAACCGAGATCTTAAGGCCCCCGCACACGAGCGCATTTTGCGTACGCATTTAGCGCCGCGCTAAATGCGTACGCATTTGACGCAGAAATACGGCTTCCGCACACGAGCCGAAAACGACGCTGCGCGAAAGCTACTGCGGCAAGTGTGTCGTTCACGTGACCACCACTCATCCGAAAATGGCAGCGGTCTCGAATTTCTACGCATTTTGTATCATATAGGCAATGATATTCTTGCCATAAATCGACGATTTTATCCTCTAAAATTGCGTCACTGACGAACTCACTGGGTGCCGCCATTTTGCAGTAGTTATGACGCATGCGCATTGACGACGAATGAAACGCAAATAGCGCTGAGTCGCCCGCACACGAGAGCGCAGTTGGCGCTGCGTCAAAAAATATCAAACATGACAGATATTTGGCGAACGTCAAAATGCGGTCGAAAATACCCCCGCACACGAGCCGAAAATGACGCTGCGCCATTTGCGTACGCAGTTTTCGGCTCGTGTGCGGGGGCCTTTATGGGGATAAACCTATAGTTCAAGTTTCGTCAAAATCGGATAAGAATTGTGACCTGTAGAGAGTCCACAAACAAATTGTGGACCCGTCCGGACGGACAGGGGCGAAGACATAATACGTCCACAGGAAAATGTGGGCGTATAAAAACACATCTTCAGTTGAATGTCTTGCTGTCGATAAGGCTAGCAATAATATTGCCTTTATCTGTAAAAAATATTTTATTAAAAATATCCTTACCGACTTTGGCCTAACACCAATAATGACACTTATAAATGTATTACGGATTTATCTACACTGGATATTTTTCATAACCAATATTCGTTTAATAGAAGTAATGATATTAAAGACAATGTGAAAATAGATGCACTACCTTATATTTATACCTAAATTTCATAAAACCCCAGTAAAATTCAGATACATAATTTCCTCCAAAATCTGCCAGACAAAACCTTTAGCAGTGACTATAACTAAAGAACTTAAATTATGCCAGGCCCAACATGCAATTTGGTGTAAAACACTTCGTAATTATACTGGTATTAACCGTTTTTTCATAATTGACAAAAATAAACCCATAGTAGATACTCTGGTAAAAAAAATCAATAATAAAGACAATGCAAAATCAATAGAAACTTTCGACTTTTCTACCTTGTATACTATGCTACAGCATGCAGATCTCAAAAATAATTTGGATTGGTTCGTGGATAAAGCCTTTAATGGTGCTTTTGGAAAAGGCGGAAACTTGATGGCCATCTACTCACAAGATGCGAGATGGATTATAAAACGGCGCAATGCCAAAACTATTTTTCGATAAAGAAACATTTCAAAATATCATACATTTTCTCATTGACAATGCCATATTTGAGGTGAGGGATCAGATAATACAACAAACGATTGGTTTACCAATTGGAACTGACCCCGCCCCATTTATGACAAATGCGCATTTATATAAATACGAATTCTGTTTTCAAGACCAAAAAAGAAAAACAGATTACAAGGTAGCAAAAAGTCTAAATTATACCTTCCGTTACATTGATGACATAACACCAATCAATGATAATGGTAATTTCAATAAATATAAAGGTGAAATATATCCTCCTGAACTTATATTAAATAAAGAAAATTCGGACACTATAAATGCATCGTTCTTGACCTGGACATCAGTATAATTAACGATTAATTTAATATCGGTATATTCGACAAAACAGACAAATTTGGTTTTGACGTAGTAAAATACCCGTCAACTTACAGTAACATCCCAGATACTACACTATATAATGTTTTCTATTCACAGGCATTACGTTTTTTAAAGACATGCAACAATAAAGAATTATTTCTCTCCCGAATAAAAACTCTTAATTTTAAGTGCACTGCAAAAGGTGGGACACAATTTCTTATAAATATATTACTGACTACATATTGGATATTGATTCAATATAATATTTATTTCAATATACTCAGCCAAATCAAAAACTTGACACTGATGAATTTCAACAAATTTTTTTTTCTGGTAAGTCAAATAAATTTTAAAGTGTTTCTAGCGATAGTAAGTATAAAGAAGCCTTTCATTTCATAAAATTGTAAAGTCAAGTGGATCACGTGACTTTTGAGCATATAAAGATGAAAAACCTGGAAAACACGTGCAAACACAAACTCGTCAGGTCAATCGATACAAGTTTGCTTAAACTGAACACGCACACGTAACTTGAACTTGAAAAAAAAATTAAAATTGTTTTTTTCATCTTTGTTAGAAAATGCCGCGCCTTTCAAATGTAGAACGTCTACGTGCTATAGGTAGGCTCTATGCTGGTCAGTCTGTGGTCACTGTTGCAAGAACCATTAATTGTTCACGCCAGGCAATAATTAATCTTAGAATGAGAGTGCTTCATACTAGAACTATTGCCGACCGCCCACGGACGGGAGCGCCACGTGTGACGTCACTCCAGGAAGATCAAGCAATACGATTACGTCATCTTAGAAATTACGTCATCACTGCAACCTCCACAAGTAAAGGTGGAAGGGTAACTGTACAAACTGCTCGAAATCGCTTGCAGGCTGCTGGTCTTCGAGCTCGGAGGCCCTATAATGGACCAATATTGACACGTCTTCATCGCCGTAACCGACTTGTGTGGGCCAAAAGACACATAGGATTTACTCAAAAACAGTTGAATTCGGTTGTCTTTAGTGACGAATCTCGATTCACTTTGAGATTTGCCGATGGCAGGGTTCGAGTGTACCGCAGACGAGGTGAACGTTACGCTCAAGTATGCGTCAGAGAGGTAGACCGATTTTGTGGCGGCAGCATCATGGTTTGGGGTTCTTTTTGTGCACATGGACGTTCTCCTCTTGTTGTTGTCCAAGGGAACTTAAATGCTGTCCAGTACAGGGATCAGATTTTGCAGCCTGTTCTTCTTCCGTTTATGCAGAGACATGGGCCTGGACTAACATTTCAACAAGACAATGCTCAACCCCATACGGCAATTGCTACTCAGAATTTTTTAAGAAATGACGCTGTCTAAGTCCTGGTCGTCTAATTTGGCTGAGTATATTTGTCTTTATGTAGAATTGTATGTGGTGCAGTCCCCCTGCACTTACTAATAGAGTAAAATACTAACCAACATGTCCGGTTAGTTTACAGTATCAACTTTCTATTAGCCTAAACGACCGGATAATTATATTTCCTAAACCGGGTCGCCTTAAAACGGATTGTGACTGCTATGTTGGAGGAAATGGAGATTTACCAGAAAATGACAAATAAACGAACAATAGACACATGCAACAATTCATTTACAACGGCAAAACACTTTACCCCAAAATCGGATAGCATTTTCGTCCAGAATAAGCTTCTTAGTTATTGCCATTTGGTATATAAACTGCAAAGAATCAATTTTAGTGACTCATGGGTAAAATATTTAAACAGGTAAAATTCGACAAACTATTTATTATGTGACATTCCAATTACGGACTCTGGTTTAAAAAGAAATAATAAAATGCGAAAAAATGTAATGTCCGCAGAATGTTTTTCTTGTATATTGCCTTTTGGTTTAAAAACTGCACATAATCTGTTTTCCAATCCCATCTGGAATTTGTGCAGCCCCTTGTGATTTGTTTAGACGGGAGGGCCTGCAATAACTGTGTGTACTATCTCAAATCGGAAGAACAACGAAAATTCCTCCACATAAAATCCTAAGCGAATACTGTGGGCTACAGCGTTTACACATTTTCAGTGACAGAGGCAATAACCGATTGATTTTTGTGGAACACTTGTCAATTCGATTAGGCATATATACTTTCAATTGAATTGTGGGCGTTTAACAACTAACAATTATTGACGTGGGCGTTTAAAAACTTGGGTAGAGGATGTTTAATTACTACAAATTATAGCCCTTCTATAATGTAATATCAACTCTTGGTGTATAGTGTAAAATAATTCCCGGGGGATCCACAACTGCATGATGAGAAATTCTCATCTCTCTTTGTCGAGAAGTGGACCTTTCTCCAAAATTAATAAAAACTTCTTCAACTCATTATTATGCATGTTGACTTATACTGAAGTAACCACTTCCGCTCCCACTACCTTTTCACCAACGTTAACAAAACATATATAATTCATCTTTATGCGCGTTGAGTTATCGGGTATTCCTAGAAATTCAGCTCGTTGCAAAGCAGGTCACGTATAATATCGGTAAATGAACAGGGGGTTTAACGTCCTACCCTTCTGCACCTAACCTGGGCTAGTGGAAGACGGGCATACGCCATACGCTACGGCCTACTCTTATATCGAATTTCAACTACCGAGGGATCTTTGACGTGCACGCAAAATGTGTACTCGGTATTTCGTCCCATCCGAACGACTAGACAGCTGTCCTTGCCAGGCCCTCCTTCTGCATCACTGACAAGGTGAAACCACGCCGGAAAATCGAGATGAACGTTCTCGACAAATATCGGTGAATCAGCTGGTCGGGGTAGTGTACATACGCATTAAGCTATTGGGTATTCCTAGAAATTGAGCAATTCTGCTCATTAGCAAGCCGTATATGTTTAATACGTAATCTCCAGTTCCAATACTTTGAGGTTTATGAGAGAAAACTATTATATCTTATTTGGTTCCAGTTGTAAGATGTTGCGATTGGCTTCTCATATGGGATTTGATGTGTATGTATTTGTCATTAGTTTACTACCAATGAATTGAAATGATAGCTGGTGTCAGGAATTATAATAAAAATCATTTTTCAAACGATTCCTTACCAGGCCCTCTGTCGTGCATCACCGGCAAAGGTGCATCGCAGAAGAAAATCCAACACCAGGAAATTCCTAGTCTACATTTGATCTTTACTAACCACCCTGTATCACGACGTGTCATGTCACGTGGTATCCCTATTTTGTTGTCACTTGAGAATTTATCATTTAAGATACAACGTGCTAATTTTTATTGACGCGCATATTTGAGACCGTGGACCACCCTATCCTTCTGTAAAATAGCATTGTATATTTTATAATAATATAAAGCAGGATCAAATTTCAACGACGGTGTACTGTACAAAAGGGTCTGTAATTTTATCAACCGTGACGAAGAAAACAACTTTAAAACGACCTTGATATATTACTAGAATAACATGCATGTAGCACGTGAATCAAACAGTATTATTCGTGTAATATAAAGTTTTAGTTCAAGTTTTGAAATCATAATTTAAAGATGCATTGTGTAAGATTTGAATAAAGAGCTAACGGTTGTCGCTATGTAAGTCCTGAGAGACGTTAGGGGAATAGCGGAGCATCGATTGTCATTAATACCGCAGTTACAATAGTGAATAAAGTCTCGATTATCCACTTTTTTAATACGACCATTAAGCGCCTATCATGTTTAAATCCTTTGAAACTCTTGAGCATCCGATGGCATCGAGAGTTAATTTTGGTTTTGTCATATTAATAAATGATAATTTATATAATATATGTAAGGCAGATTTAGGTCTTGCATAATGTATCTTTAAAATATGATCAGTTTTCTGAATTTTACTCTCTTCACTGGATCGTTTACGATGTGTTTTTGTTGTTTCATTGCAAAATGGCACCTGTGTACATTACACGACTTGTGTACTGATTCTAAATTATGCACGCTTGGAATTCATAGTACACCAATGCGACACATCATGGTCTACCTTGCTGCGTTGGATGCATGTTTCTAAAATGATCTGACTTTTCAAACCGAATCCAGGCTTTGTTTTAGTTTCGTCTCGTTACTATAAAGTTGGTGTTACAAAATATACTCAGCCAAATTAAAAACTTGACACTGATGAATTTCAACAAATTTTTTTTTTCTGGTAAGTCAAATAAATTTTAAAGTGTTTCTAACGATAGTAAGTAGTAAGAAGCCTTTAATTTCATAAAATCACGTGACTTTTGAGCATATAAAGATGAAAAACCTGGAAAACACGTGCAAACACAAACTCGTCACGGCAATCGATGCAAGTTTTCTTAAACTGAACACGCACACGTAACTTGAACTGGTAAAACAAATTAAAATTGTTATTTACATTTTTGTTAGAAAATGCCGCGCCTTTCAAATGTAGAACTTCTACGTGCTATAGGTAGGCTCTATGCTGGCCAGTCTGTGGTCACTGTTGCAAGAGCCTTTAATTGTTCACGCCAGACAATAATTAATCTTAGAACTATTGCCGACCGCCTAAGGACGGGAGCGCCGCGTTACCCCAGGAAGATCAAGCAATACGATTACGTCATCTTAGAAACAGATTTGTCACTCCAACCTCCACAAGTAGAGAGATGTTTGGTAGAAGGGTAACTGCACAAACTGTTCGAAATCGCTTGCAGGCTGCTGGCCTTCGAGCTCGGAGACCTTATAATGGACCAATATTGACATCTCGTCATCGCCGTAACCGACTTGTGTGGGCCACAAGACACATAAGATTTACTCAAAGACAGTGGAATTCGGTTGTCTTTAGTGACGAATCTCGATTCACTTTGAGATTTGCCGATGGCAGTGTCCGAGTGTGCCGCAGACGAGGTGAACGTTGCGCTCAAGTATGCGTCAGAGAAGTTGACCGATTTGGTGGCGGCAGCGTCATGGTTTGGGGTTCTTTTTGTGCACATGGGCGTTCTCCTCTTGTTGTTGTCCAAGGGAACTTAAATGCTGTCCAGTACAGGGATCAGATTTTGCAACCTGTTCTTCTTCCGTTTATGCAGAGACATGGGCCTGCACTAACGTTTCAACAAGACAATGCTCGACCCAGAATTTTTTAAGAAATGCCGGTGTCCAAGTCCTGGATTGGCCGTCGCTTAGCCCCGACCTTAATCCTATTGACCACATCTGGCACGAACTGGGTCGACGTGTTCGTCAGCAAGTGAATCCACCATTGACGTTGCAGGACCTTCGACATGCTCTTGCTGAGCAGTGGCGACATCTTCCTCGGGTAGTGTTTACTAATGTTCTGAGGTCCACGAGAAAACGTTGTGTGGCAGTACGAGACGCTAAAGGAAGCCACAACCGTTACTAAACACTTTATTCCGATTGTTCTTCAAGTTTGTGAATTTCATTTTGGGGGGTACTGTGACATCACGAAAGTTATCAATGTCAAAGACTTTCGGCGAGACGTATTCTTGCTTTCTGTTGATGCCAAGGTCGTCTGTACACAACATAACACTAAAATAGTTGCCTTAAACAAAATATTAAAAATCTAGTCCCAAAAATCCCGAGTGTCAAGTTTTTAATTTGGCTGAGTATATAATGCTCTACAACTTTAAATAAACGGATTCACCTTATACGTCGTGTCCTTCTGCGCACATTAAATAAATGTTTACCTCACACCCGAGTTGGGTTTTTTTTTCAAAGATACTCGGCTCAATTCAATTAATATCTGGTTGACTGAGTGAGGGCTTAGTAATATATGCACTGCAGTATATTTATAACTGATGTAGAGGACAACGTTTTAGTAGATAACATCTCTGTTAGTCATCGGTTTTGAATGTAACCTTATATGGACTTATGATGCAGGCTTTATTACATTATAATAACTGCGTATTTTATTATAGACGCCCAGTAGCAAGCAGGTTGTTTGATTGAATAGTTCTCAGCTCTATTGGTATACATCCATCTTTTAAAAATCAAGCCAACCGCAAGTATATTGTTCTATTATTAATTAGACAATGTTAGATATCGATTGAAATATTTGAACAACTATAAGATGTCCCTTGCCCGGTCCTCCGTCCTACACCACTGACAAGGGAGGGGGGAACCACGCGCGGAAATCCAGACGAACGTTATAGTCCAGCAGGTTAACCCCAACTTAAGCATTAACATGGAAATATAGTCCACCTCACGTTTGTTATTGGATCATATATCTTTAAGTAGATTCAGAATCTACCCTTGGGGAAATTTAAATATTCACGATTGTCACCATGAGAAAATGTCTAGTTAAAAATTGTTTCTATAAGAATTCAACCCACTGATTCCAATGAGCTTGGGTATTCATCCTTAAGTGTCGGCTAATTCCGCTGGGGGCCGATTTAAAATGGAGGCCCAATTTGGCGGGAAACTAATCAAAAGACGGAGTAACGAACTATCAATGAATTCGACAAGTCGTTCACAATGACAAAACGTCTTTTCCATGAAATGGACTAATATTATGTTTGCCCAGAAGAAATACAGCTTGTTTATATGTCATTTGGTATAAAGACTGTACCAAATCGGATTTAGAAACTCATGAGTGAATTATTATTTACACAAGTAAAATTAGGCAAATTATGTCAGATCTCAATACCAGCCCAGTTTTAAAGTAATGAAACGCAAAATCATTATGCATTCCAGCTTCTTGTATGTTGCCATTTGGTATAAAAACTGCAACCAATATATTTCAAATCATCCCAGTTGAGCCTTTAGCAGCCCTCGGTGATTTTCTGTACGTGAAGGCATGCAGCAACTCTCAACTAGTTGTACAGGATAATATAATATCGGTTAATCATCTTTGAGTATAATTGTACATGCGCATTAAGCTATTGTGTATTCCTAGAAATTCTACCTCTTAGCAAGTAGGTTATTTTCTTGAATCGCACGCAACTATCTTGGAAAACATCCATCTTTTAAAATTCAAGTCAATCGTGGGATATTACATCTTTAGTTAATAGATATGAAGAAAGAAAGAAAAATGTTAATTTCATATTGTTCGGAATTGTTATCCGTTTGTTGTCATATTTAATGTGTGATAAAAGAGTATATGAAATGAGTTTGCTGCTATGGTTCGTAGAAAGGGTTCAAATGATTAATAAAAAATGTCTGCTTAAATTTATTGTTAATATTTTTACACTGTGTTTGGCTCAATTATCCCCCCCCCACACACACACGCGCGCGCGCGCACGCACGCACACACACCCACACACACATACGCACACACACCCACACACACATACGCACACACACACACGCACACACACACATATCCATATTATGTCAGATAGTTTTTTTTATACTTTTTTAAAATTTGTATAGTTTGCTGTCTGAATATGAACGACCTAATAATTGAAGATTGCTTTTATATAAAGTATGCCCGACCACAACCTAAAAATTTGATATTTTTTATGAGGTCCTCATGACCGAAACCTACCAGGAACTAAGATCCAAACGACGGAACAACCGAACATAGTTTGGCTGGTAAACGGCGAACAAATAATTGATTAATTTTGGTAGATAGTATATATTGTGCCATTCGTAATCTTCAGTTCCAATACCGTGCAAAAGCATTCAAGAATGAAACGAAACGGTGTTTGTGATTCTTCTAAAACGGCGAATGGCGAACATCAAAAAAAAAAAAAAAATAGGCGCACAATGCGACTTGATTTCCCGCTCGAACTTCGTGGGTTTTCCCCGTTCCTCCGGTTTCCTCCCACTGCTAAAGACCCCTACGTGCAAGCGAATTATTGAAATATAATTGAAACATATGTTAGTCCCAAAATGACCTAGTTGGTATCGAGTGGATGTTAAACCCATCATGATCTACCTTGCTGCTATGGTTACATGTTGCTAACCGTATCCAGGCTTCTTTTTAGGTAATTCTCCAATCTGATTAAAATACAGATCTATATTTCGTTTCGTTTTTTTTTTACTGTCGATCGCCTACACTACTGCAGATCTGGCCAGTTATAGTGGGAGTTCACGTCAGATATTGGATTAACCAATCATCATTGATGTATCTAGTGGGATACCCAAAGTTCCGTGTACCACAAATCCGTGCACGGTACGCCAAAAACGCGCTGCAACAGACCGTTTCATTCCCTAATCCTTTACATTCGACCAGAACGCGGGGTATATCACACTGATCAGCAGTGAATATTCGCTAGGCCGCTACAGTCACTGATAAGGATGACATTTATGCGACTTAATGAGCTCGGCATATTAACTTTTTTCTTTCGACAAATTAAATTCTAAAACATTTTTTGTATGCATTAGAAAAATAAGTAAAGACGTTTGAAGTATTTGTGGTTAAAAAGAATTTCCTATTTAGTGCAAATGGGTACTAAAATGAGTAAAAAGCATCATTTTGCCTGGAGCAGTTACGTCTTTTGCAAACAATGCACGTGCCATTCAGCCAATGATTGACGCCGCGTGATGTCATTGCACGTCATCTGTGACAGAGATAATTAGTAAGTAAATCTCTGTGAAACAGATTGGGGATATATAACAACTCTTTCAGAACCTGGGTCCGTATTCAAAGGATATCTTAAGTCTAAGATAGTCACTTAACTACTTGCTTTCACTTAAATATACGTAACTTCCTGTAAGTTAAGGGCAAGTGGTATTCAAAGGCACTGTTAAGTATCAATTTTTCCCTTAAAGTTAAGCTGTCTTAAATTTCATAAATTATTTATACTCCCGCAAGAATCAAGGCATGATCTATTTTTTACAACTCATCCCCATATATACATAATCGGTAGTATTTATTTTGGTAAAATATAATGCCACATGAATTTTTCGTACACATAATGTACCGTCAATGCCAGGCCTGTCAAAATCTAACATGGAGATAGTCACACAATATCTATGAATTTCTCAAATGATAGATTTATGAACAAAACTGTATAATTTGTCCAGTCTAAGTTAGAAGGCAAGGGTCATTGTGTATTGCTAATATTATGTTGTTTTCTATTCGCGATATATTGTTAAACAAATTAAAGTTTACATTATCCATCATTATACTGCCACTATTTATTGTGATCTATTGGAATATATAATAAATATATATTTTTTTTAAATTCTATGAAAACAGCTGTTCGGGCAAAGGATGCACACTATCATAATTTATCCTAAATTATATTCATACTATTTTCATGGGTTACAATATAATATTTCGACAAACATTTTCCTGGTGATGTACAGTATAGTAATGCTCTTAAGGGGGCATAACTTGCTTGCAATGTTAGAAATTTGTGATTTTTGGCAGTGGGGTGTATTCCATAAATTGAAAATTCATGCTTTTTGGCGAATGTGAGTATTCCATAATTTAAGTGTGCAGTTAAGTTTTCACATAGCCAAGTATATGAAAAATGCAACCTTTGAATACCGATTTAAGGTTAGACACTTGGAAAAATTAAGTATTTTAGAAAACCTTTGAATACGGACCCAGGTGTAGTAAAGAAAAGTAAAAGGAAATTTTGAATTATAAAAAACGAAACGAAATAGGATCTGTGTTTTACTCATATTGGTTATTCTCCTGACGTAAATGGTGTATTATAAATTCGTCATGCTATATAAATTTAAATAAAGGGTATCAGTTTATACACACTGTGGCTTATTGCACGCATTCTTTTATTTTGATAGACTAAAATAACATTCTTGATAAAAAAAAACCTGTTTACAATTCATGTATAGTTCTGATGCAGGACAGAGGGCTTGGCAAGAACAGCTGTCTAGTCGATCGGATGGGACGAAAAACTGAGGTTCCATGTACACATGTAAAAGATCCCTTGGCTGTTGGAATTCGATATAACAGTAGGTCATATCACCACTGCCCGGGCAAAGTTTCTAACATAGCACACTGTTTGGCGTATGCCTGTCTTCATTAACCCAGTCGGAGAATAGTAGGACATTAAACCCCATTTCATTCAATTTCATTTCGAGTTCTGATATTGCCTGCAATGTACGTGCATTGACATGAGGTTGGCGTTGGCTTTATCAATTTTCACTTAATGTACCTATTAAGCCGGCTTTATTACATTATAATAAGTGCGCGGGGGACCACATGGCTAAGTGGGTAAGACGCTGGACCGCTAGCCTGGAGGTTGAGTCTTGATCCCTGCATTGGCGGAGAAAGTTCATCCAGATTTTCCGGCGTGGTTTCCCCTTGTCAGTGATGTAGAACGGAGGGCCTGACAAGGACAGTCGTCTAGTCGTTCGGGTGGGACGAAAAACCGAGGTCCCGTGTACACATTAGAGTGCACGTAAAAGATCCCCTGGCAGTTGGAATTCGATAGAGGAGTAGGCCGTAGCGCAGCTCCCCGGGCAAAATTTCTTTCATAGCACACTGTATGGCGTACGTATGCCCGTCTTCGTTAGCCCAGGTTAGGTGCAGAAGAGTACGACGTTAAATCCAATTTCATTTCATTTATATAATAACTGCGCATTTTATTATAGAAGGCCATTAGCAAGCAGGTTGTTTGAATAGCTCACAGCAATACTGGTATACACCCATCTTTTAAAATTCAAGCTAACCGTAAGTGTATTGTTCTAGTAGTAATTTGACAATGTTAGATATTTAGTTGATGGAATATTCACTTGAACATTTAAAAGGGAATTAATTTAAAAAGTGAAAGAAGAAAATGTTAAAAGTATTGGGAACCATGTTTAATTTGTATAAAACCTCTCTCCCTGTTAAATGAGTATATACAATGAGTAAGAGGCACCTTTCTGCCCTGACCAGTTCGCGTAACAGTACTGTGAACACCCGAGTAACTCAGTTTAAAAGATATTCAGCCTTTACTGAAAGTCAAGTTTTCAACCCGAAACCTTAAAAAGTTCCTCTATTGTAAACATCATTGTAGCCAAGTGTTAATGTAGCTATGATATTATAATCTATGCATCTTTTCGTCAACCAAACAAATTATATTATTGTTCTTTGTGTTTTATGGGAGAGATTTCCAGTTTTAAAATGGATAAGACCAATTTACCAGGAGAAGACAGAACGGTTAAAAGAGAAAGTGATGATGAAATGGAACACCTGATACCAGCTAAAATAGGTAAAGTGATAACTTTTTAATTAAGTTGATAAGTTCTCGACTTGTCACTGCTATACTGTATTATTGTTGTATTATGGAACTATTACATTATTAAGACTTGTCCTTTATACAACCAGTTTAAATTAGTCAGCTATCAATCAGATCTAATATAAAGGATATTATACATTCTAACATTGGTGGGGTTTATTGACTGTTGTATTATCAACCAGATCCAATATATAGGATATTATACATTCTAACATTGGTGGGGTTATTTGACTTATTACCTTTTTATTGTTTTCTAGCGAAATTATCAGTTACAAGTGAAATTGGAGATATCGAACAAAAAAATGAACTCCAGAAGATAAAGGAAAGGTAAATAACTATTTTAATTATTATAAGATACAGGTGAAGTATATAACTATTATAATATGACAAGTTGAAGGTAAGGTAGAAACTATAAATAAGATATTATGAAGATTATTATAAAATTTGCACTTTACAAAACATGTAAACTTAAAGCGGGAATTTCATATTTTCTAAAAAAGTCAAAACATAATTATCTTTATGTCTTTTGATCAAAAGGTTGTCAACTCACAATTATACGATCATAGGCATTATTTTCCAGGCATAAATATCATTTACACAGGATTGACAGGAAATAATAACACAATTACCTCCCTTGTTTTTCCATTTCCCCCCATTCAATGGCCATCTTCAAACGTTTGAAGTTGAAGTTGAAAATGATATTTTTGCCAATTTCTCAACTGGCAATAATAGTGAATATAATAATAATATATTCTGATATTTGGTTAAACCATTATAAACCAAATATCAGAATATATTAAATATAGCACCCCTTACTTAGCAAACAATAACGTTAAACCATTATAAACCAAATATCAGAATATATTAAATATAGCACCCCTTACTTAGCAAACAATAACGTGATTAAATGTAAACAAATCATTGACATAATCAACAACATTGTTATATTCTATAGATTAGCTAAAGCTGTTGATGAATTATTAAAGCTGCAATTTCATATTTTTAAGTTATATTTTTAAAATGTATTAAAATAGATTGTATCTATAAACAGTCCTACCTTGATAAAGAATAATCCTATAATTCACTATGAAGGTTGTGTCGTCGCCCCTGTCCGTCCGTAGGTCCGTCCGTCCACAATTATTTGTGATAACTCTACGGGTCACAATTTTTATTAATGAAACTTGAAATATAGGTTTATCACCCTAAGATCTCGATTCCGTTTGATATTGGCATGTATCGGACAGTAACATCATGGATTATGGCCCCAGATTGTACAAAAATCATGTTTTTAGCCTGTGAACATTTGTTTACATTTAATCACGTTATTGTTTTTATACGTCCAATGAAGGTTGTGTCGTCGCCCCTGTCCGTCCGTAGGTCCGTCCGTCCACAATTATTTGTGATAACTCTACGGGTCACAATTTTTATTAATGAAACTTGAAATATAGGTTTATCACCCTAAGATCTCGATTCCGTTTGATATTGGCATGTATCGGATAGTAACTTCATGGATTATGGCCCCAGATTGTACAAAAATCATGTTTTTAGTTTGTGAACACTGTGGAAGCCATAATTTTGAACCGATTTTGATGGAACTTGAAATACATGTTTATAACCCAAAGATCTTGGATCCTGTCAATATTTGCGCAAATCGGATCGTAACCTCCTGAATTATAGCCCCTGAATGTACGAAAAATCGCTCTTTTTTTTAGCTTGTGGTCCCTTTAGAGGTCACAATTATTATCCGATTTGAAAAAAAACGTCTTCTTATATCACCGTTACACCGCAATGAAGGTCGTGTTCGAATTTCGGGAAAATCAAACCACAATTGCCGGACAAAATGGCTGCCGTTTGTACGCGAATAGTGTTAAAATGTGGTTTATGAAGGTCGTGGACCCTGTAGATGTCAGTCACAATTTTAATCCGATTTTGATGAAACTTGAAATGCATGTTTATAACTCACAGGTTTCTTTCGATATTTGATCATATCAGATCTTAACTTCTTGAATTATGGCCCCTGATTGTACGCTATTGTAGCCTGTGGTCCCTCTGGAGGTCACAATTATTATCCGATTTAAAACAAAAACGTTTGATCATATCACCGTTACACCGTGATGAAGGTTGAGTTTGAATTTCGTGAAAATTATGAACCAATACTTTCGGACAAAAAGGTCAACGGTTATTCGCGAATAGTGTAACAAAATATGATATATCAAGATTGTGCACCCTGTATAGGTCACAATTTTAATCCGATTATGAAGGTTGAGTTTGAATTTCGTGAAAATTATGAACCAATACTTTCGGACAAAAAGGCCAACGGTTATTATAGTGTAACAAAATATGATATATCAAGATTGTGCATCCTGTATAGGTCACAATTTTAATCCGATTTTGATGAAATGAGATGAAATGGGGTTTAACGTACTACTCTTTTGAACCTAACCTGGGCTAATGGAAGACGGGCATACGCCATACAGTGTGCTATGAGGGAAATTTTACCAGGGCAGCGGCGCTACGGCCTACTCTTATATCGAATTCCAACTGCCAAGGGATCTTTTACGTGCACTCCAATGTGTACACGGGAACTCGGTTTTTAGTCCCATAAGAACGACTAGGCAGCTGTCCTCCTTCTGCATCACTGACAAGGGGAAATCACGCCGGAAAATCGAGATGAACTTTCTCGGCCAATGCAGGAATCGAACACCCGACCTCCAGGCTAGCGAACCAGCGCCTTATCGATTTTGATGATACTTGACATGCGAATATTGTAAAGATATGGTATATCAAGGTTGTGGACTCTGTAGAGGTCACAAATTTAATCCGATTTTGATGAACTTGAAATGCATGTTTGCAACCCAAATATCTTGGTTCCATTCGATATTTGCGTATATCGAATTGTAGCTTCGTGAATTATGGCCCTTGATTAAAGGAAAAATCACTTTCTTTTTAGCTTGTTCTCTATCATCTCTCGAAAATGTGGGCGTATCCTGCCGGACAACCGTTGGTTGTAATGGGCAGTAAATTTGTGGTGTCATAATATATTTTAACCTTTCTTTTTATTTGGGGGTGGGGGTGGCTTAGTGGTCTAGAGTGCAGCACTTCGACCTCTAGCTGGCCGGTCACCTCTGGCTTGCGGCTGTGGTTTCGATACTTGGTGTGAGCGTATGTGGCATGGAGATAGGGGCACCTTCTCAACCTCGTGGGTTTCCTCCGGGCACTCCAGTTTCCTACCACTGCTAAAGACGCGCAAACGAATTATAGAAATAAAATAAACAACATGTTAGTCCCGAAATGACCTGGTTTGTGTTGAGTGGACGTTAAACCCCATTTCCCTCTCTCTCTTTCTTTTTATTTGATAACTAGGACTATATGTATTTGTATCAATAGAGTCTAACATTTAAACGTGAATTACTCATATAAAACGGAAGTAGATTATGGATCCTTTTCCCGCCATTAGAGCAGTAAAGGCAATCTGTTTCACAGATAATTACTTACGAATTATCTCTGTAACAGATGACTGTCCACAACATGTGCGTTTACTGCACGCGGCGTTAGTCATTGGCTCAACGGCTCGTGCAATGTTTACTTAACACCTCAAAAAAATGTTTGAGAATTTAATTTGTCGGAGTAAAAAAGTTAATATGCCGTACTTATTAAGCCTCGTCGATGTCATGCTTATCAGTGATTGTAGCGGCCAAGCCAATATTCACTGCGGGATCAGTTTGCAGTAAAGGCAGGGAATGTGGCTGAACAGTGTTTACCGCAGCCCAAGATTGATTAAACTTAAATGTCAGCAATAATAGTTTTATTCTTTCGCCAGGGAAGCGCGTAATCTAACTGGGGAGTAAGGTTTCGGGGAGGAAAGCCTGCGTGGTGTCGCTGGAGTGGGCCCGTCGCATTAACCCCTTCCCCCCACCCAAATATTTCGCCAAAAATAGTGATTTCTTAGAAATGTTCTTAGCCGACGACATCATCAGTCCCTCCAAAACATGCTCAAATCTTCAAATTTTATGAGCTGGCTACGGGCCCGCGCTCGAGTCGGTGAGACAGGACATAATTGTTATAAAAAGCCATTCACCTTACTACAGAAAATGAGTCAGATTAGAAAATATATCACAAACGATGCCACAAAAACTGTGACCAATTCGTCACGTCAATGGGCCTACTAAATGATTTTAATTATTTGCTCTTCAGTGTTTTTAAGGCAATAATTTATAAAATGCAGAAAGTGTAAATTTCTGCTGCTCGTTTCGTTAATAACAAAAACCAACTTTCATGTCATTTTACTACATTGATTACCTATCTCCTTTACCTAAAAATGGTAGTCTTTGAATTAATTACATTTATAAGATTTGATTTCAATGTTTGTGTTATTTGTTATTTATTGTATTTATATATTTAAGTTTAAATATGATTTGCTAGATAAACAATATTTTAATGTTTTACAGATTATCTCAAGCTGTTGATGACGTCAACATTGATCTAGTGGAGACCATATTAAAAGACGTCCAGTCAGATGACGTCAGAAGATTACAAGACGTCATTATAAGTTTAACCTGTCAATCATTAGAGAGAGGATGTTTACAACTTGTTAAGTGTTTATTTAATAATATTATAATATTACAATCAGATGGCCAACTTGATATTGATTTAAATATACAGTTAACAACATGTGCTATAAAATCAGATTTTGTTGAAGGTATTCAGTATCTCTATAGTAAGGAATTATATTTAGAAGTTGAACGTGGCGATAAAGTATGGAGTGCTTTGCTAGAATCTGTTAAGTATAACAGTTTCAAAATAACTCAATATCTTTTAACCATTTCTCATTTAAATCTAAATCCAGATTTTTATAAAACTTTATTAATGTTCGCTAAATCTGGTCAAATGTTGTCAATTCTTTTAAGTAATGATCAAATCAAGAACATGATTCATTATGAATCTGAATCTGGTGACACTTTATATCACTGTATAGCAAAGACTGATAATGTGGCCGAATGTTTGAACTGTATTAACATTTTAACAAAAGCTGGAGCTGAATTCAACAAGTTCAATCTAAATGCATCATTAGTACGTGTTATTTTAAACCATGGTGATAAAGATACATGTAGAGATATTATATCATTATTACTACAACATGGTGCTGATGTTAACCAGGTTAGCGGGCTTCACACACCTTTAACATGTGCTATATATAAACATGGTAATAAAGATACATGTATTGGTATTGTATCATTATTACTACAACATGGTGCTGATGTTAACCTGGTTGGATTGGGTGACTCACCTTTAACATGTGCTATACTAAAACATGGTGATAAAAATACATGTAGAGATATTGTATCATTATTAATACAACATGGTGCTGATGTTAACCATGCTTTCGCACTTTACACACCTTTAATATGTGCTATACAGTACCATGGTAGTAAAGATACAAGTGTTGGTATTGTATCATTATTACTACAACATGGTGCTAAAGTTAACCTGGTTGGCGGGTTTTATCCACCTTTATCATGTGCTATACTAAAACATGGTGATAAAGATACAGGTGTTGGTATTGTATCATTATTAATACAACATGGTGCTGATGTTAACCAGGTTGACTTGGCGGGTAACATACCTTTAACATATGCTATACGGCAACATGGTGATAAAGATACATGTATTGGTATTGTAACGTTATTACTAGAACATGGTGCTGATCCTACCCAGAGTGTAAATACAACAACGCCTTTAATGTATGCCGCCCAATACGCCCACTATATAGATATTGTTAAATTAGTGCTAGTAGATATTGTTAATATAAATAGAACTAATGATCAGGGTTTATCAGCTTGTAGACATTGTTTTGCAATAAAAACGACGAAAAAAGATATATATGGTAGGCCCTTGATGAGTAAAAGGGATTCTAAAACTACTCTGACTATCTTTACACTTTTAGTCGAGTCCGGTGCTAATTTGGTTGCTGATGGACCTGAACTATTGTATGATATTATGAAATTCGGTGAATTAAATATTTTTGAGTATTATATAGGATTAAAGCCATTAGTGGATAGTTTTACTGAAACAACAAATCAAAATATTTTTCATCTTTTGGCTCAAGTGAAATATGAGTTTACACCAGATAAGTTTAATTGTTGGTTGTTTAATTATAATATTGATATAAATCATAAAGATTCTCTAACCAACACTCCTCTTATTATTGGTGCTTTCTTATTAAACCATGAATACCTGGACTTGATAACAAAACACAGTCCTTCGTGTGATGTTAATATACAGAACAATAAAGGTCATACAGCCATACACAGTGCTGTAGTCGGGTGCATTTTATCTAAGTCGAGGCTGAAACACACTGGAAATTCAGTTGACGATACACTGCATGAACAATATGAAACTTTCCAAGAATGTGTCAAACTTTTACTTGATGCTGGTGGAAATATTAATTGTCAGGACAATACTGGAAAAACTGCTTTGATCTTAGCGGCCAAGAAAAATAATAAATTTATTATACGTTTACTACTTGAAATGGGCTCAAATATAAATATTTTAGAAACCATATATAACACATCTGCTTTACAATATCTAGACCTTGATTATAGTAGACATTTTGTGAAAATGTTTTTGATGAGAGGTGGCCATACACTTCTGAATTTACCAGGACCTAATGGCAATACACTGATACAGCGAGCTTTACTTTTTCCTACTTGTTCTGAACCAGAGAAAACTGTTGATATAATAAGATATTTAGTTGCTGAAAACTGCTGCCTTCAGCATCTTCAGTCTGTATCTACTGAACGTAATTACTACAATGTCGATGTTCATTTAGATGATTTTACCAGTGACGATAGAGATGAACTTAGACAATTACTTTATCGAAGTGGGGCTCCAGAAGAAGAGATTGTTTCCACTGTTAATTTCAAAATGGAGGATAAGCGGGATGAAAAAGGTGGAATGGTTCACCCTGAAAACAGGGAGAAATTCAAGTTAGCGTGTTTTAACTTATCTCTTCAAGAGATGTGCGTAAGACTAATCAGACAGAAATTGGGACTAGAAATAAAGGAAAAAGTTGAACAACTTGAGTTAACTAGACCTGTGGTGAGGAAGATCTTACTGGTTGATCTTCTTCTTAAAAAATACTTTGTCCGTTATTCTATGGATGATTATTATGATAATATGGATGATTATAATGATAAAAAGGGGAACGACGACGACGATGATGATGACGATGATGACGACGACGACGACGATGATGATGATGATTATGATGATGATGATGATTTTGATGGCTATGATTATCAAGTTTATAAGCTGGAAGGAAATAAAGAAGACACACCTGATATCAAGAATAATGTTGTCATAGATGGTCGTGTTACTGATGGTGATAATATACCTGATGATGTTGTTATGGATGTTAGTGAAGGTGATGATATACCTGATATCAAGAATAATGTTGTTAAAGATGGTCGTGTTACTGATGATCATGATATACTTGATGATGTTGTTATGGATGTTAGTGAAGGTGATGATATACCTGTTGGGGTTGTTATAGATACAGATGGTAGTGGTGGTGATGAGAAGATGGATGATTGAATGATGATAATCGTCGTGATGACAATGATTATTAAAAGATGAATGTTGATGGGTGACCATATCGAAGGTACGAGACATATGGCGATGATATCCGTATACAGTCCGGCATAATTAAGATGGGTACCAGTTCTACAGAGTCAGACACGGGAGTATATTAGAGTGGAGAAGTTGATCCTGAAAGGGCATTGGATGATGATAATGATGATGATTATGATGATGATGACTATATGATATACCCCGACGATCTGGACGGTGATGATGAGAGAGTATGATAGTATCCATGTATAACATCTGGACGGTGATGATGATAGAGTGTGGTGACAGTGATGACAAGAATGGTATAATAATGACGATATAGTATGGAGTAAGGTGGCGATGATGAATTACATTTGATATTTGGTTATATTGGATGGTCTGTTTGGTATTTGATTATATAGGATGGTATGTTTGATATTTGATTATACAGGATGGTATGTTTGATATTTGATTATACAGGATGGTATGTTTTATATTTGATTATATACGATGCTGTGCTAAATTCCTTTAATAGCTTGTTGTATTATATTATAGAAGATGTTGTCTTTATTGGTTTAGGGCACCATATTGGAGTCAATGGTCCATCAGCCCAATAGGCATTATAATGGTTTATCACCACCATGTTATTATTAATAGTTTATCACCACTGTGTTATTATTAATAGTTTATAATGGTTTATCACCACCATATTATTATTAATAGTTTATCACCACTGTGTTATTATTAATAGTTTATCATCACCATGTTATTTTTAATGACTTGTCAGCACCATGTTATTATTAATAGTTCATCACCACCATGTTATTATTAATGGTGTATCACCACCATGTTATTATTAATAGTTTATCAGCACCGTGTTATTATTAATGGTTTAAAACCACCGTGTTATTATTAATGGTTATCACCACCATGCTATTATTAATGGTTTGTCAGCACCGTGTTATTATTAATAGTTTATAACCACCATGTTATTATTAATGGTTTATCACCACCATGCTATTATTAATGGTTTATCACCACCATGTTATTACTGATGACTTGTCAGCACCGTGTTATTGATAATGGTATATCACTGCCATTTTACTATTAATGACTTGTCAGCACCGAGTTATTATTAATGGTTTATCAGCACCTTGTTGTTATTAATGGTTTATCACCACCATGTTATTATTAATAGTTTATCACCACCGTGTTATTATTAATAGTTTATCACCACCATGTTATTATTAATGGTGTGTCGCCACCGTGTTATTATTAATAGTTTATTACCACCGTGTTATTATTAATGGTTTATCACCACTATGTTATTATTAATAGTTTATTACCACCATGTTTTTATTAACGGTTTATCACCACCATATTATAATTAATAATTTATCACCACCATTTTATTATTGATGACTTATCAGCACCGTGTTATTATTATTGGTTTTACCACAATGTTATTATTAATGACATATCAGCACTGATAGTTATTATTAATGGTTTGTCAGCACCATGTTATTGTTAATTGTGTATCAGCACCAAGTTATTATTATGGTTTATCACCACCATGTTAATATTAATTGTGTTATTATTAATAGTTTACCACCGCCGTGTTATTATTAATAATTTATCAGCACCGTGTTATTATTAATAATTTATCACCACCATGTTATAATTAATAATTTATCACCACCATGTTATTATTGATGACTTATCAGCACCGTGTTATTATTAATTGTTTATCACCACCATGTTATTATTAATAATTTATCAGCACCGTGTTATTATTAATAGTTTATAACCACCATGTTATTAATGGTTTATCAGCAGCATGTTATTATAAATAGTTTATCACCACCGTGTTATTATTAATGGTTTATCACCACCATGTTATTATTAATGGTTTGGCAGCACCCTGTTATTATTAATAGTTTATAACCACCATGTTATTATTAATGGTTTATCACCACCATGTTATTATTATTGGTTTGATCACCACCATGTTATTACTGATGACTTGTCAGCACCGTGTTATTGATAATGGTATAATAACACCGCCATGTTACTATTAATGACTTGTCAGCACCGTGTTATTATTAATAGTTTATCGCCACCATGTTATTATTAATAGTTTATCACCACCATGTTATTATTAATAGTTTATCACCAACACTTTCACAATATTTGAAAGAAATATCCCCACACGGGAAGTTAATCTGTTTCCAGTTTCTATACCAATTCAATAAAACATAATAAGAAATGTTACAATGTATTCATGTATTTTAAATATTACACTTCAAGAGATCAAAACGTTTCGCTTTTACACATTCAAAAACACACGTAGATCTAAATGTATTTTATACGCCCATATTTTCATGTGACCGTATATTGTCGCCGCCCCCGTCCGTCTGTATATCCGTGTGTCCATCAAACTTTGTTCTGAAATGCGGTCACTGTCTCTTCCCTGTCCACCGTTTGTAAAATATAGGTGTAGTTTGCGTGACGGGAACTTATTCAACTACGTGTATAAGCACATCTTCCACGTGTGTCTGTCGGCGTCATATCAACCAGTATTGTGATAACCCACGAGTGTCTGTGTGTCGCCTACAGAGCGCAATTCTTAACGGATTATCTTGCAACTCTACATACTTATTCCTTATACCCCATCGGTGATCCCTATTGTTTTTGGTTGATTCCCAATTGCCAGAAAAAGAGCCAAAGGATGCCCATCTGTGTGACGTCATATACCTGAGCTTATACAGAGGTATAAGAAGCCTTCACAATACTTCTGTGAACTTGTCTGCGATATCACGATGGGGGACGTAAAACCCCGTTGAACGAACAGATTGATGTGGAGTGCTACAACAACATGATATTAGCCAACCAAAAACTCGCCAAGTATTCTTGTAATTATGGGCCAATGTCGAAACTTATAAACCCCATCCTCTCCGACGTGTTCATGGGCCAGTGTCAATTGATAAGACCAGTTCAATTTGTCGTCATAGGTAACGAGGTGTATACAGGGTTAGGTAGGTGTTGGGATTAGGTTTAGGGTTAGGTTTAGGGTTAGGATTAACGCTAGCCCTAACCTGCTACATTCTCGTCAAGAATCATGTTACACTGATCAGCTTGAACTGAAAGCTAAGTTTATCAACCCACGACATTATAAAGACAAATTCAGGAATCTCTATTCTAAATATTATATTAGCCAAGCATCCTTCCATCAACCAAACAAACTCTATTATTGTTCTTTGTGTTTTATCTGAGAGATTTCCAGTTTTAAAATGGATAAGACCAATGTACCACGAGAAGACAGAACGGTTAAAAGAGAAAGTTCGAACGAGAGTGATGATGAAATGGAACACCTGATACCATCTAAAATAGGTAAATTGATAACTTTTTTAATCAAGTTAATAAGTTCTATATTTGTAATAATTGCTACTATACTGTATTGCTGTTATATTATGGAAATAGTAACTTGTAACGATTGCTATACTGTTATATTTTGGAACTATTACATACGGTATTACTGTTGTATTATGGAAATAGTAACTTGTATGCTGTATTACTGTCGTATTATGGAACTTTGACATCGTCAAAACTATATTTGTCCTGAATACAACAATTTACTCAGCTGTCAATCAGGTGCAATATATATATTATATTTTACATTCTAACATTGGTGGGGTTTATTTACTGTTGTATTATCAACCAGATCCAATATATAGGATATATTTTACATTCCAACATTGGTGATGTATATTTGACTTATTATCTTTTTATTGTTTTCTAGCAAAATTATCAGTTACAAGTGAAATTGGAGATAACGAACAAAAACATGAACTAGAGAAGATACAGGAAAGGTGAATAACTATTATAACTATTATAATATAGAGCTAAGGTGTATAACTATTATAAGATACAGGTAAGGTGTAGAACTAATATAAATTGATAGGTATAAAACTATAAGATATTATGAAGATTATTATAAAATTTGTATTTTAGTTTATTCATTGCAATTGTATATTTAATTTTAAATATGATTTGCTGGATTAACTGACCTTTAAGAAAAATAAACAATATTTTAATGTTTTACAGATTATCTCAAGCTGTTGATGACGTCAACATTGATCTAGTGGAGACCATATTAAAAGACCTACAGTCAGATGACGTCAGAAGATTACAAGACGTCATTAAAAATTTAACCTGTCAATCATTAGAGAGAAGATATTTACAACTTGTTAAGTGTTTATTTAATAATATTATGATATTACAATCTGATGGTCAACTTGATATTAATTTAAATATACAGTTAATGATATTTGCTATAAAATCAGACTTTGTTGAAGGTATTCAGTATCTCTATAGTAAGAAATTATGTTTAGAAGTTGAACATGGCGATAAAGTATGGAGTGCTTTGATAGAATCTGTTAAGTATAACAGTTTCAATATTACTAAATATCTGTTAACTATTTCTGATTTAAATCTAAATCCAGATTCTGATAAAACTTTATTAATGTTCGCGAAATCTGGTCAAATGTTGTCAATTCTTTTAAGTAATGATCAAATCAAGAACATGATTAATTATAAATCTAAATCTGGTCACACTGCGTTATGTCACTGTATAGCAAACACTGATAATGTGGCCGAACGTTTAAACTGTATTAACATTTTAACAGAAGCTGGAGCTGAATTCGACACGTCCAATCTAAATGATTCATTAAAAATTGCTATTTTAAAGTATGGTGATAAAGATACATGTATAGATATTGTATCATTATTACTGCAACATGGTGCTGATGTAAACCAGGTTGACAGGATGGATAACTCACCTTTAACATGGGCTATATTTCAACATGATGGTGAAGATACAGGTGTTGGTATTGTATCATTATTACTACAACATGGTGCTGATGTAAACCAGGTTGGCACGATGGGTTACTCACCTTTAACATGGGCTATATTTCAACATGATGGTAAAGATACAGGTGTTGGTATTGTATCATTATTACTACAACATGGTGCTAATGTAAACCAGGTTGACAGGATGGATAACTCACCTTTAACACATGCTATACAGTACCATGGTGATAAAGATACAGGTGCTGGTATTGTATCATTACTAACACAACATGGTGCTGATCCTACCCAGAGTGTAAATACAACAACGCCTTTAATGTATGCCGCCCAATGCGCCCACAATATAGATATTGTTACATTAGTGCTAGTAGATGTTGTTAATGTAAATAGAACTAATGATCAGGGTTTATCAGCTTGTAGACATTGTTTTGTAAAAACGATGAAATATAAATATGGTAGGCCCTGGGTGATTAAAAGGGATTCTAAAACTACTCTGACTATCTTTACACTTTTAGTCGAGTCCGGTGCTAATTTGGTTGCTAATGGACCTGAACTACTGTATGATATTATGAAATTCGGCCAATTAAATATTTTTGAGTATTATATAGGATTAAAGCCATTAGTGTATAGTCTTACTGAAACAACAAATCGAAATATTTTTCATCTCTTGGCTCAAGTGAAATATGAGTTTACACGAGAGAAGTTTAATTGGTTGTTCAATTATGATATTGATATAAATCATAAAGATTCTCTAACAAACACTCCTCTTATCATTGGTGCTTTCTTATTAAACCATAAATACCTGGACTTGATAACAAAACACAGTCCTTCATGTGATGTTAATATACAGAACAATAAAGGTCACACAGCCATACACAGTGCTGTAGTTGGGTGTCTAGTTTCTAAGTCTAGGCTGAAACAAACTAGAATTTCGATGGAAGATTCACTGAATGAACAATATGAAACTGTTCAAGAATGTGTCAAACTTTTACTTGATGCTGGTGGAAATATTAATTGTCAGGACAATACTGGAAAAACTGCTTTGATCTTAGCGGCCAAGAAAAATAATAAATTTATTATACGTTTACTACTTGAAATGGGCTCAAATATCAATATTTTAGAAACCAAATATGACACATCTGCTTTACAATATCTAGACCTTGATTATAGTAGACATTTTGTGAAAATGTTTTTGATGAGAGGTGGCCATAAACTTCTGAATTTACCAGGACCAGATCGCAATACACTGATACAGCGAGCTTTACTTTTTCCTACTTGTTCTGAACCAGAGAAAACTGTTGATATAATAAGATATTTAGTTGCTGAAAACTGCTGCCTTCAGCATCTTCAGTCTGTATCTACTGAACGTAATTACTACAATGACGATGTTCATTTAGATGATTTTAACAGTGAAGAGAGAGATGAACTTAGACTATTACTTTATCGAAGTGGGGCTCCAGAAGAAGAGATTGTTTCCACTGTTAATTTCAAAATGGAGAATGAGCGAGATGGACAAGGTGGAATGGTTCACTCTAAACACAGAGAGAAATTCAAGTTAGCGTGTTTTAACTTATCTCTTCAAGAGATGTGCGTAAGACTCATCAGACAGAAATTGGGACTAGAAATAAAGGAGAAAGTTGAACAACTTGAGTTAACTAGACCTGTGGTGAGGAAGATCTTACTGGTTGATCTTCTTCCTAAAAAATACTTTATCCGGTATTCTATGGATGATTATTATTATAATATGGGGGACGACGACGACGATGATGATGATGACGATGATGATGATGATGATGATACTGGTTTTCTGGCTAGCGACAGTGATTTTAATGGCTATGATTATCATATTTATAACCTATACGGAAATGAAGAGGACACACCTGGTATCAAGAATAATGTTGTCATAGATGGTCGTGTTACTGATGATGATGGTATACCTGATGATGTTGTTATGGATGTTAGTGATGGGGATGATATACCTGATGAGGTTGTTAAAGATACAGATGTCAGTGATGGTGATGGCAACATGGATGTTCAAGGATGATGTTGTCATAGGTGAGACTGATACAGTGGGGTTGATACGGAATGCTGATGACATACCTGATGATGATGTTGAAGGATGAGGCTAATAAAGATACAGATGTTAGTGGTGGTGATGACATCCCCTGATGATGCTGATATAGATGTTGAAGGATGATGTTGTAGATGAGGATAATACAGATACAGATGTTAGTGGTGGTGATGACAAGGATACAGACCAGGAGAATAAAGATACAGGTGTTTGTAGGAAAGATACAGATGTTAGTGGTGGTGATGACAAGGATACAGACCAGGAGAATAAAGATACAGGTGTCTGTAGGAAAGATACAGGCGGTAGTTGTGGTGATGAGAAGATGGATGATTGAATGATGATGATTCTCGTGATGATGAAGAGATGAATGTTGATGGGTGACCATATCGAAGGTACAAGACATATAGTGATGATATCCGTATACAGTCCGGCATAATCAGGATAGAAAACGTCTGACATTTCTACACCGACTGGGTTAATAAATATGGGAGGATATTGTGATGTACGTCTTAGAGATGAAGAAGTTGATGCTGAAAGGACATTGGATGATGATGACGATTATGATGATGGTGATGTCTACACGACCTGGACGGTGGTGATGATAGAGTATGGGGACGGTATCCATGTATACCATGGAGTAAGGTGGCGGTGATTAATTACATTTGATATCTGATTATATGGGATGCTATGTTTGATATTTGAGTAGCCTATATTGGATGCTATGTTTGATATTAGATTATATAGGATGCTATAATATGTGATATTTGATTATATAGGATGATATGTTTGGTATTTGATTATATTGGATGCTATGTTTGATATTTGAGTATATAGTATGGTATGTGTGATATTTGATTATATAGGATGTCGTGCTTAATTCTTTTAATCGCTTGTTCTATTATATAGAAGATGTTGTCATTATTGGTTTAGGGCACCATATTGAAGTTAATGGTCCATCAACCCGATAGTGTTATTCATGGTTTATCACCATGTTATAATTAATGGTTTATCACCCACCACCATGTTATTATTAATGGTTTATCACCAATTTGTTATTATTAATAGTTTATCACCACCATGTTATTATTAATGACTTGCCAGCACCGTGTTATTATTAATGACTTGTCAGCCCCGTGTTATTATTAATAGTTTATCACCACTATGTTATTATTAATGGTTTATCAGCACCGTGTTATTATTAATGGTTTATCAGCACCGTGTTATTATTAATGGCTTATCAGCACCATGATGTTATTATTAATAGTTTATCAGCACCATGTTATTATTAATAGTTTATCAACTCCATGTTGTTATTAATGGTTTATCACCACCATGTTATTATTAATGGATAATCAGCACCATGTTATTATTAATGGTTTATCACCACCGTGTTATTATTAATGGTTTATCACGACCATGTTATTATTAATAGTTTATCAGCGCCGTGTTATTATTAATAATTTATCACCACCATGTTATTGTTGATGACTTGTCAGCACCGAGTTATTATTAATGGATTATCAGCATGATGTTATTATTAATGGTTTATCACCATCATGTTATTGTTAATGGTTTATCACCACCATGTTATTATTAATAGTTGATCAGCACCGTGTTATTATTAATAATTTATCACCACCATGTTATTATTGATGACTTGTCAGCACCGAGTTATTATTAATGGATTATCAGCACCATGTTATTATTAATAGTTTATCACCACCATGTTATTATTAATGGTTAATCACCGCCGTGTTATTATTAATAGTTGATCACCACCGTGTTATTGTTAATGGTTTATCACCACCGTGTTATTATTAACAGTTTATCACCGTCATGTTATTATTTATGGTTTATCACCACCATGTTATTATTAATTAGTTTATCACCGTCATGTCATTATTAATGGTTTATCAGCACCATGTTATTATTAATGGCTTATCAGCACCATGATGTTATTATTAATAGTTTATCAGCACCATGTTATTATTAATAGTTTATCAACACCATGTTGTTATTAATGGTTTATCACCACCATGTTATTATTAATGGATTATCACCACCATGTTATTATTAATAGTTATCACCACCATGTTGTTGTTAATGGTTTATCACCACCATGTTATTATTAATAGTTTATCACCACCATGTTATTATTAATAGTTTATCACCAACATGTTATTTTTAATGACTTGTCAGCACCGAGTTATTATTAATGGCTTATCAGCACCATGTTATTGTTAATGGTTTATCACCACCATGTTATTATTAATAGTTTATTACCGTCATGTTATTATTAATGGTTTATCAACACCGAGAGTTATTATTAATGGTTTATCACCACCATGTTTTTATTAATGGTTTATCAGCACCATGTTAATATTAATGATTTATCACCACCATGTTAATATTAATAGTGTTATTATTAATGGTTTATCAGCACCGTGTTATTATTTATAATTTATCAGCACCGTGTTATTATTAATAATTTATCACCACCATGTTATAATTAATAATTTATCACCACCATGTTATTATTGATGACCTATCAGCACCGTGTTATTATTATTGGTTTTTACCACATTGTTATTATTAATGACTTGTCAGCACCGAGAATTATTATTAATGGTTTATCAGCACCATGTTATTATTAATGGTTTATCACCACCATAATATTGTTAATGGTTTATCACCACCATGTTATTATTAATGACTTGTCAGCACCGTTTTATTATTAATGACTTGTCAGCACCATGTTATTATTAATAGTTTATCACCACCATGTTATTATTAATGGTTTATCACCACCATATTATTAATAGTTTATCACCATGTTATTATTAATATTTTATCAGCACCATGTTTTTTTTAATGACTTGTCAGCACCGAGTTATTATTAATGGTTTATCACCACTATGTTATTATTAATGGTTTATCACCACCATGTTATTATTAATAGTTGATCAGCACCGTGTTATTATTAATAATTTATCACCACCATGTTATTATTGATGACTTGTCAGCACCGAGTTATTATTAATGGATTATCAGCACCATGTTATTATTAATGGTTTATCACCACCATGTTATTGTTAATGGTTTATAACCACCATGTTATTATTAATAGTTTATCACCGTCATGTTATTACTAATGGTTTATCATCACCATGTTATTATTAATAGTTTATCACCACCATGTTGTTATTAATGGTTAATCACCACCATGTTATTTTTAATAGTTTATCACCACCATGTTATTATTAATGGTTTATCACCACCGTGTTATTATTAATAGTATTTTTACCACCATGTTATTATTAATGGTTTATCACCACCATGTTATTAATAATAGTTTATCACCGTCATGTTATTATTAATGGTTTATCAGCACCATGTTATTATTAACAGTTTATCACCACCGTGTTGTTATTAATGGTTAATCACCACCATGTTATTATTAATAGTATAATCACCACCATGTTATTATTAATAGTTCATCACAATGTTATCATTAATGGTTTATCACAATGTTATTATTAATGGTTTATCGCCACCATGTTATTATTAATTGTTTATCAGCACCATGTTATTATCAATAGTTTATCACCACCGTGTTGTTATCAATGGTTGATCAGCACCATGTTATTATTAATTGTTTATCACCACCGCGTTATTATTAATAGTTCATCACAATGTTATTATTAATGATTTATCACATTGTTATTATTAATGGTTTTTTTCATGTTTAATGCTGTATAATAAATGCTGATACGATAAATGTTTGTGTTTTAAAAGGCACATTGTTTCACCCGTTCCCTACAGTACAACACGCTTGATCTAGTCCACATCCAGTCTCAGTATAGCACTCTTTTTTGCTCACACCCAGTCCGTGTACAGTAGGCTTTATCTGTCCCACATCCAGGTCCGGTACAACATTCGTCATCTCACTTATATCCGCTTCCATTTTGTTATGATTTACCTTGCACACATCAAGTTCCTGAACGGCACATTTAATCCTGCCGATACCCAGCCCCGATACGACATATGAGTTGGTAATGTGAACTAAAATTTAATTTTAGAGCAAACTATCCTAAAATCAGGTGGTGGGAGGGAGGGTCTAGTCATTCTGATGGGACAAACAACGAGGTCCAGTATATACATGTACGTAAAATCGGTTGGAAATTAAAAACCTTTCCGGCGGTTCGACCCCTGAAGTGTTCGGATTTACGGCGCTTCCGATTCGCAAACAGGTTTACTGGCGACTTTCAAAGCTACGGTTGCTTGTATTCAGTGGCGGCGCTAGCCCTCGGTGGTTGTAGGGTAAAGCTATGGCAAAGTCCAAGATCAAGGGGACAAAGGTATCAGCTTCAACTAGGTGTAGGAGGGGGGGCTCCCCCAGAAAATTTTGAAAAACAGTCTGCCGGAAATGCAGCCTGGCAGTATTTCAGGCAATTGTCGTTGAGGTAAAGTGTCAACAGAACGGACCGGCGATCCTCGACGAATTCCACTCACGAGCGCTAAAGTAGAGAGTCCTTGAAAAATACGCTGTCGGAAATGCTGTCTGACAGTTTTCATTCAGGCATCGATCATCTAGATCAATAGTTATCACCACATCCCGTTCGTCGCCTGATCATTAGTTTATCCGACCAGAGAACAAAATGTCAAACGAACAGACTTGCGAACCACAACGGAGTAACCTTATGAGCACCAACGTAGCAAGTCCATGTGGGGGGTTATGAAATTTGAAAAATAGATTGTTTGAAATGCTGCCTGACAGTATTCCGGCACCGATCGTAGAGATAAATAGAACCGATCGGATGGCGTCTGTCGCCTGATCACTGGTCTTTTCGACCCCAGAGAGTTAAGTGTCAAATGAACGGACTTACGAACCACAACGAAATCCCCAATAATTTGAAAAGTAGACTGCCAGAAATGCAGTCTGGCAGTATTTCAGGCATTGAATGAATATTTTCGCCGCTATATTTTGTGAAATAGACTGCCAGAAATGCAACAAGGCAGCATTTCAGACACTGGTCGTTGAGATAATTAGAGCTGGCCAGATACTGTTCGTCGCCAAATCACAAGCTTTTCCGAACAGGGAGGGAGGTGTCAAACGAACGGAGTGGGTGTATCAAGTGAATGCATATTCTCGACGCGTTAAACCTATGCCCAAAAACTTTGAGGATCGTAAAAAGCGAGAGAGAGAAATGTGGTTTAACGTCCACTCGACACAAACTAGGTCATTTTGGGACTAACATAGGGTTTAATTTTATTTCAATAATTCGCTTGCGCGTAGGGGTCTTTTGTAGTGGAAGGACCCGGAGAAAACCCACGAGGTTGGACAGCCGACCCTATTCCTTGTCACGTACAACCGGGGATTCGAAACGACGCCAGTTGACTCAATGACAGGCTTTATGATACAGCATGCGCGTGCTAACCATTCGGCCATCCAACCCCCTTTTCAAGTAGGTTTACAGCAGGATGGGCTTGAAGAAATGAAATGGGGTTTAACGTCTTACTCTTCTGCACCTGACCTGGGCTAATGGAAAACGGGCATACGTCATACAGTGTGCTATGAGGGAAATTTTGCCCGGGCAGCGGCGCTACGGCCTACTCTTATATCGAATTCCAACTGCCAAGGGATCTTTTTCGTGCACGCCAATGTGTACACGGGACCTCGGTTTTTCGTCCCATCCGAACGACTAGGCAGCTGTCCTTGTCAGGCCCTCCTTCTGCATCACAGACAAGGTTAAATCACGCCGGAAAATCGAGATGAACTTTCTCGGCCAATGCAGGGATCGAACACCCGACCTCCAGGCTAGCGAACCAGCGCCTTATCCACTTAGCCACCGTGATCCCCCAGAAGTCTCAATGGAATAACAATCTCGAGCGTCTGGTCATTCCAGTCTATTTTGCAAGCTCTCATCGTTTGGTATGACTTGTGGAATGTCTAGCCTCGTACTTCAAGTCCATTAAATGGTGCTCAAACACATTGTGGTATGCGATTCGTGTACCAATAGTAAAATGTTGATTTTGTCTTAAATATTTGATATCAGAAGCCCATCTTTTCCCTGTAAGATCACAACATCAATGTTGATTTAAATTGACAAACAATCCGTGTTTTCAATGTCAAAGATTTTGGATTATATTGAGTTGCTACTTTTTTAGTCTTTAAATGGTATTAAAAGGCGGGTTTAAGTGAGAAATACCCCCCTTAACTTTAAACTAGCTAAGTCTCACTATCATCCAAAATCTTCGACAATGAAAATACGAATTATTTGTAAAGTTAAATCAACATTGATGTTGTCATCTTACCGGGAAAATATGAGCTTCTGATATCCTATGTTTAAGATCAAATAAACAATTTACCATAACTGATTTGAGATTAGAGTAAAGACGGAAATGATTGAATGTAAATCAGTTTATACACATTCATATTACAATATTATATGCGTGGTGACCCATTTTTGTCAATTTCTAGGTCCCAAATGTTAGCGATTTAGCTCCTTTAATTGACCTATCGGAGGTACCTTAAAGTTAAGTGAGATTATAATAACTTCTTTTAACGCTGTAGTAGCAGTCCCGTAATGGCGATTTTAAAAGTTAGGGCATTCAGATTGAAACAAAGACAATGTCGCCGAGCGTAGATGGTCTCAAGTTTATTGCTTAGTCGTCAGCTTTGATGTTGTAGTGTCATAATAGAGATAGCTAAGGATATCTTTTTCCGATCATTTATCATGTTCGTATTACTTAATCATGTTTCCACGGCTGTCATATAATAAAGTTATATTTATAGATTTCAGAAATTATTTATACTACCGCTAGAAGCAAGGCGTGATTTATTTTTTAAAACCCATTTCCATATATACATAATCGGTAGTATTTATTTAGGTAAAATATAATGCAACATGCATCTTTCGTACACACAATGTACCGTTAATGCCAGGCCTTTCAAAATCTCAAATGTAGGTACTTACACAATGTCTAGAAACAACACTGTATGATTTGTCCAGTCCAACTTAAAACGCAAAAGTTATTGTGTATTGCTAATATGTTGTTTTCTATTCGTGATACATTGTTAAAAAATTAAAGTTTACAATATACATCATTATACTACCACTATTTATTGAAATGATTTATTTTTGAAAAAAAAGTCAATATAAACAGCCGTTCCGGCAAAGGATGGACACTATCATAATTTATCCTAAATTATAGTCATACTATTTTCATGCGTTACAATATAATATTTCGACAAACATTTGCCTATTAATGTAAACTATGAATTTAAAGCGAAAATTTCATATTTTTAAAATGTATTAAAATAAAGCCTCAAAGGAGCTAAATCGCTAACATTTGGGACCTAGAAATTGACACAAGTGGGTCGCAACGCATATAATACTCTAATAAGAATGTATATAAACTGATTTCCGTTCAATGGTTTCCGTTTATACTCTAATTTCAAATCAGCTATGCTCGGCGAAATAAGCCAGAAGTGACAATCGAATGCAAATATAAGGTCGCATCTATTCTCTGGTAGTAATGGTCAGCAAAATTAAAATTGTAACATATGGCCATTGTTTTCCTAGGGGGGGGGGTGAATATACAAAAAACAAAACAAAATAAAGTGCCAGAAATTTAACAAAACACTAATCTTAGGACTGGAATAGCAGAAAAACGCGTTTGCGGCCATCAAATATTCCTAAATTTTCTTGGGGGGGGGGGGTCCATACAAGGTCAGCTCTGCTTCTTCGCCTCTCGAAGAAAACTGGCCAATGTCCTTAAACCTGCTCTTGACATTTCTAGTTTTGCTTCCTTAACTGTCATCGAGTTCTAATAAAACACTTATTTCACTTTTCATTTAATTGAATACCACGAATTTTCACAGAGTTGACTGTTGATTAAAACATTTTGTTATGGGTCACTGCAACAGTGCGATAGGGTGATTGGAATTCAGAGAGGGATTTCGGTTACAAAACCATTGAATACTTTTGGAGTTGCATACACGGGTTTGAATAGCAGAAAACGAATTTGCGGTGGTTAAATTTTCCAAATTGTCTCTGCGAGGGTGAGGCTCCCATAGCCCGCGACGATTGATTGGTTGTTTTGAATTCTGAGCAGCCATGTTAGCTATATTGGACCAAATTGAGGTTGCTGCATTCACAGGCTGGAATAGCAGGAAAACGCGTTTGTGGCAGTTAAATTTTCAAAATTTTCTCCCAACAGTCCCATCTTTTTGGGTGTAAACGATTGATAGGAATTCGAGTCAGCAAGCCACCTTAGTTAGGCTATATTAGACCACTTTGAAGTTGCTTTGTTCACAGGCTGAAATATCAGGAAAAGGTGTTTGCTGCCGTCAAATATTATAAATAATAATAATAATAATGTGAACATTTGTATAGCGCTATTCCACACTGAATGTTAGGTGAGGATGAGGATGGGGGGGGGGCGGGTTCATACAAGGTAAACCACGCTTCTACGCCTCTCGGGGAAGACCGGTGCCACTGTCTGTAAACATGATAAACATTGTATTGGTGTGATGTTTTAGTTTAACCTCGTAAAATATGCCAAAACAGTATTTACAGAAGACTGAAACTTTAAACAAAGTTGATGGGGGTACCCCCCCCTCCCCCATTGGAGGGTGAACCTCCCTATCTCCGGCCTAGGAGATTGTCAACATTTTATATAATTTCATTTGCTGGCCCCCAATATATATTTCACGGCTACGCCCCTGCATATGGCGAATAAAGTAGAAAATATACACCTTCGAAGATTGGCCCTATTTTCTATGATGCGGGGGTAGGTTAAAATATCGAAATGGTTTTATGCACAGCTCGAACCCTCTATCGATATAAGAAATAAAATCTCTGTCATCTCTTTTCATTCAATGCGAAATCGTAAGTCAAAGTTGATGAAATTTCCATATTGTAAATCTCTGATTCTCTATGAAATGACCAACTACTTTCATACAGGGCAAGCCAGCTTCTCCAATTCTTCGCCAAATCATTCGTCCATGCTCGCCAGTAGCAGTAGTAAACCGGCTCGAGCAAAACTGGTCTCTTTGATGAAGCTTGGTATCCAATCCACGATGACCGCGCCCGGGACCGCAGAGTTTTTTCTTCATTTGTGTCCATTGAATGTGGCACACATGAGAACTAAAATGGGTTCATACAATTGAAAGAGTAGGCCTACTAAAACCATTCTATGTGTGCTTGACCACATCTAATTTAGCAGAAAAGAGTTGTGCCGTATTCACACAATTAGCCGAAAAGAGTTGTGCGGTGAAGCTCGAGTTGACGGAGTTAAGCGACGGGCTTCAGACGTCCTCAAACGCGCTGCCGTGAGTCTGATTTAGCTGTAATACCTTTACTGGATGTGTTTTTTTAAAACCTGGCAGCATTAATTTTTTTTTCTTTTCTAGGTACATGCCGGAAATGTTTTGCTGCCCATTATGAGGAAATGAACCGTGAAAAAAAACCTAGGCTAGTTCTTCAAATAAATAATGTGGCATAGGGTCCAAAATTCAACTTAATATGATCATTTTCAGAGCCTAAACTGGATCTTGCCAGACCTTGTAGAACTAAATGTGTACATGAAGGGGAGTCAAAAGGCTGATTTTTGCATATTTTGCAAAATTCACTTTTTTGCTTCGTCAGAATGGGAATTTTCTTGCGCATCTTTTCATTTGGCTGTCGTATTTCTAAGCCAATAAAAAGAGGGTTTACAGGTATTGTTTCAAAATGTCGTATAAGGGGTGTTCCAAAAAAATAAATAAATTATGAGCGAAAATGTCGTATTTTCGTGGAAAAAATCAACTTTGTTATGTCTTATAAGGAATAGTATAATCATGTTCTTAACTACTTCCGGACCGGTTGGGCGAAGGCCCACTTGTCAGGTCATTGACGAAGGTCCACACATGTTTGCGCCAAAGGGGCACAAGCGTCCTTAGGGGGTGGGGCTAGTGGGGTCCCCCCGCATCCGGAAAATTTTGAAAATTGACTACCTCAAACCCATTTTCAAAGCATTTCAGACGATAGCAGAAGAAGGCAAATTTTTGATTTCTGATACAATTAGATAAAAGAATGACCTAAGAGCACTATCATTAGATGAATTTGATGAGTGTCAAAAACAACAACCTTTTATTCTCCGTGATGAAAATAATGCAAATTATAATATACATACAGTACAAATATTTGACAGTTTTGTTGACGAACATCACAGAATCTTCGAACTCACAGAAGTAAACTAATATCATCATAAGCTCATAAACCTCACGAGCTTATGATGATATTTGTTTACTTCTGTGATGATAACTGATATTGTAACACGGACAGGAGATCTTCCTTTGTTCCGTTAGTTCAATAAGCAGATTGTTTTATCCCCTACCAAACTCGCTTGAGCATAACTGTGCAATAACTAGATATTTTCTATGTTATTGCACAGCACACTTTTGCTGGCTGACGCTAATTTTAGTAGAAATCATGGGGTTGGTTTTCTGTGCAATAACAACAAGCATGTTGAGTGGTTGTCAGTGTTACAAGTCATTTATAGCACGTTTCATTCGTTAACAAGTTTAACATCTCAGCCTACCGCCCCATGTTTAAACCTGATAACTCACGAAAACTGTGCTATAAATATAACGAAGTTCTCTAAAGTAATCTTCGGGGGCCTGTTTCACGAAATTTTAACTAAGACAAAAATCCAAATTTTAGTGATTTGATTGGACAGTATTAGATTGATTTTAGTTCTTAGCCAATCGAAATTGAAGTATCTACGAAAATTTGGATTTTAAAATTTCGTGAAACAGGGCCCAGGTCTTTAGATTGATGGCACTAGTCAACTATAAATTTATAATGTTTTGACAAACAGAACAGACAATCTGTACTCTCTGTTATATTCTTTATTACTATAATTATTGACAGGAAAATGGTAAATGAATCCTTCATTTGACCATTCTATCGACAATGAAATTATGCATATAATATTTTTTTATTGTGATGCCCGAAAATGACTCCGAAGCAGGAAGAAACTTTTAAATTCAAATTCATTCAACATGGGAGAGAGAGAGAGGGAGGGAGGGAGAGAGAGGGAGAGAGAGAGAGAGATGGGGTTTACCGTCAACTCGACAAAAACCAGGCCATTTCGGGATTAACATGTGGTTCAACTTTATTTCAATAATTCACTTGCGCGTAGGGGTCTTTAGCAGTGGGAGGAAACCGGTTGGCCCGGAGGAAACCCACGAGGTTGAGATGGTGCCCCTAACTGCATGCCACATACGCTCACGCCAGGTATCGAAACCACAGCCGCAAGCCAGGAATGACCGGCCAGCTAGAGGTCGAAGCGCGGAACTCTAGACCACTAGCCCCCCCCCCCCCCCCCCCCAAATAAAGGATGAATAGAATTATAATGATTAGGAAAACAATGTGGTAAGGTGCAGTCTTTCTTTTTTCTTTCTCTTTTTCATTTTTTTTTTTTATTTTCTTTTTTCTTTATAGGCTTAGGCCCACTTTTTTTAAAATGAGGTTAGGCCCACTCGGGCACTGCTCTTAAGAGGACATAATTTGCTTGCGATGTTAGACATTAGTGATTTTTGGCAGTGGAGGGATTCCATAAATGGCAAATGTGAGTATTCCATAATTTAAGTGTGCAGTTAAGTTTTTCACATAGCCAAGTATATGTAATTTGTAACCTTTGAGGTAATACGGTAAGTTAAGTGGAAAAATTAAGTATTTTTGCTTAACTTCTATTAAACCTTTGAATATGGACACCCTGATGATCTGTAGTTTTGCTCTAAAAATAAACTTTAATGAAACTTTCATTCAATTGTGAAGCCAAATTGTAGATTTGGTTTAAAAACAATTCGTTATTACATTCATTCACTTGCGGAGCCAATTTTCAACTCTATTCAATGTCAGATGAGTAACCTGCTTTTAACTTTCATAGTAACCCACTTAAGTGGATTTCAAATATTCTTTGTCTTAACGACTTAGCTGCTGGTGGGCGTACAATATGTGGGTATATATTGTCGTCATAACAACTGTTGTTGTTGTTCTTGGTGTTTAACGTCCGCTTCCACCGAATGTGATATCGCAGACAAGTCTTATTTTTGATTTTCATTATCTAAGCGCACGCGCAGGGGTCTTTGATGTGGGAGGAAACCGGAGTGCCCGGAGGAAACCCACGAGGTTGAGAAGGAGCCCCTATTTCCATGCCACATACGCTCACACCAGGGCTCGAAACCACAGCCGCAAGCCAGAGGTGACCGGCCAGCTAGAGGTCGAAGCGCGGCACTCTAGACCACTAGGCCATCCCAACCCCCCTATAACAACTGTTAGCACGCGCAGTGAATACTTTAGAATTTTTGCATTTATTTACGATGGTGAAAGAGAATCAATCATTCTTGTAATTTAAATATCGTATTTAAAACGACAAAAATATTTTCTCATATTCAATACCAATCTACAGTCTCTTTAATTTGCTATGTATATTAAGATATTAAATGTTTATTTTTGAAAGATAGTCAATAAAATGATATTTATGATTTTCTCCCGTATTAGAAGTTATCGTTCTTGAATTCAGATCGACGTGAGGAACAGTATGAATGTTAAATCATGTCCATATCATTTCGTAGAAGAACTTATAGCAGTTTCATCTGGTATGAGTGTCTCGCCAAATCAAGGTTAGTAAGTAGGTTACATCAAAAGTTCGAGTAATTTGTGTATTTATGAATATTATTAATAAAATAAGAATGGTGGAGAAGTATGTAGTGGTCTGTATCCATGTTGATGTTGGGAGTTATCTTCCAAAGATTAAGTTCCGTGTGAGGTCGTAAGGATGAAACCGTGACTTGACTTGAGAAGACTTTCACTTTATTATATGAAGTTGTTATGTATCGAAATACTTTATGCAGTACATGCCATTAATATCGGATTTTGCTATGGTCCTATGAAATTAAATCTTCTGACATTGAGTTCTGAATACAATAACAAGAGCTCACGTTGATTGACATCGCATGTCGAAGGCTCATTCATTACCTGGCTGGACAATAATATTTTGTTGGACAATAATATTTTGTTGCATATTACACGTGAATAACCTGCCTCCGCCCCCCAGGCCGATAACTTCTTAAGTCGCATAAAAAGAGCTATTTAGTGATGAATATTGTGTGTAGATATTTCGTTATGTTACCGGGACTGTCAACAGCAATTTTGCCTTAGCGCCTACCTTTCCACTGGTCTCTTGTGTAGCAGGTGTTGGTGGTAGTATGGCTCAACAATTAATTACTGTTTGGGAAAATTTTCCTTCATATCGTGCATTCGATTCCAGCATTGGCCGAGAAACTTCATCATGATTTTCCAGCATGGTTTCCCCATCTCTGTTGTAGCATTCAGGCAAGTTCAGGACGAGGGGTCTGACACAGCTGTCTAGTTGTTCGGATGAGACCGAAAACTGAGGTCCTGTGTGTACATTGAGGTGTTTAGCAGTGAGAGGAAACTGAAGGAGGACCCAGAGAAAACTCACAAGGTTGGACAGGCGACGTTAAGTGGACGTTAAACTCATTTCTCTTTTCCAACCTCGTGGGTTTTCTCCGGGTCCTCCAGTTTCCTCCCACTGCTAAAGACACCAACGCGCAAGCGAATAATTGAAATAAAATCAAACCATATCTTTGTCCTAAAATGACCTAGTTTGTTTTGAGTGGAAGTTAAACCCAGTTTTTCTCTCTCTCTTTCTCCATTTCTTTTTTTCTCTCTGCCCTGTGCACAATACCCATCACAAGCTATATGATATAAATGGAACACACTTTTTACAATCACTGGTTTTATTCTAAAAACACGACGTTTCGACAAGTATCCTTTTATCGTTATCAAACACAATGTTTAAAGGATAGGCTTGTCGATATGTCGTGATTTTAGAATAAAACTAGTGATTGTATCCCATAAAAACTGTGTTCTGTTTATGTGTTTACCGATCGCTAAATGCCACTCAAAAGATTACATAAATATAACATATGATTTGATTGTTCATTGTTGTATTTTAGGATGATATGATTTACAGTTAGAGACTTCAACATATTTGAACCAAGATGGCGTTGCCTGGTTCTCATTTCCGCGTCGCCGTGGAACCCGTGATGGCTGTTTTTATTACATTTCCAGCATTCCAAGCTCTCATTTACAGTAAAGTCTATGTCCAACAATATAATACAGCACCTTGTTATTATTAATAGTTTATCGCAACCACGTTATTATTAATGAATTATCAGCGCCGTGTTATTATTAATAATTTATCACCACCATGTTATTATTAATGGTTTATCACCACCATGTTGTTATTAATGGTTTATCACCACCGTATTATTATTGATGTTTTATCACCACCATGTTATTATTAATAGTTTATCATCACAATGTATTATTAATGGTTTATCACCACCGTGTTATTGTTAATGTTTTATCACCACCATGTTATTATTATTGGTTTATCGCCACCATGTTTTTAAAAAAAAGGTTTATCACCACCATGTTATTATTAATGGTTTATCACCACCATGTTATTATTAATGGTTTATCACCACCGTTTTATTATTAATGGTTTATCACCACCATGTTATTATTAATGGTTTATCACCATCGTGTTATTATTAATAGTTTATCAGCACCATGTTATTATTAATAATTTATCAGCACCATGTTATTATTAATGGTTTATCAGCAAAATGTTATTATTAATGATTTATCACCATCATGTTATTATTAATAGTTTATCACCACCGTGTTACTATTAATAGTTTATCACCACCGTGTTACTATTAAAGGGACAATAACATTCTTGCTGGCTTGGCAGCTCCAGAAAATAAATAATACCCTTATTCTAAGTACTAGATGTTTAAATGTCCTACCTGTTGTGTAAATTATCCATTACAACCTATTTTATTTGTCCAGAGGGTTCGCAAATATTTTAAAATCCAAGTCACATTTGAAAAGGTTTACGTTAGACTTTTCAAATCAATTGATTGAATTTTTCCAATCTTTTAAATTAGGTGTGTTAAGATGAAATTTATATCATCATTTAATTGGAATATTCTAAAATAATACAATTTGTTGACCAGAATAAAGATTGGGACATATTTTTCAGTTACAACAAGAGTGTTATTGGGGCTTTAATAGTTTATCACCACCATGTTATTATTAATAGTTTATCAGCACCATGTTATTATTAATAGTTTATACACACCATGTTATTAATTATGGTTTATAACCAACATGTTATGTCCATCCAGCATTTAGTTTAATGTATTACACAATTAAGATATCATTGTTACATTTAATATGCAGCACACAAGAATTATTGATGATATACATCATAACATTATATATTAAGTATTTCCTGTTGTCCATTGTTAAGGTTATTACCCCATATTAATTAAATGGTATCTATCTATGTGTACATTAGGATTAGGTGTTTATGTTATTGCATATGGTTTCATTATCATGATCAAGGGTCACTGTTCTCCCAATTTATGGTTTCATTGAATGTTTGGATTGTACATAGTATATATATTTCGTTCCTTCTGTCTATATCAGTATTGTGCTCGATAACGACAAGAAAAATCATTGTTGAAACGTAGCTTTAATAGAAATATAGTGATTGTTGTCCATAGAACTGTTGTGTTTATTTTTACGACATTCTTCATCTCACCCGCACCCACTTCCGTTTTGTTATAATATATCTTGCGCACATCCAGTTGCGGTACAGTGCGTTTTATCTCGCACACATCCAGTTGCGGTACAGCGCGTTTTATACAGTTCCAGAACCTCACATAGCTCGCCCATATCCAGCTCCGGTACGACACACGATCGGTTTTGTGGCCAAATGGTTAAACTATGTGTTGGCAATATGAAATATAATTTAATTATAGAGCAAAATGTCCTAAACAGGTGATTCTAGCAAGTAATAACATCTAGTCATTAGGATGGGACGAACAACCGAGGTCCAGTAAACCCGTTCACGTTGTCAATTGAAAACCTGGTCGGTGGAGGGGGCATTTATCAATGGAAGCCAAGTTTAATGTAACATAACGTGTATTCAGTTACTATTGAAATGAAATGGGGTTAAACGTCCTACTGTTCTACCCCGACTTGGCTAATGAAGACAGGCATACTCCATACAGTATGCTATGAGGGAAATTTTGCCCGGACAGTGGTGTGTGAAATAGCTTTATTTTACGCCAGCTTCCACCGATGTGATATCGCAGACAAAACCAGAAAGCAGCGCTACGTTCTACTTTTATATTGAATTCCAATTGGCAATGGTTCTTTTACGTGCACACCAAGGCCCCCTCCCAAAACCGAATTACTGTAATTAGAATATGAATATGATTGGTGAATTTGAAGCAAGATTATCCAGTACTTGTAGCTGTTCTTGTTTTACACCCTCTCTCTGGGTGGATTATAGGCGTTGTGACATATTTGTGTCCATTTCTAGGTGCCATAGAATGCTCCTTTAAACAATTTGTGTTGTGCTGGGAAAAGGTCCAACTCTTCCAACGAAACATAACTTAAAAATCATTTCATATACTCTAATGGCGCACAAAAAATAGGGTATTAAACGGATGACAATTCAATACAAATTAGAATTAACATTATCATTTCTAATATTTCTTTTCTTAATTTCTATAAAATAAATATCTAACCTATTGTCAAATTAATACCAGAACAACACACTTACGGTTGGCTTGAGTTTAAAAGATGGGTATATACCATTGTAACATGCTTCAGTGTAAACCCTGCGTTTTGATTGGTCAATTAGACACCGTCTATTGGACAATAACACCCTTCTGTTTTAGTAATGTCTTTTAAAATCCTAAAAAAGCATGTTACAATGTCGATAAACACTTCCTGTTTCGCATTTAGAGGGGTGTTATTGTCCAATAGACATGTCCTGAGATTTTACATTAGAATCTAATGATCTCAGGACATGTCTATTGGACAATAACACCCCTCTAAATGCGAAACAGGAAGTGGATGACGGAATGGTTTGCACGTGCGTGCTGTATCACAAAGTCTGTCATTGAATCAACTGGCGTGGTTTCGAATCCCCGGTTGTGCGTGACAAGGAGTAGGGTCGAGTGTCCAGCCTCGTGGGTTTTCTCCGGGTCCTCCAGTTTCCTTCCACCGCTAAAGACCCCTACGCGCAAGTGAATTATAGAAATAAAATTAAACCATATGTTAGTCCCGAAATGACCTAGTTTGTGTCGAGTGGAAGTTAAACCGCATTTTTTTCCTCTCTCTCTCTCTCTTCTGGGAATACCCGATAGCTCAAAACACATAAAGATGAAATTTATATGATTTTATTAATGTTGGTGAAAAGGTCGTGTGAGCGGAAATGACTACTTCAGTATACGTCAACATGCATAAAGACGAGTTGAAGATGTTTCTGTTAATTTCTTAGAAAGGTCCGTTTACGCAGAAAAAAAGAACTTTAATACAAATGAGAATTTCTGGGAATACACGATAGCTCAACATGCACAAATACGAGCTGTAGATTCCCTGGGAATGGTTGTAAGCTATACACAATTAGTTGATATAACAGTAAAGTAAACATATAGATGATATGTAAAGTCAAGAATATTAAATGGCTATTTGTAGCTAAATTTGGATGTTACGCTGTTTGCCAGTGATCTGTTACAAGTCATTGTTAGGTAGAGAAATGGATTTTAACCTCCACTCGACACACACTAGGTCATCTCGTGACTAACGTATGGTTGCATTTTTTCTCAATTATTCGTTTGAGCGCGGGGGGTCTATAAAAGTGGGAGGAACCCAGAAGAAGCCCACGAGAATGGACAGGCGAGCCTACACCTTGATTCAATGACAGACCTTACGCTTACAAATCTCGTAACATTTCTCAGCCTTAACCCATTTAAGATGACTAAGACTCCACGTACGTGTCACACAAGCAGCATAAGCACACCTACAAAATTTGGTTAAATTTACTCGATTGGAAGGAGAAGATGAAAATCAGCACAACACATACCCACTAATTCTGCCTTCACGGTACTTATGAATGGCCACCTGAAACGGCACCGGGTGTGCCTAAAAAATGAGATGTCGACCTAATTTTATATATCAACATTTTCTACATGAGTGTATATCTGAAGCTGTAGAAAGTGAACTTATTCCCAGAATAATGAAAGTTTAAATGGAATTTGTATTTTCATACAGCATCAAGGTGATTAGAGTTATTCCCCTTAGAATGTTCTCAAATCCACTCAGAGAGGGAGAACGCTAGATCGGAGACGGTCCTACGCATTTTAACACAGATGACGTCATATATAGATTGTGGGTTAGGCTTAGGGTAAGGGCTAGGACCTGTAGATTTAGTCAAAGTCCCGAGATGTAAACATGGCTAGCCCTAACCCTAACCCATGATCAAGCCTAACCCTTACCCTAACCCACAATTCACATATGACGTCACAATTTGCGTAGGACCGTCTCCGATCTAACGTTCTCCGACAGAGAGAGGGTGTAAAACAAGAACAGCTACAAGTACTGGATAACCTTGCTTCAAATTCACCAATCATATTCTAATTACAGTAATTCGGTTTTGGACGGGGGCTTTGGTGTGCACGCAAAAGAACCATTGCCAATTGGAATTCAATATAAAAGTAGAACGTATCGCCGCTTTCCGGTTTTGTCTGCGATATGAATGTATCGCCGCTTTCCAGTTTTGTCTGCGATATGAATGTGTCGCCGCTTTCCGGTTTTGTCTGCGATATGAATGTGTCGCCGCTTTCCGGTTTTGTCTGCGATATGAATGTATCGCCGCTTTCCGGTTTTGTCTGCGATATGAATTGTCTATAATCTGATATAATTTTGTTTCTGTTTTTACTGTAATTTCTAATAAGTTATCTTCGGCAAAAATAAGTCCCAAGTGAACGAGTTTTTTAGCGTCTGTTTATTCCAGTCTACACCGGTAGTAAACAAATGGGATATGTTTAGCCTCATTCATCGGGTCGGTTCATTAAAAATGACACTCGAAAGCATTCTGACACGCGATCCGTACATATTCGGGTATTTCATAAACACCCTGACAGACCTTTTTAGTGGTGGGGTACCCCCAAGAAAGCTAGTTATCCTTGATAAGAGTTATCTATTTTCCAGACCAAAGCTAGGCTAGATTAGCTGAAATCTGTACCACCTAAAACATCTTTAAAGTTGTCCATTACCACGACAGGAATCACGAATGATCACTGCCAGACAGTTTGTGCGATGGGTTACCCCTAACAGACACGCCCTAAAATGCCACACCCCAACTAGACCAGATGTGCGGACACTGTTCCCGTGTTTTAATAAAATAAATTTGTAGCCAGGATGCTGGAATACGAATACATAGCACGTATGTAAAATATGTATTTATTGTTAAGTACATATATCTATCTTTCTTCATTAACACTGGTGGTATCTAATACACAATATTTATGAATATATAAGTAGTTTCGATATATTACATGTCACGTTGATAATACGAAGGTACATACAAAAAAGTTCCCAATACTAATAGGTGTTTAGTTGTATTTTGTTTAATAATTGATTATGTAATTTGATACTTTGGTATAGATATTTACCTAAAAATAAATTATACATTTATATTCCTTAAAATATTTTTGAATTATGTAGAGTGAAAGGACCAAAACGTACTGTAGTAATATGGACGGCATGGATTTGTGCTAAAGAACACATATGTAAAATCATTTTATGGTATTGATTAATTATTCGCCATTATCAAAATATTAGCTATGGTACAAGTTTATTTGAAACGCAAATTAAATTGTTTATGAAATATTGTAACAACAGAACTTGAGGGCTAAAGACTTGGAATGGAGAAATATGATGGCTGAAACAATATCATTATCTTTAGAAAGTATTGATTCTAAGTTTATAACTAAAAATATAGAAAGTATGCTGGTTATTTAGATATGTTAACGCAGCTAGAGTTTAGTAAACATGTTGGCCATTTGCAATTGTCAAGGATAAATTGTTATTGTTTGAAATACACGAATTAGCCTACACCACAGACAAAAGAATAGGCACCTATAAATAAGAGGGAATTGGGGCTAGAATGTACAGACATGCATTGGGTTCTTTAGACTAACATTTCACGATGTAGTGGTCTCCTGAGTCTAGCCACGCCGTTGAGACTGTTACAGGAGTGGGGTTGGAGAGAAAGATATGTTAATTGTAAATATTGTAGAGTAGACTATTGTGTAACTTAATTTTAAATATTGTAATGTAGACTACTGTGTAACTGTTGTGACATAAAAATGTACAGTAAAAAAACTATCGTTGTTCCTGTTACTTAGATAATAATGCACCCCAGAATAAATGCAGCTTATTCTTTTATATTGTCATTAGGTGATTGCAGGACTACAGGGAGTCTGACTTGCAATTAAATTGTGGGCGTCTGCAACTCGTCATTATACATGTTGACTGAAGTACTCATTTCCGCTTACACGACCTTTGCACAAACATTAACAAAAGCATATACAATCCATTTTTATGCGTGTTGATTTATCGAGTATAGTAAATGTATTGTCCTGGTATTGATTTTACAATATGTTAGATATTTTGTTAAATTCAAATTGTTTTTGAATTGTTATAATCCGTTTAATGTTATATTGACTGTTTGCATTTGCAGAATTACTTACGAATTATCTCTGTAACAGATAAATGTCCATAGCACGTGCGTTGACTGCTCACCGCGCCAGTCATTGGCTCAACTGCTCGTGCAATGTTTACTTAACACCTAACTGCTTCGGGCAAAATGATGCATTTTACTCATTTTAATACCCATTTACACTAAATAGGAAATATTTTTTAACTTCAAATACTTCAAACGTCTTTATTTATTTTTCTTTTACCTCAAAAAAATGTTTGAGAATTTAATTTGTCGGAGTAAAAAAGTTAATATGCCGTACTTATTAAGCCTCGTCGATGTCATGCTTATCAGTGATTGTAACGGCCAAGCGAATATTCACTGCGGGATCAGTTTGCATCTGTTAGTCTTTAATCACCTGGGTTTTTCAAATAATACAAAATACATCTCAGTAACAACGTCATTAATTAATGTAGATCGATTATCAATAACCAATCCCAGTGATGATTAAAATAGTTCAACTGATTTGACAACCATGTTGTAGGGCCCTGTTTGATAATGGGACTGTGTCAAGCAAATCAGGTTAGTTTCAATTGAAGTCTCTCTATTTCATTTTAATGGTAATAAAAAAAAACCTTGCCGAACTACCACGTTGTATATGACAACATATCGGAGAAGTGGCCAATAAAATGTACGTTTCCGTCAGAACTGAGTTGTTTTTTTCCCTAAAACTATTCTACTAAATTCAATTCATATGTTGTTGGCTAAGTGAGGGCTTAGTAATATATGTACTGCATTATATCTATAACTAACGTAGAGATCACAGCGTTTTACCTAATAAGGTCTCTGTTGCAGTCTTTTCGCGGGTTTTGAATGCCACTCCTATAACTCTATATAACTATACATTTTATTACAGAAAGCCAGCAGCAAGCAGGTTGTTTGAATAGCTCACAGCAATACTGTTATACATCCATCTTTTAAAATTCAAGCCAATCGTAAGTGTATTTTTCTAGTATTAATTTGACAATGTTAGATATCGATTGAAATATTTGAACGACTATAAGAGACCATTGACCACGAGTCACCACGCCGAAAAATCCAGATGAACTTCCTTGGGCAATGTTAAGATCGAACGTCTTCAGGTTGTGTTTTACAGTCTGTATATACCGTGTTTTACAGCCAGTAAGCGATACATGCGGTATCTTACAGTTGCTCAGACAAAATGACACATTTTACAAACATAAACCTAGCAATCGAGAGAATAACAGTAATAATATAAATTAGTAAAAAATACAGTTGGTTGTTCTATGTCGCGTCGTACTATCAGTTACAGACAGCAGCTGTCCTGTTTTACAGCAACCGATACACAAAATATCTTACACTCCTGATTTTGGTGCATGTCCCGACGTCCAAGGGCAGAACCACGCCCAATTTTTTCTGTTAATCGTACACATGCCACTAGGGCAGAACCACGCCCATGTTTATGTATAGTGTCTGAAGGCCACAATTCTGAATGGATTATCTTGGAACTTGATATTCTTATTTCATATACCCCACGGACGGCAACAATTGATTTTGTTGGATCACTCGACTCCAGTGGGCAGTGCCACACCCACTTTATTGTTAGTATTTTATCTGTAAATATTCTACAGGCTGCAATTATTACCAGATTTTGTTCCATTTCGGCATAGGGTTGCACCTATTTATATTGGTCCATGTCCAACCCCCAGGGATAGAACCACGCCCACTTGTGTGTTTTCTTGTCTACAGACAGGAATTCTGAATGTATCCTGTTCGAACCTGGCATATTTAGTCCTTATACCGTAAGGGCAACAACTATTGGTAAATATTTAGTCTGCAAATTTGGCAAAATAAACCCAATGCTCTTGTCATTTTGCAGTTGTTGTTGCCATTTCATATTTCATTCTCGTTATTTTAAAAAGTATCATATCAATCAAAGCAGGAATGTGGACGTGGACGTATATTGCAGCGGTGTTGATGCTTTAGTTGTATAACTGTGTTAACGTTGAGAAAATACTCTTTTAAACGTCGCCCAAATAAATAAATAGCTGTTTTCCCATGACTATGTGTTATAGTTTATTACTCTATCCAGTTCCTAAATAAAATGAAATGGGGTTTAACGTCCTATTGTTGTTATCTGACTTAACTAATGAAGACGGTCGCACGTCTTACAGTATGCTTTGAGAGATATTTTCCCCGGACAGCGGCGCTAAATGAAATGAAATGGGGTTTAACATCCTGCTGTTCTACTTCCGATTGGGCTAATGAAGACGGGCATACGTCATACACAGTGTGCTATGTGAGACATTTTCCCGGACAGCGGCGCTACGGCCTGCATTATACCATTATGGGTCCGATACGTACGACTAGACGCGTCACACCTGACACGAGGAACGGAAATCATAAAACCCTGAGGAACGTTCACGACCAACACCTGGATCGAACCCGGATTTGCACCCACCAAAAAAGTTGATCTACCTTTTTCACGTGAGATATGTTTATGATTTAACAAATTTTCTTTTATAATGCATAACTGGTTTCTATTAAATTGTTGAGCAGAAGTAATCCTTGACAACGAAATGTTTAATAACACAACGATAATTTCAAATTTAATAACCAACCCATTCACAACATTTGAAAGAAATATCCCCACACTAAGTGTTGTTAATCTGTTTTAATAACCAACCCTTTCACAATATTTGAAAGAAATATCCTCGCACGGGGTGTTAATCAGTTTTCGTTTTCTATACCAATTCAATAAAACATAATAAGAAATGTCTTTGCCTTTATTTATTAGTTACAATGTATTCACGTATTTTAAATATTACAATTCAAGAGATCAAACCATTTCACTTTCACACATTCACCAATACACGTAGACGTAAGTGTATTTTTATACGTCCATATTTTCATGTGGCCGGATAGCCCTCGTCCGTGCGTTCACACTTTGTTTATGGGCATTCTACAGTTCACCATCTTTATTCGAGATTGGTTGCTTTCTATAAGGACATGTATAGGAGCATAGCTGCACGGCGTATGATGTCTGATTGTACCACAACAATGTTTGTAGCTTGTGGATACTCCAGAGGTCACAATGAAACTGAAAAGATAGGTTTATATCCTAAAGATATGTTGGGTTTTTTTACTCGGAGAGTACCTTCCTTGATTTTTGTCCTGTTTATTCTATGCCCACCTCTTGCAACTTATGGTTTCTTGCATGATAGCCCATTGTTCAAGTATGTCTTCTATTCCAGTTCTGACGTTCACAGACATTTCTATTTAGCAAATACACATGTTAATGTCGTCTTTCAAACCTTTAATACTCTAATTGGAAAATTTATCTTGTCTAACAGAATCCATGGGTAGAAGTCCCAAAATTTCTTTGTTCATCTTTGCCCCAAAAGTCCCACAATACAATTCAACGATATTTCGTTGTTCATTGTTGCCCCAGAAGTCCCACAATACAATTCAATTACCCCTGCACACTTCTTAAACAGATCTACAGCTGATTAAAGTCAATTTGTCATCTGCACCCTGATAGATGTGTGAATACAATAACATAGAAATATATGTGCAACAATTCTTTCTATCAAAATCGGCTAGCAATTTTACTCAGAATTTACTGTACAAGAAAAATCCCTTGCTATAGCCATATATATATAGTTTCGTTTCAATATATAGTATATACAAGTCACGTGTTGACAAGAGAAGGTGGTATTCGTCTTTAACGGCGTTCGTTATGCAGCATGTACAAATTATTTTTTCCCGACCCGTTCTTGTTTAACGCCCAGTTTCAACATTTAACCCTCTTGTTTATTGCCGTTTGGTATATAAACGGCACCACACACTTTTAGAGACTCGTGGGTGAATTATTTACACACGTAAACTTCGGAAAGCTATTTGCTAAATTACGTTAGATCTCAACTCCCGATCCGGTTTTAAGATAAAAATACACTCCAGAATAAATGCAGCTTCTTCTTTTATATTGTCATTTGGTATAAAAGCTGCACCAAGACTATTTTCTAATCTCAGTTGAGTTTTAGACATTTTTTTTCAAATTTAAATATTTAAACATTAGATACATAATTTCATTATACATTTCCAACACTTGGTTACAGATTGAAACATTTAAACACTAGATAATGTTTTAATAAATTGACAAAGCCTGATTACCGTTTGAAAGATTCAAGGAAATACATTTGGTATTGATGTTTGCCGCATGTAAAGATGGTTGTGTGAATTTCTGTATTAGGTATTGGAGAGGACGAAATAGGGTTTAACGCTCAATGAATTCAAAGTACGTCATTTCGGAACTAACATATCGTTCAATTTTATTTCAATATTTTGCTTGCTCGAAGGGGCCTTTTAAAAAACAAATCACACTTGGCATCCACTCTTACCAGATACGGAGTATCTATGGAAGGGTATCGCTGCCAATATTAAATGCTCTGTTAAAATGTTTTTTCCATTGATTACTTATAAAAAGTACTCTGTACAAAGTCTTAATACCGGTAATGATAAAGTCAAAATACATTTAAGGCCAAAGTTAAATGTAAAACGTTAAATGCAATGTGTCAAATAACAAATGTTTAATTGGAAAATGCTGTTTTCGACATGTGTACAATAGACATTTCCCTCATTACATTTGCGCTCTGACACTTCTCATTTGTCGTTTACGCTTTGTATATATCGTCTTACGCAGAGCATCAACTATATGGTATGCAAATGTTGATATCACGTGACTTATTAATAAAATAAAACCAAGTACGAACAATTCAAACCATTAGACAGAATTCGAAGTCCTAAAATAACGTTATGGGCAAGATAGTGTAATCAGCAAATGTACTGCTCCCCGTGTACAAAATACGCGACAAACAGTGGTAACAGGTGTCCGGAAGAGTAAGCTTACCCTGCTGGCGCGCCACCTCGCCATAGCTGCATCCAAATTATTAGGCAAAATGTCGGTAAAATAGATTAACATATATGGAAACGAGGCCGAGATCAATTTGGCATACAGTAATCCAGCACACGATAGCGTTTTGCACACTATAAAAAAAGTATACACGATCAAATCTGGATGGTACCAAACTATATTCCATGATTACGGAGAGGGGCGTATGCAGTGTCAAAACCCGAGTCATAATATGATATCATGTTACATATACCAGTGAAAAACACGTTCATGTATAATGTATAGCGTACTCTTTCCTCTCTTTTCTAGTGAACAAGAGTTTTTAGAACATTTGTACCGTCTGATGCCCAACGACCCAGGCATTACAGCGCGTACGTGCTAATCGTTCGCCACCCCCCCCCCCCCACACACACACACACTCGTATTAGGGACATGTGCATCAGTCGGTCGCATTTTTGCTACCCAACCCCCAACAAAATCTTATGTACGCCCCTGAGCGGCACTGCGGCCTACTCTTACATCGAATTCCAGCTGCCAAGAAATCTTTTACGTGCACGCCAATATGTACACGGGACCACGGTTAAATCGATAGTGCAGTCTATATTTAGAAATCAGGTTAGTATCGGACAGCAACACATGAAGACTACTTAAAGTAAAAAACAATTTCATCTAATACAGTGTGTTATCCTGCAATATTCTTTCGTACTTGTGGACTAAATAATTATTTCGTAAAACAATTCATGGCTATTTCTACGTGTACTGAACAAGACTTGGTATCACCGTCGGATACTGAACATGGGCTTGTATCAATCAGACCGTCGGATTTTATTAATCAGATCGTTGATACTCCACAAGGAAACGAACGACAGGTAGATCAATAATCAATAATCAATCCCAGTAATGATTTAAATAGTTCAACTGATTTGACAACCATGTGTTAGGTTGTGTTTGATATAAGTGCTAATTCTAGCAAATCAGGCTTGTTTTAATTGAATTCTCCGTTTCAAACAAATCAGGTTTGTTTCAAGTGAAGCGTCTCTTTCTTTCTTTTTAATGGTAATACAAAATAGGTTGAACTACCATGTTCTATATGAACTGAGTTGTTTTTTCTTCAAAGATATCCTACTAAATTCAATCCATATCTTGTTGGCTAAGGGGGTGCTTATTAACATATATGCACTCCATTATATTTATAACTAATGTAGACGTCACAGCGTTTTACCAAATAAGGTCTCTGTTGATGTCCTTTCATGGGTTTTGAATGCAACTCCCTATGTACTTATTATGCAGGCTTTAAAACGTCATATAACTATCAATTTTATTATAGAAGGCCATTAGCAAGCAGGTTGTTTGAATAGCTCACGGCAATACTGGTATACATCCATCTTTTAAAATTCAAGCTAACCGTAAGTGTATTCTTCTAGTATTAATTAGACAATGTTAGATATCTATTGAAATATTTGAACGACTATAAGATGTCCTTTGCCAGGTCAACCGTCTTAGACCATTGACAAGGAGTCACCTCGCCGAAAAATCCAGATGAACTTTCTTGGGCAATGTTAAAGGAGCTAAGTCTCTAATTCAATATCATCCAAAATGTTTAACATTGAAAACACGAATTATTTGTCAATTTAAATCAACATTGATGCTGTGATCTTACCGGAAAAAGATGGCTTCTGATATCCAATATTTAAGACAAAATAAACATTTTACCATTGGTACACGAATCGTGTACCATAATGCGTTTCAGTCCCAGTTCTAGCAAGAGACTCGAGGAACGAGGCTAGAAAAACTGCACCAAATCAAACGGCATATGTAGACTGGAATAACCAGACACTCGAAATAGCCACTCGATTGAGACTGCTGGCTGATTTCGCCGAACATAACTGATTTGAAATTAGAGTAAAAACGGAAACCATTGAATGTAAATCAGTTAAGATACATTCATATTACAGTATTTTATGCGTTCCGACCCACTTGTGTCAATTTCTATGTCCTAAATGTTAGCTACCTAGCTCCTTTCATGGTGATTTTGGTGCATGTCCCGACCCCTTGGGGCGGAACCGCGTCCATTTTTTCTGTTTATCGTATACAGGCCGCAATTCTGAATATATAATAATTTTGGAACTTGACATGTCTATTCATTATAGTCAGCAAAAGATTTGGGTGCATGTCCCGATCCCAAGGGACTGAACGACTTCCAGGTGTTATGTATAGCACCAGAAGGTCACAATTCTGAATGGATTCTATATATTCCTTATAGCCTAGAGACGCCAGCAATTCTGAATTTACTACATGTCCCGACCCCCACATTTTGTGTTTCTGTCTATAGGCTGCAATTCTGAATTTATCATCTGAATTTATCATCTTCTGACCGTAAGGACAGAAATTATTTATTTTGGTGCATGGCCTGAGCCACTACATTTTTTTAGTATTTAGTCTATACATTTCGCCAAATAAATAAACAGCTGTTTTCCATAAGTATGTGTTATAGTTTATTACTATATCCAGCTACTAAATTACTCTTAAAGATTATGTCTGTGGTTTATTGGACGGTCAGTATAAGAAGACGGACATATGCCATACGGTATGCTATAATATACAATTTCCCTGGATAACGGCGCTTCGACCTGCATTATACCATTTCGGGTCCGATACGAGAAACTAGACATGTCACTGACAAAAGGAACGCATATCACCAAATTCCCGAGGACCGTCCAGAACCAACACCGGGATTGAACCCGGATTTACACCCAACAGTGACGTGAAATATTTATGAATTAATCTGTAAACAAATTTTCTTTTATAATACATTACTCGTTTCTGTTGAATTGTTTAGCAGACGTAACCCTTGACAACACAATGTTTAATAACACAATGATGATTTCAATTTTATTACCAACCCATTCACAATATTTGAAAGAAATATCCCCACACGGGAAGTTAATCTGTTTTCAGTTTCTATACCAATTCAATAAAACATAATAAGAAATGTTACAATTTATTCATGAGTTTTAAAAATTACAGTTCAAAAGATCAAAACATTTCGTTTTTACACATTCACCAACACACGTAGAGCTAGATGTATTTTATACGCCCATATTTTCATGTGACCGGATAATTGTCATCAAATCCGTCTGTCTGTCCATCCGTTCACACTGTGTTTGTGGACACTCCACAGTTCACAATTGTAATCCGATTTTGATGAAACTTGAAAAATAGGGTCGCCTGTCCAACCTATTGGGTTGCCTCCGGGTTCTCCGGTTTGAAATATGTTTTAGTCCCGAAATGACATAGTGTGTGTGGAGTTTATGTTAAACCCCATTTCTCTCTTTTTTGTTATTCACACATATCGGACAGGGCGCAATTCTTAACGGAATGTCTTGCATACCTATTCCTTATACCCTAAGGATGATCCCTTTTATTTCTTTTGAGCATACCCGACCCTCCGGGACAGAGCCACGACCTTTGCATATGTCTGGTTGTCACGTTCAGGCAACAATTATTAACATACCGTCTTGAAACTTTGCATAGACCAAGAGCCAGTGACGAACAAACTGTCTCATATTATAGAGAAGTTGACCATATCAATTGGCAGCTATTGATAGGGTAAATTCAAAACACCCCAATCTTACGAGGTTTTGGTGGGTATGCACCAAAGGGCAGATAAAAGGGCCAAGTAATATGATCCGATTTGTTTCTAAAATGTTGACATATGACGTCTGAGTTTAAAATTTCAAAATCTGAACGAAGAAAAGTAAGGCCATACCCATTTCTGACTGCCCCAAAAAGTGTTCTCATACGTAACATGGCTGAAATTGGTGCCATATGTATTAGTAGGTTCTAAACATGTTAAATCTGATTGGTTTCAGCGGATCAATCTTCTAATCTGGCCACTGAAATATTACTACCCACTTCACGAGCAGGTTAAATACAAATGTTTGCTATCAATTATTAGTTAAATCTACGGAATGACTGTAGTTGATTAAGGATACTAATGTTGCTCCAGTATGCAATTCGGTGTTTTACCTCATGTTGAAATAATAATTTAGTTTCATTCTGCAAGTTGATATCAACCTAGAGCATCAGTAGTAACAGGGGGTATAGTCAGAGCAGATCTCATGAAACATTTGCAAAGGTTTCAGTGTTTTTAGACTATTGTGGAGAGGGGCTGATTGAATGGGATTGAGCCATCCTTATTCATTAACATAATTTAATTTACAATAATCATATTTTAATGAAATAGAAAGAAACATTACTTCAAATTATTAAAGACATCTCATGGGCTAATTAATCGGGTTGAAACTTAGGATCAGATTACAAAAGACTGTCATAGTATTATCAACTTGTAAAGTTTTGTTTCCTATTTTATCCTTGAAATTATGTGAGTAACTTAGCGTGTAATCTGGGTAATTCATAGAAACTGTATGTTCACAAAAATATCATTCTGTCGTATTATCAAATCAATTTTGAGCTGAAATTTTTTTACAAGGTGAATATACCATTCCTCTATATTTCATACGTACACAGACTTTTATGTCTGAGGCTATCCTAACATCGGGATAGTCCCTTTAATATGGACTTATTATGTAGACTTTATAACGTTATAATAACTGCAAATTTTATTATAGAAGCCCATTAGCAAGCAGGTTGTTAGAGTGAATAGCTCACACTTCTACTAGTATAAACCGTAAGTGTATTTTTCTGTTATTAATTAGACAATGGAAAATCTAGAATAACTGCGTCGGCCAATGCAGAGATCAGTAAAAGTTACATGAAAGGTATAAACATGTGTCTAACGGTCACTAATAGATAAATGACCTCTATAACTGTCTGTGGTCTATTGTACGGTCAGTATATGAAATGAAATGGGGTTTAACGTCCTATTGTTCTACTCCGACTTAACTAATAAAGACGGGCTTTCGCCATACAGTATGCCTCGAGAGACATTTTCCCTGGACAGCGATGCTACAACCTACTCCTACGTCGGATTTCAAGTGGCAATTACGCCAGTGTGTACATGGTTTCTTTTTTTGGTCCCATACGAACGACTAGGGAAACCATACCACAAAACCCTGAGAAAATTGCAGACGAGCCTTTTCACGTGAGATATTTTGTATTGTTTACAGATGTAACCTTGACGACCAGTATTTAATAGCACAATGATAATTTCAATTTTATTGACAAGCCTTGAAAATTAGCAGACGTAACCCTTGACAACACAATGTTTAATAACACAATGATGATTTCAATTTTATTACCAACACTTTCACAATATTTGAAAGAAATATCCCCACACGGGAAGTTAATCTGTTTCCAGTTTCTATACCAATTCAATAAAACATAATAAGAAATGTAACAATGTATTCATGTATTTTAAATATTACACTTCAAGAGATCAAAACGTTTCGCTTTTACACATTCAAAAACACACGTAGATCTAAATGTATTTTATACGCCCATATTTTCATGTGACCGTATATTGTCGCCGCCCCTGTCCGTCTGTATATCCGTGTGTCCATCAAACTTTGTTCTGAAATGCGGTCACTGTCTCTTCCCTGTCCACCGTTTGTAAAACATAGGTGTAGTTTGCGTGACGGGAACTTATTCAACTACGTGTATAAGCACATCTTCCACTTGTGTCTGTCGGCGTCATATCAACCAGTATTGTGATAACCCACGAGTGTCTGTGTGTCGCCTACAGAGCGCAATTCTTAACGGATTATCTTGCAACTCTACATACTTATTCCTTATACCCCATGGGTGATCCCTATTGTTTTTGGTTGATTCCCAATTGCCAGAAACAGAGCCAAAGGATGCCCATCTGTGTGACGTCATATACCTGAGCTTATACAGAGGTATAAGAAGCCTTCACAATACTTCTGTGAACTTGTCTGCGATATCACGATGGGGGACGTAAAACCCCGTTGAACGAACAGATTGATGTGGAGTGCTACAACAACATGATATTAGCCAACCAAAAACCCGCCAAGTATTCTTGAAATAATGGGTCTATGGCGAAACTTATATACCCCATCCCCTCCGACGTGTTCATGGGTCAGTGTCAATTGATAAGACCAGTTCAATTTGTCGTCATAGGTAACGAGGTGTAAACATGGCTAGCGCTAATCCTAACCCTAACCCTGAACCTAATCCCAATGCTTACATAACCTTAAACTGCTACAATCTCGTCAAGAATCATGATCAGCTTGAACTGAAAGCTAAGTTTATCAACCTACGACATTATAAAGACGAATTCAGGAATCTTTATTCTAAATATTATATTAGCCAAGTTTTAATGTAACAAAGCATCCTTCAATCAACCAAACAAACTTCATTATAGTTCTTTGTGTTTTATCGGAGAGATTTCCAGTTTTAAAATGGATAAGACCAATTTACCAGGAGAAGACAGAACGGTTAAAAGAGAAAGTGGTGATGAAATGGAACACTTGATACCAGCTAAAATAGGTAAAGTGATAAACTTGTAAAACTTGTACTTGTGACTGGTATACTGTATTATTATTGTATTATGGAACTATTACATTATTAAGACTTGTCCTTTATACAACCAGGAGACAACAGTTTAAATTAGTCAGCTATCAATCAGATCTATTATAAAGGCCATTATACATTCTAACAATGGTGGGGTTTATTTACTGTTGTATTATCAACCAGATCCAATATATAGGATATTATACATTCTAACATTGGTGATGTATATTTGACTTATTATTTTTTTATTGTTTTCTAGCAAAATTATCAGTTACAAGTGAAATTGGAGATAACGAACAAAAAAATGAACTAGAGAAGATACAGGAAAGGTGAATAACTATTATAAGATAGAGCTAAGGTGTATAACTATTATAAGATACAGGTAAGGTGTAGAACTAATATAAATTGATAGGTAGAAACTATAAGATAAATTATGAAGATTATTATAAAATTTGTATTTTAGTTTATTTATTGTAGTTTAAATATGATTTACTAGATTAACTGACCTGTTAGAAAAATAAACAATATTTTAATGTTTTACAGATTATCTCAAGCTGTTGATGACGTCAACATTGATCTAGTGGAGACCATATTAAAAGACATACAGTCAGATGACGTCAGAAGATTACAAGACGTCATTATAAGTTTAACCTGTCAATCATTAGAGAGGAGATATTTACAACTTGTTAAGTGTTTATTTGATAATATTATAATATTACAATCTGATGGTCAACTTGATATTAATTTAAATATACAGTTAATAACGTGTGCTATAAAATCAGATTTTGTTGAAGGTATTCAGTATCTCTATAGTAAGAAATTATCTTTAGAAGTTGAACATGGCCATAGACAATGGAGTGCTTTGGTAGAATCTGTTAAATATAACAGTTTCAATATAACTAAATATCTTTTAACCATTTCTGATTTAAATCTCAATCCAGACTCTGATAAAACTTTATTAATGTTCGCTAAATCTGGTAAAATGTTGTCAATTCTTTTAAGTAATGATCAAATCAAGAACATGATTAATTATAAATCTAAATCTGGTCACACTGCGTTATATCACTGTATAGCAAACACTGATAATGTGGCCGAATGTTTGAACTGTATTAACATTTTAACAGAAGCTGGAGCTGAATTCGACAATTTCAATCTAAATGCATCATTAGTACGTGTTATTTTAAACTATAGTCATAACGATACATGTAGAGATATTATATCATTATTACTACAACATGGTGCTGATGTTAACCATGTTGACGGGCTTCACACACCTTTAACATATGCTATTGCACTCCATGGTGATAAAGATACATATGTTGGTATTGTAACATTATTACTGGAACATGGTGCTGATGTTAACCTGGTTGACAATTCTAACACACCGTTAACATGTGCTATAGAATACCATGGTGATAAAGAAACATATGTTGGTATTGTAACATTATTACTGGAACATGGTGCTGATGTTAACCTGGTTGACAATTCTAACACACCTTTAACACGTGCTATACGTTACCATGGTGATAAAGAAACATATGTTGGTATTGTATCATTATTACTGGAACTTGGTGCTGATGTTAACCTGGTTGACAAGTATAACACACCTTTAACACGTGCTATACGTTACCATGGTGATAAAGAAACATATGTTGGTATTGTATCATTATTACTGGAACTTGGTGCTGATGTTAACCTGGTTGACAAGTATAACACACCGTTAACATGTGCTATACGTTACCATGGTGATAAAGATACATGTGTTGGTATTGTATCATTATTACTGGAACATGGTGCTGATGTTAACCTGGTTGACATGGATGGTAACACACCTTTAACATGTGCTATAGAATACCATGGTGATAAAGATACATGTGTTGGTATTGTAACATTATTACTACAACATGGTGCTGATGTTAACCTGGTTGACAAGTATAACACACCGTTAACATGTGCTATAGAATACCATGGTGATAAAGAAACATATGTTGGTATTGTATCATTATTACTGGAACTTGGTGCTGATGTTAACCTGGTTGACAATTCTAACACACCGTTAACATGTGCTATAGAATACCATGGTGATAAAGATACATGTGTTGGTATTGTATCATTATTACTACAACATGGTGCTGATGTTAACCTGGTTGACATGGATGGTAACACACCTTTAACATGTGCTATACGGTACCATGGTGATAAAGATACATGTAGAGATATTGTAACATTATTACTACAACATGGTGCTGATCCTACCCAGAGTGTAAATACGACAACGCCTTTAATGTATGCCGCCCAATACGCCCACTATATAGATATTGTTAAATTAGTGCTAGTAGATACGGTTAATCTAAATAGAAATGATGATCAGGGTTTATCAGCTTGTAGACGTTGTTTTGTAAAAAAAACAATGGGAAATAAATTCGACAGGCCCTGGGTGAGTAAAAGGGATTCTAAAACTACTCTGACTATCTTTAAACTTTTAGTCGAATCTGGTGCTAATTTGGATGCTAATGAACCTGAACTACTGTATGATATTATGAAATTCGGCCAATTAAATATTTTTGAGTATTATATAGGATTAAAGCCATTAGTGGATAGTTTTACTAAACCAAGAAATCAAAATATTTTTCATCTTTTGGCTCAAGTGAAATATGAGTTTACACGAGAGAAGTTTAATTGGTTGTTTAATTATAATATTGATATAAATCATAAAGATTCTCTAACCAACACTCCTCTTATTATTGGTGCTTTCTTATTAAACCATAAATACATGGACTTGATAACAAAACACAGCCCTTCATGTGATGTTGATATACAGAACAATAAAGGTCACACAGCCATACACAGTGCTGTAGTTGGGTGCCTATTATCTAAGTCTAGGCTGAAACACACTGGAAATTCAGTTGACGATACACTGCATGAACGATATGAAACTTTCCAAGAATGTGTCAAACTTTTACTTGATGCTGGTGGAAATATTAATTGTCAGGACAATACTGGAAAAACTGCTTTGATCTTAGCGGCTAAGAAAAATAATAAATTTATTATACGTTTACTACTTGAAATGGGCTCAAATATCAATATTTTAGAAACCAAATATGACACATCTGCTTTACAATATCTAGACCTTGATTATAGTAGACATTTTGTGAAAATGTTTTTGATGAGAGGTGGCCATAAACTTCTGAATTTACCAGGACCAGATGGCAATACACTGATACAGCGAGCTTTACTTTTCCCTACCGTTTTTGAACCAGAGAAAACTGTTGATATAATAAGATATTTAGTTGCTGAAAACTGCTGCCTTCAGCATCTTCAGTCTGTATCTACTGAACGTAATTACTACAATGACGATGTTCATTTAGATGATTTTGACAGTGAAGAGAGAGATGAACTTAGACAATTACTTTATCGAAGTGGGGCTCCAGAAGAAGAGATTGTTTCCACTATTAATTTCAAAATGGAGGATGAGCGAGATGGACATGGTGGAATGGTTCGCTCTGAAAACAGGGAGAAATTCAAGTTAGCGTGTTTTAACTTATCTCTTCAAGAGATGTGCGTAAGACTCATCAGACAGAAATTGGGACTAGAAATAAAGGAAAAAGTTGAACAACTTGAGTTAACTAGACCTGTGGTGAGGAAGATCTTACTGGTTGATCTTCTTCCTAGAAAATACTTTATCCGTTATTCTATGGATAATTATTATGATAATATGGGGGACCACGACGACGACGATGATGATGATGATGATGATGATGATGATGATGATGATGATGATGATGATGATGATACTGGTTTTCTGGCTAGCGACAGTGATTTTAATGGCTATGATTACCGAGTTTATAACCTAGACGGAAATGAAGAGGACACACCTGATATCAAGAATAATGTTGTCATAGATGGTCGTGTTACTGATGGTGATGATATACCTGATGATGATATACCTGATGATGTTATAGATGAGGATGATAGTGATAGTGATGGCATGATGGATGTTGGGTGGTGATGGTATTAAGAATGAAGATGACAATAAAAATACAGATGTAATGACCAGATGGATGTTAGTGATGATGTTGTTATAAATAAAGATATACCTGTTGGGGTTGTTATAGATGTGGATGATACAGATGCAGATGCCAGTGATGGGGATGATGAAATGTATATTGAAGGATGTTAGTGATGGTGATGATATACCTGATGAGGTTGTTATAGATGCAGATGTTAGTGATGGTGATAACATGATGGATGTTGAAGGATGATGTTGTTGTAGATGAGGAGAATAAAGATACAGATGTTAGTGCTGATGATGAGAAGATGGGTGATTGACTGATGATAATCGTCGTGATGATTCAAAGATGAATGTTGATAGGTGACCATATCGAAGGTACAAGACATATAGTGATGATATCCATATACAGTCCGGCATAATTAGGATGGATACCAGTTCTACAGACACGGGAGTATATTGGAGTGGAAGAAGTTGATCCCGAAAGGGCATTGGATGATGATGATGATGATGATGATGATGATGATGATACATGATGATGATGAAGATGATGATGATGATTATGATGATGATGATGATGACTATATGATATACCCCTACGATCTGCACGGTGATGATGAGAGGGTATGATAGTATCCATGTATAACATCTGGACGGTGATGATGATAGAGTGTGGTGACAGTGATGACAAGAATGGTATAATAATGATGATATAGTAAGGAGTAAGGTGGCGGTGATGAATTACATTTGATATTTGATTATATAGGATGGTATGTTTGATATTTGATTATATAGGATGGTATGTTTGATAATTTATTATATAGGATGGTATGTTTAATATTTGATTATATATAGGATGGTATGTTTGATATTTGATTATATAGGATGGTATGTTTGATAATTTATTATATAGGATGCTATGTTTAATATTTGATTATATACGATGCTGTGCTAAATTCCTTTAATCGCTTGTTGTATTATATAGAAGATGTTGTCTTTATTGGTTTAGGGCACCATATTCGAGTCAATGGTTCATCAGCCCAATAGGCATTATAATGGTTTATCACCACCATGCTATTATTAATAGTTTATCACCACTTTGTTATTATTAATGGTGTATCGCCACCGTGTTATTATTAATAGTTGATCACCACCGTGTTGTTATTAATGGTTTATCACCACTATGTTATTATTAATAGTTTATTACCCCCATGTTATTATTAATGGTTTATCACCACCATATTATAATTAATAATTTATCACCACCATGTTATTATTGATGACTTATCAGCACCGTGTTATTATTATTAGTTTTACCACAATGTTATTATTAATGACTTATCAGCTCCGAGAGTTATTATTAATGGTTTATCAGCACCATGTTATTATTAATGGTGTATCAGCACCATGTTGTTATTAATGGTTTATCACAGCCATGTTAATATTAATAGTGTTATTATTAATAGTTTATCACCGCCGTGTTATTATTAATAATTTATCAGCACCGTGTTATTATTAATAATTTATCACCACCATGTTATAATTAATAATTTATCACCACCATGTTATTATTGATGACTTATCAGTACCGTGTTATTATTAATTGTTTATCACCACCATGTTATTATTAATAATTTATAATTTATCAGCACTGTTTTATTATTAATAGTTTATAACCACCATGTTATTATTAATGGTTTATCATCAGCATGTTATTATAAATAGTTTATCACCACCATGTTATTATTAATGGTTTATCACCACCATGTTAATATTAATCTTGTAATTATTAATAGTTTATCATCACTGTGTTATTATTAATAATTTATCAGCACCGTGGGATGGCCTAGTGGTCTAGAGTGCCGCGCTTCGACATCTAGCTGGCCGGTCACCGCTGGCTTCCGGCTGTGGTTTCAAGGCCAGGTGTGAGCGTACGTGACATGGAGATAGGGGCGTCTTCTCAACCTCACGGGTTTCCTCCCGGCACTCCGGTTTCCTCCCACTGCTAAAGACCCCTACGCGCATGCGAATTATTGAAATAAAATTTTAAAAACATATGTTAGTCCCGAAATGACCTAGTTTGTGTTGAGTGGACGTTAAACCCCATTTCTCTCTCTCTCTCTCTCTCTCTCTCTATTATTGATGACTTATCAACATCGTGTTATTATTATTGGTTTTTACCACAATATTATTATTAATGACTTAACAGCACCGAGAGTTATTGTTAATGGTTTATCAGCACCATGTTATTATTAATGGTGTATCAGCACCATGTTATTATTAATGGTTTATCACCACCATGTTAATATTAATTGTGTTATTTTTAATAGTTTATCACCACCGTGTTATTGTTAATGGTTTATCGCCGTCATGTTATTATTAATGGTTTATCAGCACCGTGTTAATAGCTTATCACCACCATGTTATTATTAATGGTTTATCACCACCATGTTATTATTAATAGTTTATCAGCAACGTGTTATTATTAATGGTTATCACCACTATGTTATTATTAATGCTTTGTCAGTACCGTGTTATTATTAATAATTTATAACCACCATGTTATTATTAATGGTTTATCACCACCATGTTATTATTAATGGTTTATCATCACCATGTTATTACTAATGGTTTATCATCACCATGTTATTATTAATGGTTTATCACCACCATGTTATTGTTAACGGTTTATCACCATTATTATTATTAATGACTTGTCGGCCCCGTGTTATTATTAATGGTTTATCAGCACCATGTCATCATTAATGGTTTATCAGCACTATGTTATTATTAATGGTTTATCAGCACCATGTTATTATTAATGGTTTATCAGCACCATGTCATTGTTAATGATTTATCACCACCGTGTTATTATTAATGTTTTATCACCACCATGTTATTATTAATGGTTTATCATCACCATGTTATTATTAATGGTTTATCACCACTACGTTATTGTTAATGGTTCATCACCACGATGTTATTGTTAAATGTTTTATCATCACCATGTTATTATTAATAGCTTATCAGCACTGTGTTATTATTAATGGTTTATAACCACCATGTTATTATTAATGGTTTATCACCACTATGTTATTGTTAATGGTTCATCACCACGATGTTATTGTTAAATGTTTTATCACCACCATGTTATTATTAATAGCTTATCAGCACTGTGTTATTATTAATGGTTAATAACCACCATGTTATTGTTAATGTTTTATCACCACCATGTTATTATTAATGGTTTATCACCACCATATTATTAGATTTTCATGTTTAATGTTGTATAATAAATGCTGATACGATAAATGTTTGTGTTTTAAAAGGCAAATTGTTTCACCCATTCCCGTCTTCGACTACAGTAGAACACGCTTGATCTAGCCCACATCCAGTCTCAGTATAGCACTCTTTTTTGCCAACACCAAGTCCATGTACAGTAGGCTTTATCTCCCACACCCAGGCCCGGTACAATAATCGTCATCTCGCCTATATCCACTTCCGTTTTGTCATGATTTACTTTGCACACATCTTGTTCCTGAACGGCACATTTAGTCCCGCCCATATCCAGCCCCGGTACGACACACGGGGTGTTCGGTGTCCAAATGCTTAAACTATGAGTTGGTAATGTGAACTAAAATTTAATTTTAGAGCCAACTATCCTAAAATCAGGTGGTGGGAGGGAAGGTCTAGTCATTCGGATGGGACAAACAACGAGGTTCAGTATTTACATACACGTAAAATCGGTTGCAAATTAAAAAGCTTTCCGGCGGTTCGACCCCTGAAGTCTTCGGATTTACAGCGCTTCCGATTCGCAAACGGGTTTACTGGCGACTTTCAAAGCTACGGTTTCTTGTATACAATGTCGGTGCCAGCCGTCGGTGGTTGGAGGGCAAAGCTATGGCAACGTCCAAGATCAAGGGGACAAAGGCATCAGCTTCAACTAGTGGTGGGGGGCCTCCCCAGAAAATGCAGCCTGGCAGTATTTCAGGCAATGATCCTTGAGGTAAAGTGTTAAACGAACAGACTTGCGATCCTCGACGAATCCCACTCACGAGCGCTAAAGTAGAGAGTCCTTGAAAAATATGCTGTCTGACAGTTTTCATTCAGGCACCGATCACCTAGATAAATAGACCACATACCGTCCGTCGCCTGATCACTAGTTTATCCGACCAGAAAAAACAAAATGTCAAACGAACAGACTTGCGAACCACAAGGGTTATGAAAATTTGAAAAATAGGCTGTTTGAAATGATGCCTGACAATATTCCGGCACCGATCGTAGAAATAAATAGAACTGACCGGATGCCGTCTGTCGCCTGATCACTTGTCTTTCCGACCCCAGAGAGTTAGGGGTCAAATGAACGGACTTACGAACCACAACGAAGTGCCCAATAATTTGAAAAGTAGACTGCCCGAAATGCAGACTGTCAGTATTTCAGGCACTGAATGAATATTTTCGCCGCTATATTTTGTAAAATAGACTGCCAGAAATGCAACCAGGCAGCATTTCAGGCACTGGTCGTCGAGATAAATAGAGCTGGCCAGATACCGTTCGTCACCATTTCACAAGCTTTTCCGATCAGGGAGGGAGGTGTCAAACGAACGGAGTGGGTGTATCAAGTGTATGCATATCGAACCTATACCCAAAAACTTTGAGGATCGTAAAAAGCGAGAGAGAGCGAAAGAGCGAGAGATAGAGAGAGAGAGAGGGGTGGTTTAACGTCCACTTGACACAAACTAGGTCATTTTGGGACTAACATATGGTTTCATTTTTTTTTTCAATAATTCGCTTGTGCGTAGGGGTCTTTAGCAGTGGGAGGAAACCGGAGGACCCGGAAAAAACCCACAAGGTTGGACAGCCAACCCTACTCCTTGTCACGTACAACCGGGGATTCGAAACCACGCCAGTTGACTCAATGACAAGCTTTATGATACAGCACGCACGCGCTAACCATTCGGATGGGCTAGGTAAGAAATCACTCAACATGCAAGTCTATGACTGGGTGGGGATGTTTCTAGAGAGAGAGAGATAAATGGGGTTTAACGTCCACTCAGAGAGAGAGAGAGAGAAATGGGGTTTAACGTCCACTAGACACAAACTAGGTCATTTCGGGACTAATATATGGTTTAATTTTATTTCAATAATTCGCTTGCGCGTTGGGGTCTTTAGCAGTGGGAGGAAACCGGAGTGCCCGGAAGAAACCCACGAGGTTGAGGGGATGTTTCTAATAGCACGTGGGCAATATCTATATATTACGCAATGTCTTGCTCGAGAGTACTAAACAACTTAAAATACAGACACTATCCACCACGTGCATTTCAATGAAATACGTCACTCGGGTACAACTAGTGTGAATAAGGAATGTTTGGCACATTGTTTGAAATAATAACCGAGAAATAAACGGAGAACTAAGCGGATAAAAGTTCCGCTTAGCCTCGATCATCATTACTGAAGTCGGTAAGACAAAACTAATAGCTTCCATTATCCATTTAATCACGGAGAAAAGTTTTGCAGCAAATTGGACTTTAATACAGCAGATATCGCAGGCTAGCCTTGACATGGGGAGCTGATGATGGTCTGGACAAGTTAATTATACTGTCTAATTAATAGCTTTTATAACAAATCTTCGACAATGAAAACACGAATTATTTGTCAATTTAAATCAACATTGATGTTGTCATCTTACCGGGAAAAGATGAGCATCTGATATCCAATATTTAAGACAAAATAAACAATTTACCATAACTGATTTGAAATTAGAGTAAAGACGGAAATGGTTGATTGTAAATCAGTTTATATACATTCATATTATATGCGTGGTGACCAATTTCTAGGCCCCAAATGTTAGCGATTTAGCTCCTTTAATTGACCTATCGGAGGCACCTTAAAGTTAAGTGAGATTATTATGACTTGTTTTAACGCTGTAGTAGCAGTCCCGTAATGACGATTATAAAAGTTAGGGGATTCATATTGAACAAAGACAATGTCACCGAGCGTAGCTGGCCTCAAGTTTATTTTTTAGTCGTCAGCTTTGATGTTGTAGTGTCCTAATAGAGATAGCTAGCCCCCCCCCCCCCCTCCCCAATTGTTTTCTTCCTAGGGAGGCTGAATATACAAAAACAAAAACAAAATAACATAAAGTGCCAGAAATCTAACTAAACACTAATTTTAGGACTGGAATAGCAGAAAAACGCGTTTGCGGCCATCAAATATTACTAAATTTTCTTTTTGGGGGGGGGGGGGTCCATACAAGGTCAGCTCTGCTTCTTCGCCTCTCGAAGAAAACTGGCCACTGTCCGTAAACCTGCTAAGGCCATTTCTAGTTTTGCTTTCCTAACTATCATCGAGTCCTAATAAAACACTTATTTCACTTTTCATTTAATTGAATACCACGAATTTTCACAGAGTGTACACTTGATTAAAACATTTTGTTATGGGTCACTGCAACAGTGCGATTGGGTGATTGGAATTCAGAGAGGGATTTCGGTTACAAAACCATTGAATACTTTTGGAGTAGCATACACAGGTTTGAATAGCAGAAAACGAATTTGCGGTGGTTAAATTTTCCAAATTGTCTCTGCGAGGGTGAGGCTCCCATAGCCCGCGACGATTGATTGGTTGTTTTGAATTCTGAGCAGCCATGTAGGCTATATTGGACCAAATTGAAGTTGCTGCATTCACAGGCTGGAATAGCAGGAAAACGCGTTTGTGGCAGTTAAATTTTCAAAATTTTCTCCCAACGGTCCCATCTTTTTGGGTGTAAACGGTTGATAGGAATTCGAGTCAGCAAGCCACCTTAATTAGGCTATATTAGACCACTTTGAAGTTGCTTTGTTCACAGGCTGAAATATCAGGAAAAGGTGTTTGCTGCCGTCAAATATTATAAATAATAATAATAATAATGTGAACATTTGTATAGCGCTATTCCACACTGAATGTTAGGTGAGGATGAGGAGGGGGGGGGGGGGGCGGGTCCATACAAGGTAAACCACGCTTTTACGCCTCTCGGGGAAGACCGGTGCCACTGTCTGTAAACATGATAAACATTGTATTGGTGTGATGTTTTAGTTTAACCTCGTAAAATATGCCAAAACAGTATTTACAGAAGACTGAAACTTTAAACAAAGTTGATGGGGGTACCCCCCCCCCCCTCATTGGAGGGTGACCCTCCCTATCTCCGGCCTAGGAGATTGTCAACATTTTATATAATTTCATTTGCTGACCCCCCCCCCCCAATATATATTTCAAGGCTACGCCCCTGCATATGGCGAATAAAGTAGAAAATATACAACTTCGAAGATTGGCTCTATTTTCTATGATGCGGGGGTAGGTTAAAATATCGAAATGGTTTTATGCACAGCTCGAACCCTCTATCGATATAAGAAATAAAATCTCTGTCATCTCTTTTCATTCAATGCGAAATCATGAATCAAAATTGGTGAAATTTCCATATTGTAAATCTCTGATTCTCTATGAAATGAGCAACTACTTTCATACAGCGTAAGCCAGCTTTCTCCAATTCTTCGCCAAATCATTCGTCCATGCTCGCTGGTAGCAGCAGTAAACCGACTCGAGCAAAACTGGTCTCTTTGATGAAGCTTGGTATCCAATCCAAGATGGCCGCGCCCGGGACCGCAGAGTATTTTCTTCATTTGTGGCCATTGAATGTGGCACATATGAGAACTAAAATGAGTTCATACAATTGAAAGAGTACTAAAAACATTAAGGTCCACTCTTTAGCACATTAGATAGCAATAAGTGATGTGTGAACCGAATGAGAACTGATTTCTTGACGAAGTGGAAATTTTGATATTAATGTGCTGCCTATGGCTACCATCCGGATTTCAAACGCAATATTCTAACAAAAGAACGTAAACATCCCCTGCATATAGTACCACACCTATAGGGGAATCCATACAAAAAACCTGCTGTGTCACTTAGAATCAGCTACTGGATCGGGTAAGGGAAATAAAATATTATTTTGAAATGTGTACATGAAGGGGAGTCAAAAGGTTGTATCTGGCATATTTTGCAATATTCACTTTTTTGCTTCGTCAGAATGGGAATTTTCTTGTGCATCTTTCCATTTGGTTGTCGTATTTCTAAGCCAATAAAAAGAGGGTCTATAGATATTGTTTCAAAATGTCGTATAAGGGGTGTTCCAAAAAAATAAATAAATTATGACCGAAAATGTCGTATTTTCGTGGAAAAAATCAACTTTGTTATGTCTTATAAGGAATAGTATAATCATGTTTTTAACTACTTCCGGACCGGTTGGGCGAAGGCCCACTTGTCAGGTCATTGACGAAGGCCCACACATGTTTGCGCCAAAGGCGCGTCATGAGCGCACCAAAGGCGCACAAGCGTCTAGTGGGGTCCCCCCCCCCGCGGAAGATTTTGAAAATTGATAACCGCAAACCCATTTTCAAAGCATTTCAGACCATAGCAGAATAAGGCAAATTTTGATTTCTGATACAATTAGATAACAGAATGACCTAACAGCACTATCATTAGATGAATTTAATGAGTGTCAAAAACAAAACCATTTTATTCTCCGTGATGAAAATAATGCAAATTATAATATACATACAGTACACGTATTTTACAGTTTTGTTGACGCACATCACAGAATATAGCGAGAATCTTCGAACTCACAGAAGTAAACGAATATCATGATAAGTTGATGAACCGCACCGAGCAAGGGGTAATATGTTGCAACCTTGGATTGTTCTATGTCACTATCCCTCATTTGACAATTCAATCGGCAATGAAATTATGCATATAATATTGTTATTGTGGTGTCCGAATATGACTCCGAAGCAGTAAGAAACTTTTAAATTCAAATTCTTTCAACATGGGTATGGCTGGAGATAAATAGTACCGCAAATAACAAATAAAGGATGAGTGAGAGAGAGAGATGGGTTTAACGTCCACACGACACACACTAGGTCAATTTGGGACTAACATATGTTTTTTTAAATTTTATTACAACAATTCGCTTGCGCGTAGGGGTCTTTAGCAGTGGGAGGAAACCGGAGTGCCCGGAAGAAACCCACGAGGTTGAGAAGGCGCCCCTATTTCCATGCCACATACGCTCACACCAGGGATCGAAACCACAGCCGCAAGCCAAAGGTGACCGGCCAGCTAGAGGTCGAAGCGCGGAACTCTAGGCCACTAGGCCACACCCCCTCCCACCCCCAAAGAAAGGATGAATAAAATTATAATGATTAGGGAAACAATGTGGTAAGGTGCAGTCTTTCTTTTTTTTCTCTTTTTCATTTTTTTTTCTTTTCTTTTTTCTTTATAGGCTTAGGCCCACTTTTTTAAAAATGAGGTTAGGCCCACTCGGGCACTGCTCTTAAGAGGACATAATTTGCTTGCGATGTTGGACATTAGTGATTTTTGGCAGTGGAGGGATTCCATAAATGGCGAATGTGAGTATTTCATAATTTAAGTGTGTAGTTAAGTTTTTCACATAGCCAAGTACATGTAATTTGTAACCTTTGAATATCGATTTCAGGTAATACAGTAAGTTAAGTGGAAAAATTAAGTATTTTTGCTTAACTTTGAGAAAACCTTTGAATATGGACACCCTAATGATTTGCAGTTTTGCTCTAAAAATAAAAGAAAAATTTTAATGAAACTTTCATTTCATTCAGTTGTGAAGCCAAATTGTAGATTTGGTGTATAAACAATTCGTTGTTACATATATTCACTTGCGAAGCCAATAATCAACTAACTTAATCCATTTCAGATGGGTAACCTGATTTTAACTTTTATAGTAACCCACTTAAGTGGATTTCAAATATTCTTTGTCTTAACGACTTAGCTGCTGGTGGGCGTACAATATGTGGGTATATATTGTCGTCATAACAACTGCTAGCACGCGCAGTGAATACTTTAGAATTTTTGCATTTATTTACGATGGTGAAAGAGAATCAATCATTCTTGTAATTTAAATATCGTATTTAAAACGACAAAAATATTTTCTCATATTCAATACCAATCTACAGTCTCTATAATTTGCTATGTATATTAAGATATTAAATGTTTATTTTTGAAAGATAGTCAATAAAATGTTATTTATGATTTTCTCCCGTATTAGAAGTTATCGTTCTTGAATTCAGATCGGCGTGAGGGACAGTATGAATGTTAAATCATGCCCATATCATTTCGTAGAAGAACTTATAGCAGTTTCATCTGGTATGAGTGTCTCGCCAAATCAAGGTTAGTAAGTAGGTTACATCAAAAGTTCGAGTAATTTGTGTATTTATGAATATTATTAATAAAATAAGAATGGTTGAGAAGTATATAGTGGTCTGTATCCATGTTGATGTTGGGAGTTATCTTCCAAACATTAAGTTCCGTGTGAGGTCGTAAGGATGAAACCGTGACTTGACTTGAGAAGACTTTCACTTTATTATATGAAGTTGTTATGTATCGAAATACTTTATGCAGTACATGCCATTAATATCGGATTTTGCTATGGTCCTATGAAATTAAATCTTCTGACATTGAGTTCTGAATACAATAACAAGAGCTCACGTTGATTGACATCGCATGTCGAAGGCTCATTCATTACCTGGCTGGACAATAATATTTTGTTGCATATTACACGTGAATAACCTGCCTCCGCCCCCCAGGCCGATAACTTCTTAAGTCGCATAAAAAGAGCTATTTAGTGATGAATATTGTGTGTAGATATTTCGTTATGTTACCGGGACTGTCAACAGCAATTTTGCCTTAGCGCCTACCTTTCCACTGGTCTCTTGTGTAGCAGGTGTTGGTGGTAGTATGGCTCAACAATTAATTACTGTTTGGGAAAATTTTCCTCCATATCGTGCATTTGATTCCAGCATTGGCCGAGAAACTTCATGATGATTTTCCAGCATGGTTTAACCATCTCTGTTGTAGCCTTCAGGAGAAGTTCAGCAGGACGAGGGGTCTGACATGCTGTCTAGTTGTTCGGATGGGACAAAAAACTGAGGTCCTGTGTATACATTGAGGTGTTTAGTAGTGAGAGGAAACTGAAGGAGGACCCAGAGAAAACTCACAAGGTTGGACAGGCGACATTTCTCTTGTCCAACCTCGTGGGTTTTCTCCGGGTCCTCGAGTTTCCTCCCACTGCTACAGACCCCAACGCGCACGCAAATAATTGAAATAAAATCAAACCATATGTTCGTTTTAAAATGACCTAGTTTGTTTTGAGTGGAAGTTAAACCCCATTTTTTTTCTCTCTCTCTTTCTCCATTTCTTTTTTTCTCTCTGCCCTGTGCACAATACCCATCACAAACTATATGATATAAATGGAACACACTTTTTACAATCACTGGTTTTATTCTAAAAACACAACGTTTCGACAAGTATCTTTTTATCGTTATCAAACACAATGTTTAAAGGATAGGCTTGTCGATATGTCGTGATTTTAGAATAAAACTAGTGATTGTATCCCATAAAAACTGTGTTCTGTTTATGTGTTTACCGATCGCTAAATGTCACTCAAAAGATTACATAAATATAACATATGATTTGATTGTTCATTGTTGTATTTTAGGATGATATGATTTACAGTTAAAGACTTCTACATATTTGAACCAAGATGGCGTTGCCGTGTTCTCATTTCCGTGTCACTGTGGAACCTGTGATGTTCATCTACATGATGGCGGTGTTTATTACCTACCCAGCATTCCAAGCTCTCATTTACAGTAAAGTTTGCGTCCACCAATATAATACAACATTCTGTCAAGATTTGAAAAACAGTTCAGCAAATATGTCGGAATTTCGAGATGAAGAGGACTTTGTACAGTCAGAGACGTCACATTTGATCTTGATGAATAATGTCGCCGTTTTGGTACCATCTTGTGTTGTCGTGTTGTTTTTTCTTAGTCCGTTGGTTGATCATGTTAGTCATAAAGCAGCCATTTTGATTACAGCGAGTTTTGGAGTATTTGCAAATGTTACTAATTTATTAAACAGCGTTTACATTGATCTGGATGCGAGCTACTTGTTGATTGGTTCAATTATCAGTGGCTGTGGAGGATCGTTTACGGCAATGATGATGGTTATTTATAGCTACATAACAAACATATCTGCAGACGAATCAAAAACTGTCCGTGTTTCGTTCGTTGAAGCGATGATATTTCTAGCGGGAACAATTGGTGTATTTTGTTCAGGACTAATGGTGGATCGACTGGGCTTTGTTTTTACCTTCAGTTTTACGACCGGACTTTTTGTTGTATTAATTCTGTATGTCCTTATATGGCTACCCGATGTAAAATCTGACAGACGGACAGCAGCTGATATGGGATGCACAGGGAGGATGGTTAGTCGAGTTTCCGGGATTTTAGAGTTTATTCATAAGGAGAGAGATGAAGGCGTGAAGCTTTTCATTGGGTTGATGATTCTTGTTCTTTTGTTGCTGATGATTGTCACATCAGGTACAGTATCCAATGTAAAGGTAGATAGCTTGAGGGTTTCGTATCCAATATCAAGGGAGATAACCCAAGACTTTGATAATGGTATCTAATATTAAGGGGAATACACAAAAACACATACTTATGGAATAACAGCTACTTAATTTATTAGCTTGATAACGTTGAGAGAATACTCTTCGAAACGTCGCCTAAATAAATTAAGTAGCTGTTATTCCATAAGTATGTGTTTTTGTGTATTGCTCTTTCCAGTTACTAAATGCCTCTAAAAGATTATAATATTAAGGGGGTTAACATGAGGGTTTAGTATCCAATTTCAAGGAGGATTTGGGGAATTGCAAATTGTACCAAATATCAAGGGAGATAACCTGAGGCTTTCCTAATGGAACGATAAGCTATAGTTTATACGAACGCAAAATGTCACAAGGAACGAATTTCAAAATCTCCGCATTGCTTGTCATAATGATATCTGAAATAACGATTTGGCTGATTTACCAATGAACTCGAACCTAACTTCAGAAACACCTGTTTTAAAACTGACCCTCTGGGAATATAAAATAGGCTTACCATGAATTTCATTGGTAAATCAGCCAAATCGTTATTTCAGTGTCCTAATATGGAAACGGCTTGTTCATCATTAACTTACCATAGTTTCACAAACACCAGACGGCTCTTCAATACTTGGGTAATTACAGACTACGGTATTCTGTGTCTTTTTATAAAACATTGAGAATACTCTGTAGAGTCAGTAATCATAGAATATTCTATGATGTCAGTAAATATAGAATACTTTGTGATGTCAGTAAATATAGAATGTAATGTCATTAAATATAGAATACTCTGTAATGTAAGTAATTATAGAATACTCTGTGATGTCAGTAATTATAGAATACTCTGTGATGTCAGTAATTATAGAATACGCTGTGACATCAGAAATTATAGAATATGCTGTGATGTCAATAATTCGATGTCATAGTTCTGAAAGGTCTTAAGTGTCAAAAATTGTCAGATTTAGTTTTTGAGATATGAGAGGAAAACCTATTCCAATCTTAATAACGCAATAAGGATATCAACATTTTAATAGCAATGTTTTTATGAAAGTTACGACCTTACAGTTCTGAAATTTTGCATAGATAAGCCTCTAAATGTGATTAGTCATCCTATGCAAAAAAAGCTATTTGGGTCATAAGTGGCAACCTTCCAGAACTATGGCATCGAATTGTAGAATACTCTGTGATGTCAGTAAATATAGAATGTCAGTAAATATAGAATACTCTGTGATGTCAGTAATTATAGAATAATCTGTGACATCAGTAATAATAGAATTATATTTTCATTTTATAGGTGAGATTGATGTTCTGTATTTATACGTTACTCGACATCCTTTAAACTGGTCAACGACAATGTATGGATATTTAAAGGGATTGGAGAACTTTCTAAGGGGAATAACTCTAATTACTGTGATGCCTGTATTAAAATATAAATTCCATTTAAAGGATACGACCCTGATTATTGTGGGATTATTGACACGAATAACTGCTTTTATATTCTACAGCTTCCAACATACATGGACAATGTTCACAGGTAAATTTAGTCCAGATCAAATTTGAAATCTTGTCATTGGTCAGTCATTGGTCAGTCTCAGCACGTTTCATAATGTCCACTGGACACAAACTAGTTCATTTTGGGTTAACATATTGTTCAATTTTATTTCAATAATTTGCTTATGCGTAGGAGTCTTTAGCAGTCAGAGAAAACTGGGCGACCTATAATTTACACAAAAACAAATACATGGACAAAACATAAACAAACGATTCAAAAAGAGTGAATGGATCCGGGGCTAGCTGTAATCGTCCACTTTGCTGTACAGTCCTAGGCCTGTAGTGACACAGACTTCAATCATATTTGGAAACAATCAGGCCCAGAGTCCCCCTGCCCTTATTATTAATATTAGCGATAATTAAAATGGAGCTCTCTATAAATGCACATTATTATAATTATTGTTATTTCATTTCAAAAAACAGCATATTTGTTTGTTCTTTATGTATTTTAACCAAATTTGGTAGACATTGTGTTGATGATATTCGTTGAGATTTTTATACGCCCACATTTTCATGTGGACGTATATTGTCGTCGCCCCTGTTCGTCCGTCCGTCCGTCCGTCCGTCCGTCCGGACGTCCGTCCGTCCGTCCGTCCACAATTGTTTGTGAACAGTCTACAGGTCACAATTTTTATCCGATTTCAATGAAACTTAAAACATAGGTTTATCACCCTAAGATCTCGGTTCCTTTCGATATTGGCATGTATCGGACTGTAACTTCATGGGTTATGGCCCCTGATTGTACGAAAAATCACGTTTTTTAGCTTGTGAACAGTTTAGAGGTCACAATTTTGAACCGATTTGGATGAAACTTGAAATGTATGTTTATAACCCAAAGATCTTGGTTCTTTTCGATATTTGCGCCAATCGGATCGTAACTTCCTGAATTATGGCCCCTGATTGTCCGAAAAATCGCCCTTTTTAGCTTGTGGTCCCTCTGGAGGTCAAAATTGTTATCCGATTTAAAAAAACGTTTGATTATATCACCGTTTCATGGTTATGAAGGTCGAGTTCGAATTTCGTGAAAATCGGACCAAAATTGACGGACAAAATGGCCGCCATTTGTACGCGAATAGTGTGAAAATATGTTAAATCAAGGTTGTGAACAGTGTAGAGGACACAATTTTGAACCGATTTGGATGAAACTTGAAATGCATGTTTATAACCCAAAGATCTTGGTTCCTTTCGATATTTGCGCCAATCGGATCGTAACTTCCTGAATTATGGCCCCTGATTGTCCGAAAAATTGCCCTTTTTAGCTTGTGGTCCCTCTGGAGGTCAAAATTGTTATCCGATTTAAAAAACCGTTTGATTATATCACCGTTCCTTGGTTATGAAGGTCGAGTTCGAATTTCGTGAAAATCGGACCAAAATTGACGGACAAAATGGCCGCCATTTGTACACGAATAGTGTGAAAATATGTTAAATCAAGGTTGTGAACAGTGTAGAGGACACAATTTTGAACCGATTTGGATGAAACTTGAAATGCATGTTTATAACCCAAAGATCTTGGTTCCTTTCGATATTTGCGCCAATCGGATCGTAACTTCCTGAATTATGGCCCCTGATTGTCCGAAAAATTGCCCTTTTTAGCTTGTGGTCCCTATGGAGGTCAAAATTGTTATCCGATTTAAAAAAACGTTTGATTATATCATTGTTCCATGGTTAAGAAGGTCGAGTTCGAATTTCGTGAAAATCGGACCAAAATTGACGGACAAAATGGCCGCCATTTGTACGCGAATAGTGTGAAAATATGTTATATCAAGGTTGTGAACAGTGTAGAGGACACAATTTTGAACCGATTTGGATGAAAGTTGAAATGCATGTTTATAACCCAAAGATCTTGATTCCTTTCGATATTTGCGCCAATCGGATCGTAACTTCCTGAATTATGGCCCCTGATTGTCCGAAAAATTGCCCTTTTTAGCTTGTGGTCCCTCTGGAGGTCAAAATTGTTATCCGATTTAAAAAAATGTTTGATTATATCACCGTTCCATGGTTATGAAGGTTGAGTATGAATTTTGTGAAAATCGGACCAAAATTGACGGACAAAATGGCCGCCGTTTGTACACGAATATTGTGAAAATATGTTATATAAAGGTTGTGGACCTTATAGAGGTCACAATTTTGAACCGATTTTGATGAAACTTGACATGTATGTTTATAACCCAAAGATCTTGGTTCCTTTCGATATTTGCGCCCATTGGATCATAACTTCCTGAATTATGTCCCCGGATTGTCCGAAAAATCGCTTTTGTTCGCTTTTGGTCCCTCTGGAGGTCAAATTTATTATCCGATTTAAAAAAACGTTTGACTATATCACCGTTACATGGTAATGAAGAGAGAGTTTGAATTACGTGAAAACCGGACTAGAATTGACGGACAAAATGGCCGCCGTTTGTACACGAATAGTGTGAAAATATGTTATATCAAGGTTGTGGACCCTATAGAGGTCACAATTTTGAATCGATTTTGATGAAACTTGACAGGTATGTTTTAAACCCAAAGATCTTGGTTCCTTTCAATATTTGCGCCCATCGGGTCATTACTTCCTGAATTATGTCCCCTGATTGTACGAAAAATCACCCTTTTTAGCTTGTGGTGCCTCTGGAGGTCACAATTATTATATGATTTAAAAAAAAAAGTTTGATTATAAAAACCAAACAAATTCTAATGATTTTCTGATAATTCCTTAATATGCGACAATTCTTGTTGACTGCCCGGACGATTTGGCTGCTGTGTGGGCGTATGTTTCGTTGCCTGGCAACCTATTTTTATTCAGATGATGGTCAATTGTATATTTTAGGTGGTGCTGTATCGATGTTTAGTGGGTTTCCGTCCGCAGGTATAAGATCGGGCGTCAGTCAACTAGTACATAAAGATGAACATGGTATGCTTTAACTTTATTAAAACTAAAAGCCAGGGTTAGGGTTTACAGTTAGGGTTGGGTTGAGTTGAGTTGAGTTAGGTTAGGGGATAATTACTAGTTTCTGCCCCGGCCCGCCCAGAATGGTACGCTTTAAAGTTATTAAAACTTAAAGACACATTATTGGAGATAAGATAAAGAGGCGGCAGTCAAATTAATCCACTATTAGCCGAGAACGAAGGGAGTGGAACATTCATATAACCTCGGTCATCATTACTGAAATCATTAATATAAAAAGCATAGTCTCGATTATCCACTTGATTGATTTAATTATCAATGGCCATTAAGCGGCATATAGGAATTAAATCCACCAACATCGATGCCTTTACATCAAGAGTTTATTATGGTCTGGATAAGTCAATTAATGTCTAATTGATTATTTAGATAACATTTCAGGCCTAAAGAAAGACTTGTAATAAACAGATTTTGCTCTTGCATAATGCTATTTTAAAGTACCATGTGTTTGTGAGCAGTTGGCTGATCGAAGGCCTTTCATAAGGTCTGTAATTGAGTCAACTGGTGTGGTTTTGTTTCCCCGCCTGTAAGTTACAAGGAGTAGAGTAGCCTGTCAATACCCAAGGGTTTTCTTCACATCTTCTGGTGTCCTCCCACTGTTAAAGAACCCTACATGAAAGGGAATTATTGAAATAGAATTGAATCATATGAACTAGTTTGTGTTAAATGGATGTAAAACTACTTTTCTCCATCTCTCTGTCCATGCGTTTGTCTCGCAGTGAAACATAATTTTAAACAAATCTATTGAAAACTCTGAGATTTTCACAAGGTTTTCAGTAATAGGGGAGTAACTCTGGAATGGAAGGTTGCGAGCATTACATATTGATAGATTGTATAATAGGTGAAATAAGATGGGGGCTTAATTGTGAATTTGATCATGGCAGTGATAAAAACATTTCTTCTGAAATTAAGCCCAAGGCTGAAATTCGAAAAGAGGAAAAAAGAACAAACATTTAGATTATTTTCATAATTGTCACATTTCGTGTCTAAGATGTCACCTGCAATTGGAGTTCAATAAGTTTTATAGATATGAAACCCTCCCGTGGCACTAACAGTATAATGTTCACCAATTCAATGAGACTGCATCAATGTCAACAGATGTTGTTTGAAAATTTAATAGGGAGACCACTCTAAAATAAATTTTGAATTTAAGCCCAGGGGCTTAATTTCAAAATTTAAACTCGTTATTAAGCCCATGTTCTTAATAACGGGAGGGCTTAAATACGAGGATTCCTGGTAACGTCCTACTCGTCTGCACCGACTGGGCTAAGAAAGATTGGCGTACTCCATACAGTGCGCTATGAGGGAAATTTTGCCCAGACAGTGGCACTACAGCCTACTCTTATTTTAAGTAGGGTTCTTTTACATGAGAACTTATTTGTCTCACCTGAACAACTATAGCCTACTTTGTCCTCGTCATGTCCGGCATCCTGCACCACAGACAAGGAGAAACTAGAATGGAAAAACTTGAGACACTTTCCCAACCAACAGTGGAAGCGAATTTGAGACCGTTGGGACTGCCTTAGCGATCCAGCATCTTACTCAATGAGCCACTGCGACTTCCCCGAAACATGATTAACCACGTTTTGTTTTTATTTCAGGTCGATTATTTGGTTTAATAGCATCATTAGAAAGTATCGCCACCATCATAGCTACCGTGATATTTAACTATGTGTATCCAGCCTCACTTTCATTTTATCCTGGCTTCTGCTTCCTGTTGTTGGCGGCCATTGTTATTATTGGATTGTTCATCATTCTGTAAGTACTTAAAGGGGAAACTCCAGATTTAGCTAGAATCTCCAGGGGGTGGTAGGGGGTGGATGGCTGAATGGCTAGCACGTTGTATCATAAAAAACTAATTGCATGACTTTCATAAAAACGGCTACAACGTAACAATACTACATTCACTGATTTTATTTCCTTAAATCACTGTCCAAAGTTTTAGTGAAGACAGATTAAACGCTCACTTCAACCAGAACACTGGTTATGTAACAACTCTTCCAGATTCTAGTGTAGTAAAGAAAATTAAACAAAATTTTGAACTATGAAAAACAAAACGAAATAAGATGTGTGTTTTATTTAGATCGAGCAAAACCGCTTGTTATTTCTTCATGTATAAATTATAATTGTTGTTTACTTCCAGGTGGCTACGTATTAAAATGCCAATACCAAATTATTATGGTAAATTTGAAATGAGTGAATCTTCAACAAGCAGCAATGATGACTTGTCATCCTCTACAACAATCAATGGATTAAATACTCTTTAAAGGGCCAATCCGGATAACTTTTGGGGGAATAAAACTGCTTAATTTTGTGTTAAGATCCTTTAAAATCCATAACCTAAGGCCCACCTACTAGTACTAACACGATATTTGTGATACGCTTGTAAATATCTTAAACCGGACAGTCTTCATCTGGAAATGGAGACCGTTGTATTATACAGTATCTATAAAAATAATATGTAGGTGAAATTTACCTTTTGTTATCAAGTACAGTGCATGGGTCATTCACTGTATAGACCTCTCACGAAACGTTTATCAGGTCACCCAATGAAAAAATTGACCCGAAATCTTAAAAGGGTTACGTGTCCGGAAAAGCAGTGTTGATGTACACGCCCAAACGACTCAATATTCTGAGCTGAAATTTTGAGACAAGGTAAATATACCATGTCACTATATTTTGGTCCATAAATTTCACAAATACTCGGGCTTTTGAGACTCTGTTCTTATCGGGATTGTCCCTTTAACTACCTGGAATGATCGAATGGTTGCTTCATAAGGTCTGTCATTGAGTCAAGTGGTGTGGTTTCAATTCCTTACTTGACTAGGTGTTGGGATGTCCCTCCAGCCTCATCGGTTTCCTCCCACAGCTAAAGACACCTATGCACAAGCGAATTATTGAAATAAAAACTGAACGATATGCTAGTCCTGAAATGATCTAGTTTGTGTCCAGTGGATGTTAACCTCTCTCTCTCTCCCTCCCCCACTCTCTCTCTCTCCTTCCCTCTCTCTCTCACACATAACCTTTGTTTATCTCTGGTTTGTAAACCTGCGGGGGTCACTTTGGCTTAATGGATGAGGCGCTGGTTGGTTAGTCTGGAGGTCGGGTGTCCGATTCCTGCATTGGCCGAGAAAGTTCATCTCGATTTTCCGGCGTGATTTCCCCTTGTCAGTGATGCAGAAGGAGGGCCTGACAAGGACAGCTGCCTAGTCATTCAGATGGGACAAAAAACCGAGGTCCTGTGTACACATTGGAGTGCACGTAAAAGATCCCTTGGCAGTTGGAATTCGATATAACAGTAGGCCGTAGCGCCGCTGCCCAGGCAAAAATTTCCCTCATAGCACACTATATGGCGTATGCCCGTCTTCCATTAGCCCAGGTTAGGTGCAGAAGAGTAGGACGTTAAACTCCATTTTATTTCATTTGTAAACATGACTCCACAGTTTTTGATCTTTTTATGTTTTTATCCCGTCGTCTTCTCTTCTTTTTTTCATGTTTCTATTTAAATATTTATCTCCTCATATCATCGTTTACCCTGTGCTTGATAACGACAAGAGGACACTTGTTGAAACGTTGCAGTATTAAAGCTGCTAGTGATTGTTATCCATAAAATTGTGTTCATGTTTTTTCAGGGCATTTGTGACTGAAAAATCAGTTTTGTATAAAATAAATAAGCAGTGTAGATAACTGATCAGTTTGAATTTTGCTGTCCGCTAAAGTTAGTGAACTGGTTATAAACTTATGCGGTGAGCTTTTGACTCTTTAGATGTTAAATGTTATGACATCAAAGACAAATCAAAATTGTTTGATTAACCATTCCAGTAATTAAAATCGAACTTCGTTAATTAAACTGCCATTTTGCACGGCCACACTGTACTGTATCATTCTTTATTCACCAACAGTCTATAAAATAAAATAAATATTTATGATTGTTAATTTTCTAACGTTGGTCACGGTGGCTAAGTGGGTAAGACGCTGGCTCGCTAGCCTGGAGGTCAGGTGTTCAAATCCCTGCATTGGCCGAGAAAGTTCATCCAGATTTTCAGTTCAGGTGTGGTTCTCTCCCTTGTCAGTGATACAGGACAATGTGCTTGTGCACGTAAAATATCCCCCTTGACAGTTGGAATTCGACATAAGAGCAGGCTGTAGTGCCGCTGTCCAAACAAAATTTCCCTCATAGCACACTGTATGGCATATGCCCAGTACGGAGCAGAACAATAGGATGTTAAACCCCATTTCATTTGTTTGAATTTAATGAAGATAGGTTGCCAGGCAACGAAACATACGCCCACAGCAGCTAAATCGTCCGGGCAGTCAACAAGGGTTGTCGCATATTTTTACTTTTTTTGCTAATGAAACATTTGTAATACACTAAAAACTGATTAAGAGTAACGGCTCATTATGTAATTATCAGAAAATCATTAGAATTTGATTGCTTTTTATAAAGTGTTACCCCACACTAACAATTAGTATATACATGAAACATTTAATATCATGGATTTAGCTGTTCAGTTATTAAAATTCATTGAAAATCAAAATACTTGTTCGTTTCAACACCTTAAACTCTGTGTATCAATCTAAAGTCAATCGGATGATAAGTTTAGCCTCTATAGCGTAACAAGATTTTTTGAAGTTATCAAGGGAGATAACTCTGGCAATAATTATCTTAAATCTCTGAAAATCAATAGGCTTCTTCGTCTCATGACCCTAAACACTGTGTGTTAATTTAAAGTCGATCGGATATTAACTTTGGCCTCTAGAGCTTCCACAGGATTTTTTCGAAGTGATCAAGGGCCATAACTCTTGCAGCAATTATTTCAGAAAATCACTGAAAATCGATAGACGACTTAGTCTCATGACTGTGAACACTTTGTATAAATTTGAAGTCAATCGGATATTAACTTTGACCTCTAGAGCATCCACTGTGTATAAATTTAAAGTCAATCGGATATTAACTTTGGCCTCTAGAGCCTTCCGCAGGATTTTTTGAAGTGATCAAGGGACATAACTCTGGCACTAATTATCGGGAATCGCTGAAAATCAATAGGATTCTTTGTCTCATGACCTTAAACACTGTGTATAAATTTAAAGTAAATCGGATATTAACTTTGGCCTCTAGAGCGTCCACAAGATTTTTTGAAGTGATCAAGGGCTATAACTCTGGCACTAATTATCGGAAATCGCTGAAAATCAATAGACTTCTTCGTCTCATGACCTTAAACACTGTGTATAAATTTAAAGTAAATCGGATATTAACTTTGGCCTCTAGAGCGTCCACAAGATTTTTTGAAGTGATCAAGGGCTATAACTCTGGCACTAATTATCGGAAATCGCTTAAAATTAATAGGCTTCTTCGTCTCATGACCTTAAACACTGTGTATAAATTTAAAGTCAATCGGATATTAACATTGGCCTCTAGAGCGTCCACAAGATATTTTGAAGTGATCAAGGGCCATAACTCTGGTAGTTATTATCGAAAATCGCTGAAAAACAATAGGCTTCTTCGTCTCATGACCTTAAACACTGTGTATAAATTTAAAGTCAATCGGATATTAACTTTGGCCTCTAGAGCGTCCACAAGATATTTTGAAGTGATCAAGGGCCATAACTCTGGTAGTTATTATAGGAAATCGCTGAAAATCAATAGGATTCTTCGTCTCATGACCTTAAACACTGTGTATAAATTTAAAGTAAATCAGATATTAACTTTGGCCTCTAGAGCGTCCACAAGATATTTTCAAGTGTTCAAGGGCCATAACTCTGGCACTAATTATCGGAAATCGCTGAAAATCAATAGGCTTCTTCGTCTCATGACCTTAAACACTGTGTATAAATTTAAAGTCAATCGGATATTAACTTTAGTCTGTAGAGCGTCCACAAGCAATTGTGGACGCCGGACCGACGGACGGGGGCGACGACAATATACGACCACATTTCAATGTGGGCGTATAAAAAATTGAAGGCTTGTGTACTTATTGCGTGCATGTAAAAGAGCCTTCGACGAAAAATCGATGAAAAATAGGCCGAAATGCTTGTGTGTCCAATTTCCCTGATTGCATCGTGTGCAGCGTATGCACATTCTGTTGATGGTGCACTGTCCAACAGAGGTGGGTACTTCAGATGCAACTCAGATTCAAGGCCTACTTAAAGCGAGAATATCATATTTTCTAAGGAAGTCAAAACATAATTATTTCGACGTCTTTTGTTCAATAGATTGTCAACTCACTATTATACAATCACAGGCACTATTACCCACACTAAAAAATCAATGACACAGGAAATAATAACACAGTTACCTCCCTTGTTTCTTAAACTTAAAGAGAGAGAAATGTGGTTTAACGTCGACTGGACACAAACTGGGTCATTTCGGGACTAACATACGGTTCAATTTTATTTCAATAATTCACTTGCGCGTATGGGTCTTTAGCAGTGGGAGGAAACCGGAGTACCCAGAGGAAACCCACGAGATTGAGAAGGCGCCCCTATCTCCATGCCACATACGCTCACACCAGGGATCGAAACCACAGACGCAAACCAGACGTGTTAAACTTATGACATGAGACTCAACTCGACACTCTTGACAACAACTTGGGACCTAACTCGACTTAAGTTTAAGACATGGAAATCAATTCGACTCGGTACTCTTGACAACAGCTTGAAACTGGACTCAATACTCTAGACAATGACATGGGACTCATCTCAGATCGGTACTCTAGACAATGACTTGGGACTCAACTTGGTTCTCTTGTCAGCAACTTGGGACTCTACTCGGAACCGAGGTGCTGTGACTTGGTACTCTACACGAACTACAGTGGATGTGACTTGGGACTACAGGTCCCACAACTTGCTCCTGTCTCCGCTGTTCTGACAAGATTCTCTTACCAAACCTTAACAATAAAATTCTCGCTCACCATACCATGGTGATCTGGTATGAAAAAAGATAAGTTGCCAGGCTACGAAACAAACACCCACACCATACCATGGTAAACTGGTGTGAAAACAACAAGTTGTAAAATAATGTTTATTACATAAAACACATAAATTAAAGATATGATTATAATTAAGATATCAGGATAATATTTATATTTATATCTATCACAGAAAAATTGGAAATCATCAACATTATTATACAATTAACTTCTTCATACCATACATTCATTAGTCTCGATGCTCCATTATTATACAATTAACTAATATACATTTCTCCATACCATACATTCATTACAGCCCTGATGCGCCATATTAAACAATAGGAATCACATTATCATCAGTCAAATGAAGAAAGATGCTAGGTTGTGTCATTGGTGTAACTGCTTACAAAATCAAAGGATTGGAATATCTTGTACAACAACAGGAAGCACATACCCTAGTAACTACAAAATTTGATCTTAAATCAATTTTGATAAAAAAAAAGTGAGTTACTAGGTTTTGACTTTTGATAATTCAGAATGTTTTCCATGTGCAGGTTTTTCGCCCTTTAAGTGGAAAACATGGGTTAACAAGTTGTTAATGATTCCCGGATAGCTTATACAAGATTTTTTATTTCTTAATGTCAATAATTGAATTGTCAGGTGTTGTTACAAATATAAACATAACTGTATTTATTCTGATTTTAAAGGGACTATCCCCGATTTGTACAGAGTCTCAAAAATAAAAATCAAAGAACATATGAAATTTAAGTGCCAAAATATAGAAGAGCGGTGTATTTACCTTGTCTCAAAATTCCAGCTTAAAATATCCAGCTCTTTGCACATGAACGTCAAAAATGCTTATCCGGACACGTAAATGCTCTAAGTCAATTAAAAAACATTGCACAAGGGCTTCATAAAAAAGGTTCAAGGGCAATAGCTTGTTAAAAATAAAACTCTGTAATTAAAATATATTACCAGAGAGTTAACATGAACACAAAGTTAAACACAAACAAGTGAAAGTTTTTTGGACTAGTTTTCAAAGATTTGATACTCAGTCACCCAAGTTTGACAAACAAAAAATAGTAAAATTCTAAGTCGAAGGCATTTTAAATTTGAGGTGGCACAACATTTCATATATTTGTTAGTTTCGTTTTTAAAGATATTTTATTCACTAAAAATTAATAGGAGATCTGGTAACAAAACCCATTGATTTGTTGTTTCCTTGCATTATCATCATAGGGGGCATTGCATCATTGAAATAATTTAGCACATAAAATTAAATAAAACCTTGCTCTGTTGTCTATCAGACATACTGACAAATAATAAAAAATCTTGTGAATAAGAGAATTAATCGGTCAAGAATTTACCCCGGAAACTGAGGATTGGACAAACATGACAATAAGACATAACCACGTAGAATGTGGATGTATAAAAGTTATAAAAACAAATATTTAAATATTTGGCAATCTGTGAATCAGGAATGTACAATAAAACTCTACATGGTTTAAAACTCCTTGAAATAATCACACAGGTGTCCTGAATACAATCTGGTACTAAAACAAAGTATTTGATGTTTTTTTGCCAACATTAAAGATGCTTTATGTAATTTTTTGATGGTTAAGTATCCAATGTTTTTTGACCTTAAAGATCCATTGCGATCTTCAATAATTTGGTTTACTGTTGGGAAAAAATTGAGCAATCAGTGAAGCGTGTGTAGAAATTAACGCGGGATGAGTACAGCTGGCTGACAAGAAACAAACTGGAAGTGAGATCGGCTGACCTTTCCAGGTCGTAAGCCTCCATGTCCGCCATATTTATTCCACAAATTTGAAACAAGTATGGCGGCTTGGGGGCGTTAACTTTTTTTAAAAATAAATCATTTCTGTATTTTTGTAACCAGAGTTAAGCATTAGGATCAATTCTTTACAGAATACAAAGGGGCAAAACTCTTGTTTAGGCAGACAGATTCAGACCACAATTAAAAATCCATTGTCGATGAAATATTCAAATTCGTACGTTAATAAAATAGGTGCACCATGTTATTTTTAATACTTAATTGCTGTGCAGTATTCGATTTTATGTCTGTAATATTCCTACAAAATAACGCAAACTGGTCTGTGCACAATTTTACCCCATTGTGTACTCTATTTTATTTACCCATTCACACTAAATAGGAAATATTTTTTCATCCAGATGGACTACCAACACATTTTTTTTCTTAATAATTTAGAAAATTGCTTTAAAAAATTTAATTTGCAAAATAAAAGAGTTAAAATTTAGAGCTTATTAACTCTCTGCGATCGATGTCATACCGCTAAGTGATCGCATAGTGGCCACACAAATATTTACTGGTAATCAGTAAATACAGTTTACATATACAGCTACGGTAACATCGGATTATAATACAAATCTATATAATTTTCTAATAATTTCAACGGCCTACATCACATTAAGATCTGACCAGTTGTACTGGAAGATCAAGTCAGGGGTCATACGAGTGGCTTTTTACCCTATGACATAAGACATTGATTAATCAATCAGAATTTGCCGTCACAGACTGTTTCATTTGGCTAATTCCTCACATCAACTTCCAAATTGCAGTTTAGTAAAGACAAGTAAAAAACGAAATGAAACAAAATAGTATCTGTGTTTTAATCAGATAGCTACGGTAATTTGTTAGCCGAGTAAAGTTAAAATATTGCACAAGTTATAAAATACAGCATTTTCCAAATCAATATGAAATTTAAAACTATTGTACAAAATATCTATTTTCTATTTCTTTTGATTTTTGAATAATTAAAAAACAAAGTTAATTAAATCAATTAATCAAATAAAAACATCCACATGATAAATAGTGTTTCATTAAGGCAGACACCAGCTTGATAACAACTGCAGTCTTTGATTCAAATTAGTTTTAATCGCAGGAATTCTTATAGACAAGGTGGCGACTCTACTGTATGTAACTGCCCCCAACCCTAACCCTGTATCAAATTAATATATATTAATGGTCAAACGCTTATTTAAAGCCAAATATTTAAAGTTATTAAACTATAGTACATACTTATGGAAGCACAATTACTGATTTATTTAGGCGACGTTTTGAAGAATATTCTCTCAACGCTTTCAAGCAAGTACAGTAATACTGATAACGAAATTCCAAATCTTGGGTCATTTTAGTTAATATTCAAATTTCTAGAAATTGTGAACCTTTCAAATAATTTCATTTTTTGTTTGTCTATATCTGAATATATTAGTCGTTTTTGCTGAATTAATAATAGTACATATTTACTCTGGCTTATTTTGGAATCTTTACTTTACAATGTGGGTATTTATCATGTATCTTATCTGAATAAAATACATCCAACATGGGGGCAAAAACATCGAATCCAACTCTGTTAATTAGTCAAATTAAAAACATTTATATGAATATACGACTTCTGAATTTTATTAACATGCTACGCTTCAATACCTATACAGGTATCGTTATCAAGCAAATAATGTAGTATATCCATATAAGTGTGTTTATTTTTAGTGAAATCTATTTCTATATATGGATTATAATATTAATTGTTATGTACCAAAATATCTGGTTGAATATCCGAGAAAAAACAGTTTACAAATTTGTGTCGACAATATTAAGTACCGGTACTTCTAGACATTATTTTTAGAAATTTACTTACCTAAGGCCACCCATTTTTGATTATTAGTTTCACGGATTTTTAGGACATAGAATTGATGATGTCGGTCGAAATAAAAAAAAAAAAAAAGATGTCAGTGTCTTATTTTTTTTATTTTTTAAAGAGCAAAATTTTGATGTCGGGCTATAATAAAAAAATAATTTTTCGACTAATGATTAATTTTACCAGATCATATATCGATGTCATAGTTCTAAAAGGTCTTAAGCGTCAAAAATTGTTGGATTTAGTTTTTGAGATATGAGAGGAAAACCTATTTCAATCTCAATAACGCAATAAGGATATCAACATTTTAATAGCAATGTTTTTATGACAGTTACGACCTTACAGTTCTGAAATTTTGCATAGAGAAGGCTCTAAATGTGATTAGTCATTTATATGCAAAAAAGCTATTTGGGTCATAAGTGGCACTTACAACCTTCTAGAACTATGGCATCGATATATATACTTAGTTTAATACAGACTTGTTCTTTTCATTATACTATTAATCTTAATATATGTTTTTTTGCACTTTAACTTTGATACTATTTAAGGGGATTTTAAAATCCTGTATATCTTTTTTTCTCTATAATCGGTTTATTAGAGAATAAGGCAGATATCAATGAGTTTAAAGTCAAATTACATAATTGATCTTTTTACTTCTGTATGGTTCTATTGTCTAATTATACCAGGAAGACTTTGTAAATTTTTGAACGGTTAAGTTTTATTATAGCCAGATAACCTAATTGGTCTATGAACGTCTTTCATATCATTATTCTTGATTTGACCATTGTCAAGCGGTATCACGTCATTTGGGACTCACGTCATTTGGGACTCAACACAAACGACATTTTGTGACCCAGTTGACGACGTTTGTGACTTCATTGGCGTCATTTGGGACTTCATTGGCATCATTTGGGACTCAACACAGACGACATTTGGGACTCAATATAAAACGACATTTGGGACCCAATATAAACGATATTTGGGACCAGTGTACGACACAAACGTCGGTCCGTTGGCCCGATTTATCGGAGGGCCGCTGCTTGCCTATTTGTGCATTTCGCTCGGGAATCGCGCTTCTTTGACGCTCCGTATGAATTCCAGGTACCGGTAGATATTAAGTTAATAATTAGATCATACATTTAATGGTTTTGCTGACCAGTTGTTAGTGAAATTTAAATCTTAGTTGAATATAATCCTCTGATAGAACACCAAAATACGCCGAGAAACAGTCATTAATAATAATATATTTTTTCCGCCATTGCCAAATCCGCCGATGACACGTGACATTGATTGGAATATCTAGGTCAATAAGCCGGCGATGCTACGTTTAATTTTAAGTATCATCTAGTTCTACCATTATAATTTTTTATATACACGTGCTGACAGAGGCTTAGTTTTAAACTTATTGTCGTTACTATTATTGAAAGGTAGGACTATCTGGCATAGTCGTACTCGTACGGAATTTTATTTTAAAGCAATTTCAATTATGGTTGTCACATGACCACTGTGCCGTACGTGTGTCTATCATGGACGAATGAATAAAAACATTTGAAAGTTATGTGACAGACAAAAACTACAAATTGTGTTATGAAAAAATAAATGTATTGGTAAAATAAATAATTATAAGACTCGTACACAATTTAATCATATGCAAGAGAAGACGACTCAGCAGCCATCTTCAATGTTATTATTGTTGATCCGATTTTTCGTGTCACCACGAGGTAACGGAAATTGGCATGCCCGTAAGTCGCAAATTGGTTAATTCCCGCCTGAGCCATGCTCGTATACTGTCGTAAAATATTACCAGAAAGTGACTGCCGTGATTATAATCTGCCAAAACTCCGGTATGGCGGTATTTTAAAACGAAAAGAAGCTTCGATGTAATTGTAAGCAATTTTTTTCAGAATCACATTTCGTTATATGCTTCGGCGGTTTAAATAAAAATAAAAAAACACACGCATTTTTTATTTTCCCAGCGGCAGTTTTGAACTGTCGTCGGCGGATCCGTGAACCGAATAATCAAAAATGGGTGGCCTAATACAAATTAAAAAATTTACTGACCTAAAAATAGATTTATTTCATCACTTGTTATTTTTTGTCCAAATGGCTTGATTGCACTATCATTAAAAATTTTAATTTTTTTTTTTGGGGGGGGGGGTATTAGTTGTCAATATTGATGGCTTATTATTTGTTATTTGTTAAAAATGGCTATCAATTTTTGGGGATTGTATATTATATGGCTGTCAAATTTTGGGGGAGTCGGGGGGTGGAGACAATTTACTTATCTTCATCATTATTTTGAATCTCTGGCTGTTCATCTCCAGAAGTCTGTTTAAAGTCCCGATCCTGAGTTACCTCCCATGACGTGGAATCAGACGATCCCGAATCAGAATTTCTCTTCTTTGACTCTTTAGTATTCAGCAGAACTGGTTCGTCAATACTTGATGAGGAATCTTCACTTTTTTTAAAACTTGATTCCGGTTGGTCTGTTTTCCTTTCATCATCTAATTTGATGTCATCCAATGAAACTTCGATGGCTTCTTCTTCACTTGAATTACTGTCTTCTACCGCACTCTCAATTTTCGCTACATCATCTGACTCTGTACTCGTGACCATGACAGGGGAATCACTCTCTGTAGAGTTACCTTCCCTAGGTGCCAAGATTTCAGGTGGAGTTTCCATAGTTACAGACTCTGAACTTGTAACCATGACAGGTGATTCACTTTCTGTTGAGTTATCTTCCCTTGGTGATTGAGTCGTTTCCACGGTTAAAGAATCAATTTTTTGATCGTTAGTGTCTGAAGACGTATCGCTCTTGGCATCTTCAATTCCTTTGGCTACATCTTGGTAACCATGGAGATTTACATGTTCAAACTCATTTGTAGCCGTTACTGACTGGGTAATGGGGACTACACCATTTTTGTGTTCAGGTTCACCAGTCGACTTAAAACCCTGTGACGTGAGGGAACCTGCTAGGGGGACCAGACTGTGCGAGTCCTCTCTGGTGATCTGTGGAAGTTGCTCGGAGTTCGTCGATAGAAGACTGCGGGTGTCAGGAGTCTCGATGACATGCAGAGGAACGTGACGTCCCACTTCCACAGAACTAGTCAAACTGTGTCTGAAATTAAAATCAAGAAATCTAACAATATTGGATCATTATTCATTTGAGAATTTAAAAAGAACAGCCACCATTTAAATATGTTAGATATGGTAGCGGGCAAACAAGAGAAAGAGGGAGAGAGAGATAGTTGAAAGATCACCAGAGAAACTTATTAAATTTTTAACTAATACAAGTAATTATGTCAACATATCCTTTCCATAAGTATATCACTTCTTTGTTATTAATTTAAGCCGTTCTCTGTGAATAGTTGTAACTTTCTGTAAATAAACAATCTCTGACGTCATTTTAGTCCTTCTGCTCATATTCTAGTCTATATTTCTATGAACAGAAGGACTAAAATAACGTTACAGAGTGTTTATTGACGGAAAAGTATGACTACACATTAATTCCACATTTATGAAGATGACAGGCCTATAATCAACTCACTGGACCATTTGATGACTGTGATTATCAATGGATTTAACCACAATGTTAGCAATGACAATAGAGACAACACTTTTCCTATAAGTTGGATCAAAATAATGTAATTTGACTGAAATTTTCAGTCTGTTCCCTTTCATAATCGCGTTTCTAACTATTATAGCCAGAACTGTCAGCTCGTTATCTACATAATGCATGTTTAAATGTATAAATCGTTCCTAAGATAATCGCGACTTACCGATCACTAGCCGTACTTTCTAAAAACAGATGATTATCAGCCACCCGATCACCAGCCATATCGGTCATCTGTATTTCTTTAACTTGTCCTAGCGCCATCTGGTTACTCAAGGTCAACGTATGAACTCTCTGTTGTAAAATCTGATGATCAGACTTTAAACTTCCTCTAAAAGACAAAATTTCATCAGTTTATATTCACCGTACGTAGGACAAAACAGTCAATATTGCGTTATTTTTAAGTGTTGGTAATAAAAGAGAGAATAAGAGTTTAACGTTCACTTGACAAAAACTACTTCATTTCGGGACTAACATATGGTTCAACATATGGTTCACAGTTGTACGTGGCAAGAAGTAGGATCGCCTATCCAACCTTGTGGGTTTTCTTTGGGTACCCTGGTTTCCTCCCACTGCTAAAGACCTCTACGCACAAGCGAAGAATTATTGAAATAAAATTAAAACCATATGTTAGTCCCGAAATGACCTAGTTTGTGTCGAGTGGCCATGAAACCCCATTTCTCTCTCTCTCACACATGCAAGACCCGAAGGTTGGATAGGTGACCCTACTCTTGTCAGATACAATCATGGACAAAACAGTCAATATTGCGTTATTTTTAAGTGTTGTTATTAAGGGAGAGAATAGGGCTTTAATGTCCACTTGACACAAACTATTTCATTTCATTTCAGGGAACTTTATCTCAATAATTTGCTTGCAATTAGGGATCTTTAGCAGTGGGAGGAAGCTGGAAGGTTGGATAGGCGACCCTACTCTTGTCACATACAATCATGGATTCAAAACCACGCAACTTGACTCAATGACAGGCCTTATGATTTAAAGTGCATATGATAAACCTTTCGGCCACATGACCCCTTCGTTCCTCAATCATTGGCCGTGTGTTTTAAAACATCTGGATGTTGCTAGATTACTTTACTATTCCTGAACTATGGCTACATTATCTACAGATACATGAACTGTAGCATATAATCACAGGTTGTTCCATAGCAACCTCCACAGAAACCATTGACATTGAATGAACCTTGAACTTGGCAACTTGATTATCTCAGGTAGACATTTTAGTTCGAAAGCGCAAGACTTGGTATTCGCGAAGACCAAGGAATCTGATGGCCTCCCAAAAATATGCAGGGTATTACGTGAAGGCCTTGACAAAATGTACATAGTTTAATCATAACTTGTTGTAACTGAGCTTGTGGTTCTATAATAACTTATTGTAACTTACAACTGAGCTTGTAGTTCTATAATAACTTATTGTAACTGAGCTTGTGGTTCTATAATAACTTATTGTAACTTACAACTGAGCCTGTAGTTCTATAATAACTTATTGTAACTTACAACTGAGCTTGTAGTTCTATAGTAACTTATTGTAACTTACAACTGAGCTTGTAGTTCTATAATAACTTGTTGTAACTGAGCTTGTGGTTCTATAATAACTTATTGTAACTTACAACTGAGCTTGTAGTTCTATAATAACTTGTTGTAACTGAGCTTGTGGTTCTATAATAACTTATTGTAACTTACAACTGAGCCTGTAGTTCTATAATAACTTATTGTAACTTACAACTGAGCTTGTAGTTCTATAGTAACTTATTGTAACTTACAACTGGGCTTGTAATTCTATAATAACTTATTGTAACTTACAACTGGGCTTGTAGTTCTATAATAACTTGTTCTAATTGATTTCGTTCACGTCTCTGTTCTAATTCAACTCCTCTTAACGACTGGATAAATCTCTGTTTCTCTACATTGGCCTCATCCAACTGTTTCTCTCTCATTCTCAATAATTCTTCCAGATATCCCTAGAATAGAAATAAAATGAAATGGGGTTAAACGTCCTACTGTTCTCTTCCAAACTGAGCTAATGAAGACAGTTATACGCCATACAGTGTGCTATGAGGGACATTTTCTCCAGACAGCGGCACTACAGCCTACTCTTATATCGAATTCCAACTGTCAAGGGATCTTTAATGTGCATGCCAATGTGTACACGGGACATCAGTTTTTCATCCCATATTTATGACTAGACAGTCGTCCTTGTCAGGTCCTCCATCCTGCATCCTGATAAGTTTTAATGAGAGTTAAAGTCCTCAGTCAAACGAGCATCTTTTGACCATTTGACGTCAGACATTGATTAGGGTTGGGCGATAATGAAAAAAAATTATTGTGATAATAATTCATCTAATATCGCAATAAATGATATTATCGTGATAATTGTTTCACGTGTATGGAAGTCAAAATTTGAATACCTGTGATGGAGGAATTTTTTTTAGGCAGCAAATCGTCGCTTGTTATGACTGTTATTGAGTTGCTAACTTTGTTGCTAACGGACATTGACGCCTTGATGGAAATTTACCCTTGACATGCCGGTACGTAAAAATTCTATTTTTAGACTTGTAGATGAATTAAATTCTATCAATAGAATGGTATACTAGCCTAGTTAGTTGAACTAGAATATTAAGTTTTAATATAACGAAAATATGTAACCAGAATTGGCAGGATTCTAAAATCGCTTCTTAATAATCAGAACATTGTAAAAAGTTGACAGTTGCGACTGGGGTAAAATACTGTCCAACCTTGACCTGCCAAACACGCTTTCCTCCTTTACGAATCCAAGCGACGATGTATTATCACACTCTGTGGTATTATCATCGATATTGGTACACGATAATTATCATAATCGTGATAAAAATTTTTTATCACGATATACCAGTTTTTCGATATTTTTAAGGAAGTCCGATATGATAAAATCGTCGATGATTTTATCACGGTATACCGAAATACCGGTACATCGCCCAACCCTAACATTGATTAATCAATCAGCATTGACATCTCTAATGGTTTACGCGTAGTTCCGTGCATCAAAAGGCCAAGAACTGGCTGTATCAGACCCTTTCATTGGCTAATCCCTCACATCCAGAACATGCCAAAGATAACAACTCTTCCAGATCCTAGTGCAGTAAAGATAACTCAAACGAAATGTTGAACTATAAAAAACAAAACGAAATAGGATCTGTGTTTTAATCAGGTTGGTGATGAAAGAAAGTATTGTCTACCTTTTGTTCACTGATACCACGATATTTGTTCTCTAAAGTTTTGTATTTCTGTTTCCATTTATTATCAGAGTTTTCTGAGTCATCTGTGAGAATACTGCTGGTTCGACTTGTGTTACTTAATATATACATCTCCTCTTCATCTCTTGTTGTACTCTCTAAACTAAATATATATATAAACATAACCTCAAAACTAAACATCTATAGCTAATTATATTGTTTGCACGTGACAAGGAGTAGGGTCGGATGGCTAAATAGTTAGTGTCTGATTATATTATCGAGTTTGAAAGTAGATACAACCACGCTTTGCTAACATTGTAAACTTTAATAACTATATCGTCTTTTAACACTTTTATTATGCCATCCGACCCTAACCCACTCTCTTCCCTCCCGCCATATTCACAACTTCTGCTCTTCACTTCCTCTCGCGCATGCGTACACCTCTCTAGCAGACGAGAAACACACAAACAGTTATACATGTAAACAATGCAGTTGACAAGGTTAACAGTTAGCGTATGCGCGCTGTATCATACGATCTCTCATTGAGTCAACTGCATGGTTTCGTTCCCTCGGTTGTATGTGGCAAGGAGTAGGGTCGCCTGTCCAACCTTTAGTTTAAAATAGCATTATGCAAGAGCAAAATCTACTTATTACAGGTCTTTCTTTAGGCCTGAGATGTTATCTAAATAATCAATTAGACATTAATTAACATATCCAGACCATAATAAACTCTTAAAGTCAAGACTAGCCTTCGATGTTGGCGGACTGAATTCCTATATGCCGCTTAATGGCCGTTGATAATTAAATCAATCAAGTGGATAATCAAGACTATGCTGTTTATATTAATGATTTGAGTAATGATGACCGAGGCTATGTGAATATTTCAAACGCTTTTTTCTCGGCTAATAGTGGACCAATTTGACTGAAATTTTCAGCAATTTACCTTTACAATATCTAGTCTTGAACTATTATAGTGAGAACTGCCATCTCTTTATCTTATCTCCCATAATGTAACTTTAAATAGTAGTTGTGTTCCATATTATGTTTTTGTCTTTATTATGTAATTTCTTGCTCCTTGTCGGGGGGTTTGGTGGCCGAATGGTTAGCGTGCCCGAGCTGTATCATACGGCCTGCCATTGAGTTACATGTAACTAGCGTGGTTTCGAATCACCGTTGTACGTGGCAAGGAGTAGGGTCGTCTGTCCAACCTTGTGGGTTTTCTACGGGTACTCCGATTTCCTCCCACTGCTAAAGACCCCTACGCGCAAGCGAATTATTGAAATAAAATGAAACTATATGTTAGTCCCAAAATGACCTAGTTTGTGTCAAGTGGACGTTAAACCCCATTTCTCTCTCTCTTGCTCCCTGTCACAAACAAGCGTGACATTAAATCCAATTTCATTCCAGTTAAGTATGGAATTGACGCAAGACTGTTTCAATGGCATTTAGTAATTGAACTAGAGCATACAGGTGACAATTTTATGGAATACAATTACTGCTTATTACTGAGCAACGTTTCGACTAGGCTTGATAACGACTAGAGAAGCATAGTCGAAACGTCGCTCAGTAATAAGCAGTAATTGTATTCCATAGAATTGTCACCTGTATAGTAATTAATGACATTAATGAAGATGAGATACGTACCTTTGTTGATATCTAAGATAGGGAGTATAGTCTACAGATAACGGTCCAAGTAAATCTATATTCTGACCTTTTAAACAAAAACTGAAAAAAAATAAACAAAATAATATTAAATTTAACCCTTCTGGTATAGTTGATTTCTTATTATATAATTTATTTTCTAATTCATAGGTTATATCATCTGATATAACAACCAGGTTATTTTCAAATAAAACATTTCGAATATTAATGCTATCAACATTAAATGTTTGGGAATTATCCCAATCGCCAAAATAAAGCAAATTCACCCAAAGCTGCCGCTTAGCCTTATTTTGGCTGTTTGAACAATTCCTGAAAATTTCATGATGCTAGCACCTTTATAAGTGAGTTGTCTTTAATGGCATATTGTCAAGCAGTGCCTCCCGGTCAAAAATTTGGTTTATATAATTTATCTCATTGGTTGATTGGACACAACATGGGCTTTAAGTGATTCAAACAATCCATACGACTTTCAGATGCAACAATTTAGACGACTGTTTATATGATACAATGGTTTTATTCGTTGTATTGCAACATTTGTTCCTTCTTAGTAACTTAATAAAATGGCAAGAATTGACCTCAAGGCGACACTTATCATCCCCAGCATTGTGTAATTTTAATGCTGCAGGATCCACCAAGTCTTCGCTTCCTATACAGAGTTATTAGATGGCAACAATAGACCTCAAGGCAACACTTTTCATCTCTGCCTTTGTGTAGTTTTAATGCCGCTGGATCCACCAAGTCCAGGCTTCCTATACAGAGATATTATATATTCTTATTCAGTCACAGATAGGTTTAGATCAGGGGTATCAAATTCATTTCAATTGAGGGGCGACGTGAACAAATTTTGGCATTAAGTGGGCCAGAGGGTTGTGAAAATTCTCCCCCCCCACCCCCCATCCCCCAAAAAAGCCAAAGGTTTAACCCCATGTCATTTCATTTCTACTGTGAAATGCCAGGAAGATCATTTCTACTGTACCTGAAATCTATGGCATTTAAACCGAGTAAAACTCCACAAATCATCGTAGCTTCCTCTGACAACATAATAGCACCATCCATATAAAACTTCCTGTAATATATATAAAAAAAATAGCTTGCCAGGCAACGAAAAATACACCCAGGGTAGGTAAATCGTCTGGGCAGTCAACAAGAGTTGTCGCATATAAAAAACAAATTGATATAAGTCGAACTTATCACAAGACACATTAAGCAAAGTCACATTCATAAAAAGACAGGTGAAATGAAATGGTTTTTAATGTCCTGCTGGGCAATATGCCTAACAGTGTGCTATGAGGGAAATTTTGCCAGGGTAGTGGCATTGTGGCCTACTCAAATTCCAAATGCATAGAGATCTTTAATGTGCATGTCAATATATACATGGAACCTTAGTTTTCTGTCCCCATCAGAACAACTGGTCTACTTGTCAGGCCTTCCGTCCTGACCACTGACATGGGGAAACTGCATCCAAATATCCCAATGAACCTTTTCGGCCAATGCAGGGATCGAATATGCGACCTCCAAAGTAGTGAGCCAGCGTCTTACCCACTTGGCCTCTGTCGATCAGTACAGACTGGACTGCTTGTCATGCACGATCAATACAGGCTGGACTACACAGGTCTACACTCAGCATGCATGATCATTGATCATATAGGCTGGATTACTCAGGTCTACACTCAGATTGCACGATCAGTACAGGCTGGATCACTCAGGTCTACACTCGGCATGCCGAAGGGCTAGGTATTAAGACCCCATAACATAAATGAAAGCTTGAATAATATCAATTTAAACATCTGTAAATTGAAAGTAGAAATGTTATTTCAATCTGTCCTTACTTGGTTAATTTGGTCTGTTTAACGGCTGTTGATAAATATTCTGATAGTCTTTTCTCCATTAACGCACAGCGAATAAACGCTCGGCCCTAAAATACATTCAACATATTTATTATGACAGTTAATATGTATTATTGAAGATTAAATAATGAGCTGACAGTTCTCGCTATAATAGTTAAAAATTAGCTAATGAAACAAGAGTGCAGTTATTGTCATTTGATGAACACTGTAGACTTGATTGTCACTCCTACCATTATTAAGATAATAAACAAAGTCTTGATTATCCATTATTGAATTAAATTATTAACAAGCAATCGTGTTTAAATCCACTGAAAAACAAAAGTATCCGGTGGTTGATTAATGATTTATATCAGATTTAAAGCCAACCAAAAATCGGCATCAGATTAATCGATCGAGTAGCAAGTGGAATCATAATCCAATGAATATAGTGCAGGCTAGGGATGTCATCGAGAGTTGATTATGGCCTGGATAAGTATATCAATGTCTAATTAATAGTTTCTATGACATTTTAGGCCTACAAAAGGACCTGCAATAGGCAGATTTAGCTCTTGCATAATGTATGTTCATTAATGATCATAATAGTAAGATAGATTCATCTGTAAGGGGAGATAACTGTGGGTATACTAACTTTAGCTGTTGTAGATTTAATGTTTTCTATACTATCTATATTATTGATACAACTCTGAGGTATGTTTTTACACGCTGTCCGTAGGTAACCCCAAAAATGAAGTGTTTCAGCTCCCCCATACCAGTTCTTCTGAGCTAAAATAAATAATAATAATAATATCAGTATTTGTATAGCGCATATACAAAGTTTTCAGTTTGTTCTTAAAAACAGAAAGAGATGACTGTAGACGTATGGATAGTGGGAGCTGATTCCAAAAAAAAGGCGGTAAAAACATGCATGATGTAAGATATATATATATATCACACTGTATAGCTTATGAGCGTGGTTTAGAATCCCTGTTTGTACGTGGCAAGGAGTAGGGTCACCTGTAAAACCTCGTGGGTTTTCTTTAAGTACTCCGATTTCCTACCACTGCTAAAGACCCCTAAGCGCAAGTGAATTATTGAAATAAAATTAAACTATATGTTAGTCCCGAATTGACCTAGTTTGCGTCGAGTGGACGTTTAACCCAATTTCTCTCTCGCTTATGAGGGTGTCACGGTGGCTAAGTGGGTATGATGCTGACTCGCTAGCCTAGAGGTTGGGTGTTCGATCCTTGCATTGGTCAAAAAAGTTCATCAAGATTTTCCGGTTCTCTCTTGTCAGTAATTCAGGCAGGAGAGCCTGACAAGGACAGCTGTCTTGTCGTTTGGATGGGACAAAAAAACGAGGTCCCGTGTACAAATTGACGTGCATGTAACAGACCTCTTGCCAGTTGGAATTTGATATGAGTAAATTGTAGTACCGCTGTCCAGGCAAATTTTCCCCTGATACACACTGTATGGCGTATGCCTGTCTTCATTAGCCCAGTGCGGAGTAGAACAGTAGAACGTTAAACCCCATTTTATTTCACTTCATTTCGTATAGTTTATGTCGTTCTTCATTAGACCAATCGGGGCAGAGAAGTAGGAGTAGGACGTTAAAACCTATTTCATTTCACAGGTCATTTCTGTTGGTTTTTTTCTGATAATATTTTTGGATACCCCATTGTTACTATATATGGTACATACTTACGTTTGATTTGATGTAGAAGAATTTGTTCGAGGTTAGCGGTAAAATTAATCAGCTCTTCACAACCATCATCTACATTGGAGAAACAGGCTTTGTCAACCAGACTCTTTATACTTAAACTATAAAAACAAATGACATGAAATGAAATGGAGTTTAACGTCCTACCCCTTTGAACCTAACCTGGGCTATTGGAAGACAGGCATATGCCATACAGTGTGCTATGAGGGAAATTTTGCCCGGGCAGCAGTGCTACGGCCTACTCTTATACTGAATTCCAACTGCCAAGGGATCTTTTACGTGCACTACGATGTGTACACAGGACCTCACTATAAAAACAAAAACAGACTTTGTCAACCAGACTCTTTATACTTGTACGGTACTTAAACTTCATAAACTTGATCAACCAGGGCTAATGAAAAGGGCTTTGAACTCTTCATCAAATTTTAATTGTTAAGGGATTCTTTACATACACTATAAGAATACATTACAATTTTCCATACCATCCGAATGACTACACAATCTTCTTTGTTGCCATTCTTGCCAGGACCTGTCATTGGGTCAAGTGGCATGGTTTCGATTCCCCAGTTATGTACATGACAAGGAGTAGGGTTGCCTGTCAAACCTCTTGGGTTTTATTCCGGTCCTTTGATTTCCTTCCACTGCTAAATACCCCGACGCGCAAGTGAATTATTGAAATAAAATTGAACCATATGTTAGTCCCGAAATGACCTAGTTTGTGTCGAGTGAATGTTAAACCACATTTCTCTCTCTCCCAAGTGATGAACCTAAAAAAAGGTAATTCCCCATGACCAGTCATGCTTGTCTCTGGAAGTTCCTGAATGATGAACCCAAAAAGGGAAAAGGAAAATCTAATGACTTGTCAGTAGGAAGTAATTGCAACTGGGTGTTTCTAATGACCCACCCCCAAAAAAGGGGAATTCCCTAGTCCATGAAGTGTGACAGCTAGAGCAATCTGGCTATATCATATGGAAGCATACAAACAGTAGGCCTACAATAGTAAGTTTAATTATTTAATTTGTTTTATATCAGTAATAATAATTATATAATGGTGAAATCAATTTCTTCACGTTTAACGAATTAGTGATTCCTGTCAATATTTTGATAAGCTAATTTTAAAATCATATTATATTAATTAATAAATGATGGAATGTCTTCAACTCGTCTAATAATTATAACTCAACTGTGTTGTCCACAATTGTCATTTGATAAAACTGTAAATATAGGTGACAGTGACAGTAGTCTCTATCATCCACACAAATATTCTACGAATATTAGGGTTAGGGTTAGGGGTTGAAGACTAGGGGGTTCTGGGTGACAGAGACTAAGGTGACAGTTACTAGTGATATTTGAAAAATGTGATAACTGTGGCTCACTTTGTTTACTTTTCGTGAACTGTCAACAAGAAACACATTTTAGTGCAAGGAGTCTGAAACTTCCAGTGCACATTGCTTTCCGCGTGACAATCAAAAATAGAACACAAAACAAATAAATTACCATGACGTAAATGTCGCGCTTCCTGTGAAATACATACCTACAGACCGACACCAAATTCCTCTTCTCTACGTCAATTTTTCGATTTGCTAGGGTCTTGTAATAGGGAATGTTTTGGTCCATTTTTGTTGGGAAGATGTAGACCCCTCTCGTCTCAACAGAAATTATCTCTAGCCATACGTCATATGATATTTTGACTCGGTCAACAAGCGACCTTCACCTTCATCTTGACCCATTTAATGACCTAGTTAATCATCTCCAGGAGGGTCGCTTCCCTAGGGTGTTATGGAGAGTTTGGTACGCTGGTGTGTTGACTTGCTAATTTCCATCCATTGCTAATGGAGCTTTTTCACTTTAAAGCAGACGGAGTTCGAAAATTCTAATTATTATACTTTGAAACATTTTAGATTGGAGATTAATAGGGCAATACCTCACTTTGAGTATTTCTACATTCAGTCAGTGCGCATGTGCGAAGGAATATTGGAGGAAAAAGTAGGGAATACAACGACACGGAACCGAAAATAGCTTTTTATTTAGGCGCCTTAAAATGGAATTTATCGATAAATTTGATATCCCATAGCAGTAGAAATGTATCTTAAATAATTGTTTTGCTCAGAAGACATTCAGAAGTAAACTAAGGTAAATTTCTTCAGTATTTCTGGACAATGTACCGACTTTTGGCTGCCTGGCTGTTTCACTTTTCAGTACACTTGACTCCTTATTTTTACCGCATAAAAGCCGACCTCTAATTAATTCCTTTATATAATTAACCCATTAAAGGGGTCTGTTGGTTGAAATCTCCTTCCGTTATATTGTTTGTCACATTACACCATCCTTTAATGATATTCAAAGTCATTCAACCTTATAAAGACAATGCGTGTCGGGACGGGTCAAATATTTTGAGTTCAGAATTCATTTTTATACTGAACGAACGACGACCTAAAAGTACAGCACACTTTCGAGCAGACGAATTCGACGAGTTCATTTCCATTAGAGGGGGTCAACTATTTTCTTGTCTTAAGTAGCCAGTCATCCGTTTAATTGAAGAATAATTTTCTAGAAAGACAGACAGGCTATCGACAGTGATTGCGATAAAAATGAAAAAATAACAATAACAGTAGCCTACAGTAAAAATTTCTCTGTATCACTGTATGTAAATGTTGGTATTTTTTTAGGTATTATTTCTTGAAATACAACTGTACTTATTTTGTACTTTTATATCTGAGACTATTTCTCTTTTTGACTTTTTTCTTCTAACTAGTTTTTAAAGTGATAATTTCATATTTTCTAAGAAACTCAAAAGAATTATGATTTAGGCTGTCAACTCGCATAATTATACGACCATTGGCATTATTTCACACTCTTATAAATCACCGGAAATGATAACACAATTACCTCCCTTGTTTGTCTACTCTCCCCCCCCCCCATACAATAGCTACATGTATATTCAAACATTTGAATTTGAAGTTGAAAATGACATTTTTGCCAATTTCTCAACAGGCAATAGTGAATAGGTACATGTACCATCTAGTTTAAGGCTTTATAAAGTTAAATTTAATATATTTTAAAAATATAACTTAAAAATATGAAATTACCGCTTTAATGATATGAAATTTTATCTGTATACATGTACATGTATACTGGACTTGTATTTACTGAACATCAAGTCCTACGTCCTACTGCATGTCTCCCTTCAAAAGTCAAAACCAAGTACCAAATTTGTAGTAATGCTAGGTTATGTACTCCTGCTGTTGTACTACATGTAGTATGTACATGTAGATATGTTGCAGAAGGAGGGCCTGACAAGGACAGCTGTCTAGTCGTTCAAATGGGACAAAAAATGAGGTCCTGTGTACACATTGGCATGCACGTAAAAGATCCCTTGGCAGTTGGAATTCGTTATAAGAGTAGGTTGTAGCGCCGCTACCCGGGCAAAATTTCCCTCATAGGAGACGTTGTGGCGTTACCCGTCTTCCATTAGCCCAGGTTAGGTGCGGAATAGTAGGACGTTAAACTCCATTTTATTTTAATTAAATTTCTATAGACTATAATTCACAATTTTTATCCGATTTTAATGAAACTTGAAATGTATGTTCATAACCCAACGATCTCAGTTACTTACGATATTCAGGCATAACGGACTGTGACTTCTTGGATTTTACAAAAAAGTCACATTATTTTATTTAGCTCGTTCTCTATTCATCTCCTTCTTGGATTTTACAAAAAAGTCACATTATTTTTTTTAGCTCGTTCTCTATTCATCTCTTGGAAATTATGGGCATCTTATATTTTGAATGACAATCGCTTGCTTATAATCTAATTGTTTTGATTTGCTTAAACAATCAACAAAAGTGACATTATGTCCTATTGTTTCTAATATTTACATTCGCTGACATCAAACAAAACAGATGCACAATTTTACAGTTGAAGTACAGTAATAGGCTTAAGATTGGATTAAATTTAAATGGATATCGATCGTTCAAAGTTGAATTAATAGGCTTTTTTTTTTATAAAGGGATGATCATAATAATGTTAAATTTAAATAAATACTTAAATTTAATTAGGATTTTTATTTGTAGGTAATTCACTGCATCTGTGTAACATCAGTGACGAAATGATAATGAACAGAAAAAAATAGATATAATGATACATTTTTGGAAACAAGTGGATTTGATATCATTTCTTGGGAGTATTTACCAAAATGATTACATGTAGATTAAAGAACAAATATATTTTTCTCTTAATCTCTGGAGGCAGTTGGACTTCAACCCATAAAGACCGTTAGTTCAGTCTTGGTCTCCATGCAACTAAATGCATCAGATTAAAGTCAATTTGAAAAGAGAAAAAGCGTTCAAGGGCATTTGTATTGTATTATACAAATTTATCAATCTAGATTTTCATGCTTCAGATTGAAGAAGATTTGTAAAGAGAGAACTTGTTTTCCAAGGCGTTTATTTTCTAATAAAGTATACAATTTGATCAAAAATTAATTTCTTTTCTTTTACAGATCCTGGTTTATTTTTTATTTTTTTGTCTCAAGTGATTTATTTCAACCGACATCCTGGATCGTGAAGTGATCTCTCCTGATAATTCGAGGATGGCTGTCTGTCGTACCTCGACCCCTCCTCCACCAGAGGTCACTTGTCCTATTGCTGAGAATTGGTGCTATACTCAGGTAAGTCGTCAAAGCCTTTTAAAAAAATGAAATACAGAGCTGTGACATCTCAGAGACTGAGACACTATTTCACTGACCTGATCCTGGTGGTCTCAGTTTTGATTTTGGTGTCGACCAAGAAAGTTCCTCACAAGTCCGCAAACCCTTTTCTACATGAAGTTAACATACATGTACTGTGGCTCAGTAAGACGCTGTTCGTTGATCTAGATGTCTCATTTCAATCCAGGTGTCAACAGAGAAATTTCCTCTTTGCTACTGGTTTAGGAACATTGTGTAGATTTTTGAATGTGAAACCAAGGTTCTGTGCACGTAAAAAAATGAACCATTGATTCCTGGCCTTTGCTCTTTCGTCATTAATAAATAAATAAATAATAAAAGCTAAATTGTTTTTAAGTAAACAGCCTTTGCATTAGTTGCCTGTTGCTCAACAATCTTGATGAACAAATGGCACAGTGGCGCAGTGAATAAAGTGTTTGCTTGCTGACCTGAAGACCTTGAGTTCAATCTCTGCATTAGCTGAGAAAGTTCATCAATGTATACTGGTTGGGATGGAATGGAAAACCGAGGTCCCTTTTACACATCAGTGTACATATGAAAAATCCTTGGCAATTGACCTCTAGCTGGCCGGTCACCTCTGGCTTGCGGCTGTGGTTTCGAGCCCTGGTGTGAACGTATGTGGCATGGAGATAGGGGCGCCTTCTCAATCTAATAGGTTTCCTCCGAGCACTCAAGTTTCCTCCCACTGCTAAAGACTCCTACGCGCAAGCGAATTATTAAAATAAAATGAAACCATATGTTAGTCCCAAAATGACCTAGTTTGTGTCTAGTGGACGTTAAACCCCATTTCTCTCTCTCCCCCTTGGCAATTGGAATTTGATGTAAGAGTAGACTGCAGTGCCGCTGCCCAGACAGAATTTTCCCCATAGCACACTGTATGGTGTAAACCTGTCTTCATTAGCCCAGTTCGTGCAGAACAGTAGAACATTAAACCTCATTTCATTCCATTTGTCATTAATTCTCGCATGTAGATGACATCAAAACTGTTTCATACGGCCATATGTTGACAATTTATTGATACAAAAACTGTTCTGTTCTATTTTCAGGTAAAAGTGATCAAATTCTCGTACATTTGGACAATCAATAATTTTAGTTTTTGTCGAGAAGAAATGGGAGAAGTTCTGAAGAGTTCCACATTTTCAGCTGGGGCTAACGATAAATTAAAATGGTGATTCTACTTCTTTCTTTTTAATCTTAACGATCGGTAAACACATTAACAGTTTTTATGGCATACTATCACTAGTTTTATTCTAAAAGCACAACGTTTTGACAAGTACAAATGTATCCGGTTATGCTTGATAACATCGTGCTTTTAGAATAAAACTAGTGATTGTATCTCATAAAAATTCTGTTCTTTTTCATTTTGTTGTCTCTAATCTGTAAAGTGAAGAAGCTATGACTTTGACTTAAAAGGTTCACTGGGATTGTCAAGCGTTAGGGATTTTCCCTCATATCAGTGGTGTAGGAAAAGGGACCTGGCAAAGAGCTCCGTCTACGTCATGGATGGGTTATAAAAAATAACAAGAGGTCCCAAAGACATGGTAGATGATGACATCTACACATTGACTTGCACCTAAAATATTCCTTGACAGTTCGAATTCATTAGAAGTGTAGACCGTAGCCCCTATACGATGAAAATTGTCCCACATATCACAGAGTATTTTGTACACGTATGACCATATTTATTGGGACTAAGACAGTTATATGGGAAAACAATCACTGGTATATTATACACAAGCACAACGTTTCATTAAGTATCCTCTGTTAGTTCTGTTATGTCTCCAATCACTACATGCCACTAGGGGGGTTGGGATGGCCTAGTGGTCTAGAGTGCCTCGCTTTGACCTCTAGCTGGCTGGTCACCTCTGGTTTGCGGCTGTGGTTTCAAGCCCTGGTGTGAGCGTATGTGGCATGGAGATAGGGGCGCCTTCTCCAAAATAATTAGTACAACCGCAAAGCTGCACTACTTTGTTTCACGATAAATGATAAAAAGATAAAAGGTATGCCGACACAAACTGATCTCAAAACTGATTTAATAACATTTTAAGTACTTTTCCTCCACTCAACCTCGTGGGTTTCCTCCGGGCACTCCGGTTTCCTCCCACTGCTAAAGACCCCTACGCGCAAGCGAATTATTGAAATAAAATTAAACCATATGTTAGTCCCAAAATGACCTAGTTTCTCTCTCTCCCACACTTTTCGTCCGTCTTGGGACTATTCATAGATATGCACTGAATGCCCAATATTTACATATTTTCAATTCACCATATCTTGGTCAATCCTGATTCAAAATATTGTTGGACTGATTGTCTTATTAGATTAAACTACAGAATATTGAAGTTATTAATAGATTTACAACCCCTTAAATTATGATGTTCAGAAACTGTAATGTTCTACATGTACATGTAGGTGTAGATTATAATTCTATAGTGTTCGAGGTGCATATCGTAATTCTATATTTTCCCCAGGTTATTATTGTATTGTATTGTTCTAGGTACGGGCATATTGTTCCTGGTGATTATCATAATTCTGTATTGTTCCAGATATATATTGTAATTCTATATTATCCCAGGTGTATACATGTGTATATTTTTATTCTATGTTTTCCAGGTGTTTGCGTGTCAATCCGAAAGGTTTAGATGAAGAAAGTAAAGAATACCTTTCTTTATATTTACTCCTTGTCTCGTGCAATAAAAGTGAAGTACGGGCCAAGTTTAAATTCTCCATACTCAATGCAAAAAGAGAAGAAACCAAAGCTATGGGTAAGCTGGATATCTTTTTTTATACACCCACAGTTTTATATGAATGTTGACCTACTGCGCCGTCGTCATTGTCTTTCTTTGTCAAATTTATTTCCTGAGAGTAGTTATATTCTATTGGTTATCTAAATGTCGGGGATCACGGTGGCTAAGTGGATAGGGCGCTGGTTCGCTAGCCTGGAGGTCGGGGATCACGGTGACTAAGTGGATAGGGCGCTGGTTCGCTAGCTTGGAAGTTGGGTGTTCGATCCCTGCATTGGTCGAGAAAGTTCATCTCGATTTTCCGGCGTTATTTCCCCTTGTTAGTGATGCAGAAGGAGGGCCCGATATGGAAAGCTGCCTATTCGTTCGGATGGGACGTAAAACCGAGGTCCCGTGTACACATTGGAGTGCAGGTAAAAGATCCCCTGTCAGTTGGAATTCGATATAAGAGTAGGCAATAGCGCCGCTACCCGGGCAGAATTTCCCTCATAGCACACTGTATGGCATATGCCCGTCTTCCATTAGCCCAGGTTAGGTACAAAAGAGTAGGACGTTAAGCCCCATTTCATTTCTGAATGCCATTGAAGAAGTTGCTCATATTGCATTGATTTGTGTTTTTTGATCTAGTCATTCAGAGGGTATGAACAACTAAGGTCCCATGTACACATTAGTGTGCACGTAAAAGATCCCTTGGCTGTTGGAATTCGATATAAGAGTAGGCCATAGCACTGTTGTTCAGGCAAAATTTCCCTCATAGCGCTGTGTATAAAGAAAATAATCTTATTGTTTTAGTCCCCAAATAGCCTGGTTGGGCTGTTAAAGACTAGGTCGTAGTGCTGGTGCGGTCTGGCCAGAGTTTACCTCATAGCAGACTGTATGGCATATGTCCGCCTTGTCTTATTGTTTTAGTTCCAAAATAACCGTTTTTATACGCCCACATGGAAATGTGGTCGTATATTGCCGTCGCCCCCGTCCGTCCGTCCGTCCGTCGGTCCGTCCGTCTGTCCGTCTGTCTGTCCGTCCGTCCATCGTCCACAATTTCTTGTGAACGCTCTAGAGGCTAAAGTTAATATCCGATTGACTTTAAATTTATACACAGTGTTTAAGGTCATGAGACGAAGAAGCCTATTGATTTTCAGTGATATCCGATAATTACTACCAGAGTTATGACCCTTGATCACTTTGAAAAATCTTGTGAACGCTCTAGAGGCTAAAGTTAATATCCGATTGACTTTAAATTTATACACAGTGTTTAAGGGCATGAGACGAAGAAGCCTATTGATTTTCAGCGATATCCGATGATTAGTACCAGAGTTATGACCCTTGATCACTTTGAAAAATCTTGTGAACGCTCTAGAGGCTATAGTTAATATCCGATTGACTTTAAATTTATACACAGTGTTTAAGGTCATGAGACGAAGAATCCTATTGATTTTCGGTGATATCTGATAATTACTGCCAGAGTTATGACCCTTGATCGCTTTGATAAATCTTGTGAACACTTTAGAGGCTAAAGTTAATATCCGATTGACTTTAAATTTATACACAGTGTTTAAGGTCATGAGACGAAGAAGCCTATTGATTTTCAGTGATATCCGATAATTACTACCAGAGTTATGACCCTTGATCACTTTGAAAAATCTTGTGAACGCTCTAGAGGCTAAAGTTAATATCCGATTGACTTTAAATTTATACACAGTGTTTAAGGGCATGAGACGAAGAAGCCTATTGATTTTCGGTGATATCTGATAATTACTGCCAGAGTTATGACCCTTGATCACTTTGAAAAATCTTGTGATCGCTCTAGAGGCTAAAGTTAATATCCAATTGACTTTAAATTTATACGCAGTGTGTAAGGTCATGATACGAAGAAGCCTGTTGATTTTCAGCAATATCCAATAATTCCTGCCCGAGTTATGACCCTTGATCACTTTGAAAAATCTTGTGAACGCTCTAGAGGCTAAAGTTAATATCCGATTGAATTTAAATTTATACACGGTGTTTAAAGTCATGATTGATTTTCAGCAATATCAGATAATTACTGCCAGAGTTATGACCCTTGATCACTTTGAAAAATCTAAAGTTAATATCCAATTGACTTTAAATTTATACACACTATTTACGGTCATGATAAAAATAGCCTATTTATTTTCAGCGATATCCGATAATTACTTCCAGAGTTATGACCCTTGATCACTTTGAAAAACCCTATGAATGCTCTAAAGGCTAAAGTTAATATCAGATTGACTTTAAATTTGTACACTTTGGTTAGGGTCATGAGACGAAGAATCCTATTTGATTTTCAGTGATATCTGATAATTTCTGACGCTTGATCACTTTGAAATATCTTGTGGACAAAGGCCTTCAGACAAACCATCAAAACTATTCTAATCAATTCTGATAATTACTTAATGTTCTCCTTACTGATAAAAGAAACAATATGCGACAACCCTTGTTGACTGCCCGGACGACTTAGCTGTTGTGGGCGTATGTTTCGTTGCCTGGCAACCTATCTTTTATATTTGTACATGTTACTGAACTCATGCTGACTCAATAACATGTGGGTCCACTGTGTGGTCCCCCTGGAAAATCATGGTCCTATCTATAGTCACATATTATAGTTAAAACAATCAAAAGAGTAGGCTGTAGTGCTGCTGTCTGGCCAAAATTTGTCTTGTAGCACACTGTATGGGGTTTTGATTTGTCGGTTTACAGCAGGGAAATTATCTGACGTTATATTTCATTGTCTTATATAATTACAGAAAGTCAGCGTGCTTATAGATTTGTCCAGGGTAAAGATTGGGGGTTTAAGAAATTTATTCGTAGAGATTTTTTAATGGATGAAGCAAATGGTTTACTTCCCGATGATAAATTAACCATATTCTGTGAAGTAAGTCCACATTATTTTAACTTTATAGAAACATCAATGCAAATTGATTAATCAATGTCCTGACGTCATAAGGTCAAAAACTGCTTGTTAGACCTGTGACACAACCTCCCAATCTGTTTCACAGAGAATTAGTTACGAATTATCTCTGTAACAGATGACTGTCCACAACACGTGCGTTGATTTCATGTGGCGTCAGTCATTGGCTCTACAGCTCGTGCAATGTTTACATAACACCTACTAAGTGCTTCGGGCAAAATTATGCATTTTACTCATTTTAATACCCATTTACACTAAATAGGAAATATTTTTTAACTACAAATCGTCAAATACTCCAAACGTTTTTTCTTTTAGCTAAAAAAAATGTGTGAGAATTTAATTTGTCGGAGTAAAAAAGTTAATATGCCGAACTCATTAAGTCTCGTCGATGTCATGCTTATCAGTGATTGTAGCGGCCAAGCATATATTCACTGCGGGATCAGTTTGACAACCTCCCAGTACAACTGGTCTGACCTTCAGGTATTAGAGGCCATCGAAAGTATAAAAAAAAACGAAACAAAATATAGATCTGTGTTTTAATCAGATTAGCTCACAGTTGACTTGAACTTTATGGAGGGGGGGAGGGGCTATCTTGGCTGGTTAGTACCATAAAGCCTGTCACTGAATCCCTGGTTGTACGTGACAAGGAGTAGTGTCGTCTGTCCAACCTCGTAAGTTTTCTCCAGGTCTTCTGGTTTTCTCTCACTGCTAAAGACCCCTACGCGCAAGTGAATTATTGAAATAAAATTGAACCATATGTTAGTCTCAAAATGACCTAGTTTGTGTTAAGTGGAGGTTAAACTCTCTCTCTCTCTCTCTCTCTCTCTCTTTATATTTTATGTTTTAAAGCGGAAATTTCATATTTTCTAAGAAAGTCAAAACATAATTATTTCTATGTCTTTTGCTCAAAAGGTTGTCAACTCATTAATATACGATCATGGGCAATATTTCATAGGCATAAATTTCCCTGACACCAAATATAATAACCCAGTTACTTTAATTACCTCCCATGTTTTCCCATTCCCCTCCATGCAATGGTGATCTTCAAACGTTTGAATTTGAAGTTGAAAATGGCATTTTTGCCAATTTCTCAACTGGCAATAGTGAATTATAGGATTATTCTATAACAAGGTTGGACAGTTTATAGATACACTCTATTTTAGGGCTTTATTTTAATGTATTTTAAAAATATAACTAAAAAATATAAAATTGCCGTTTTAATGTTGTAGGTAAGTGTGGTGGGTGATACGGTGAATATATCGGGCCAGTCCAACTGTACACCTGTCAAAGTACCAGAATGTAAATTAAGCACGGATCTTGGGGCATTATTTGAAAGATCGCTAGCAAGTGATGTCGTTCTCTGTGTTAATGGAAAAGAATTTCAAGCTCATAAAGCTATTTTATCAGGTAAATCAAGTTTAATCAACTCCTGTTTTGTGTTTTTTTTACTCATCCTGTTCTTGGGGGCAATGTGCTGTTAAAAAGCCGATGGTGTCAGTTAAAGTGAGATTGAGATGAAACTTCGAGGTGACATGCTGTTAAGCCAGCGGCGGCGTCAATTCAAGTGAGATTGACGTGAAACTTGGCATGCTTGTTGCTTGGACAGATTCTGATTTTTGATTTGACATCACACATGGCGATGATGACATAATGCTGGGTTCCTGGTAGGCTAAATCTATTTGTTAAGGCCAGCTCAATTTTTGTCAAGGTCATTGAGATGTAAATACAATGTAAGGTTAGAGCAAGATTATAGGTTAGGGTTTAGGGTAAGCATTAGGGCAAGCATAAGGGTTAGGATTGGGATTAGCACTAGTCCTGTTTACATCTCGTGACTTGTGATGACAAAAAATTGAGCTGGTCTCATCATTTAGCACTAACAGTTCGTGGTAGAAATAGAGGAATGTTTTTGAAGGCTATCCACCTTAGTACTGTCAGGCACTAAGTTGAAAATGTCAGGTACTATTTCATTAGTGGCTAAGTTATTATGACGTCCGGCTCTTAAGTCGAAAAGGTCAGGTACTATTTCATTAGTGGCTGACATTTTGTCAGGTATATCTAAAACTGTTAAACTGTTATTGACACGTTTGTTGATGATATGAATTGTCATTTGATTTGTAATTATTTTGTTATTGTAGCAAGATCTCCGGTATTTCAAGCCATGTTTGAACATGAAATGGAAGAAAGTAAACAGGTTTGTTATATAATTATATAAGCTTGATATATCCCTGATTCTCAATTACTATTCATCATTAGACATGCATAGACGTTTGGTTAACGCGTGCGCGTTATATCATAAGGTCTGTGATTAAGTCAACTGGCGTGGTTTCGAATCCCCGGTTGTATGTGACAAGGAGTAGAGTCTCCAGTCCAGCCTTGTGGGTTTTCTCTAGGTCCTCCGGTTTTCTTCCACTGTTAAAGACCCCTACATACAAGCAAATTATTGGAATAAAGTTGAACCATATGTTGGTCCAATTTCTCTCTCTCGCACATTTTGTAAGAGTTAAAACGGGTCTTTCTTTAGGCCTGAAATGTTATATGACATTAATTAACTTATCCAGACCATAATCAACTCTCGATGCCATCGTTAGTCTGTGATATTTACTGGATTTGAAATATTGGTGGATGATTTAAAGTCAAAGTGGAAAATTGAGATTTTGTTTTTTATCGTACCAACTTTAGTAATGCTGATGGAGGCTAGACCTAAAATTCAATTGCTTTTATCTCGCTTCAAAGTGAAACAATTTTAAAGCAGAACTGTCAGCTCTTTATCTAATCTCCCATAATGCCCCATTGGTATTGAGAGAGAAAGAGAAATGGGGTTTAAAGTCCACTTGACACAAACTAAGTCATTTCGGGACTAACATATGTTTTGATTTTATTTCAATAATTCACTTGCGCGTAGGGGTCTTTAGCACTAGGAGGAAACCGGAGGACTCGGAGAAAAACCCACGAGGATTGACAGGAAACCCTACTTCATGCAATCTGATTAAAATACAGATCCTATTTCGTTTCGTTTTTATAGTTCAAAATTTCGTTTTACTTGTCTTCCCTACATTAGGATCTGAAAGACTTGTTATTTAACTCGTGTTCTGCTTGAAATGAGGGGTCAGCCAATCAAATTGTCAGTCGAATCGAGGGATTGGCCTTTTTGCGCGGAATTGTGGGTTGGCATTATCAGTGATAGAAATCAAAACAAAGCAACAACGATTTTGATTGGTTAATCGAAAGGCTGAGGTTACAGGGTCAAATGTTGCGGGCTTGACATGTGACCTGGCTGAACGTGACCTCCCGCTATAACTTGTTAGATCTACATGTAGTGTAGGCCATCAAAATTATAAAAACCGAAACGAAATATAGATCTGAATTTCAATTAGATTGTACGTCATGCCACCAGGGATTCCATTTGTATTGAAAACCTATTATATTGTATAATCGCGTTCACGTTTTCACTAGTCATTTAAGAACGGTAGGATGTTAAACCTTGTTTCATTTAATTTCATTTCAGAATCGTGTGGAGATTACAGATCAAGATCATGAAGTAATGAGAGAAATGTTACGTTTTACCTACACGGGGAAAGCTCCAAATCTCGATAAAATGGCCGACGAGTTATTAGCAGCGGCAGATAAAGTAAGTTTTATAAATATTCTCATGCCAAAGTTTATAAATAATCAACCCGGTATGTTTGCCAATATTTATATTTTGTGAGAAACCTTTTTAATAATCTTCAATTGTTATTACAGTAAATTAATCCACATGTTATCTAAGTAGTGTGTCCATGTCGGCCTAGTGAGAACTACGCTGCTCACTTGCCTGCAGAGCGCGGATTCTATCTATCTCGGTGTTGGCCGAGAAACTTCATTAGGATTTTTCGGTGAGGTTTCCCCTTGTCAGTGGTATGTACATAAAAAATCCCTTGGCAGTTGGAATTTGATATAAGAGTAGGCTGTAGCGCCACTGTCCGAGCAGGATTTCTCTCATAGCATACTGCTTGGCGAGAGAGAGAGAGAAATGGGGTTTAACGTCCACTCAACACAAACTAGGTCATTTCAGGACTAACATATGGTTTTAACTTTTATTTTAATAATTCGCTTGCTCGTAGGGGTCTTTAGCAGTGGGAGGAAACCGGAGTGCCCGAAGGAAACCCACGAGGTTGAGAAGGCGCCCCTATCTCCATGCCACATACACTCACACCATGGCTCGAAACCACAGCCGCAAGCCAGAGGTGACCGGCCAGCTAGAGGCCGAAGCACGGCACTCTAGACCACTAGGCCATCCAAACCCTCTCATACTGCTTGGCATGCCTTGATTAACTCAGTCGTAGCAGGAAAGAACAGTAGGACGTTAAACTGTAGTAGATGTTTTATAATATATCATATTTTACATTACAGTATGCATTAGACAGATTAAAAGTGATGTGTGAAGAAGCTTTATATTCAAGTTTAACTGTAGAAAATGTTTGTGAAATTCTAGTTCTTGCTGATTTACATAGTGCTGATCAACTTAAAACGCACGCTGTAGACTTTATTAACAGGTATGTTAAAATGCACACTATAGACTTGATTAACATGTACAACGTATGTTAAAACACGAGCTGCAGATGGGATAAATGGGGTTTGAATTGAAATAAAGTGTAAGCCGTAATGCCTTTATCATGGGCGACCTTCGGATGTAGACTACGGTTACAACTAAAGTCTGAACTATCCCTACCGTGCTCTATAGTATGGGATAGCTGGTTGAACTATAGTACAAAAATCTGTGCAACTGAAGGTCACCCAGACATAATTACCCTCGTAGATCACTGCCTATGACTTTTTTTAGATCATTTCCTCTTTATGCTGTGACCAGTGGATGCCAAATATTGACAAATATGAAATGAAACGTTTTTGGACTGATAGTCCTTTTAGAGATCCAACTTTTGCAAGTGATTCCTCATTCTCAGTGTCCCCAGTTGTATTGTTCGCTCGATTTTCAAGAATTCCAAGTATCAAGGGCAGATAACTTGACTGTGCTTCTCCCTTATGGATGGAGTTACTGGAGTAGAATTGGGGGAATATCGAGAATGGAAGTTCTTCAATCTGTCCTGTCCAAACTCATGGGTTTTGTCCGGATCCTCTGGTTTCCTCTCACTGCTAAATACCCCTATGCGCAAGCGAATTACTGAAATAAAATTAAACCATATGTTAGTCCCGAAATGACCTAGTTTTTGTCAAGCGGACATTTTGATCAATCTGATAATTAAACATACATTATGAAAGAGCTAAATCTGCCTATTGAAGGTCTTTCTTAATGCCTGAAATGATATCTAAATTATTTATGAGACATTACTGGATTAGGATCCTTATCCGATTGACTTTAAATTTATACACAGTGTTTAAGGTCATGAGTCAAAGAAGCCTATTGATATTCAGCGATTTCCTATAATCACTGCCAAAGTTATCTCCCTTGAATACTTTGAAAAATCTTGTGCGCTCTGAAGGTCAAACTTATCATCCAATTGACTTCATATTGATGAACAGGGTTTAAGGTCTTGGGACAAATAAGTATAGTGATTTTCGGTGAATTTTGATAACTGAACAGCTAAATCCATGATATTAAATGTTTCGTATACTGAGAACTTTATAAAAACCAAACAAATTCTAATGATTTTCTGATTATTACTTAATTGAAAAAAATAAAAATATGCGACAACTCTTGTTGACTGCCCGGATGATTTAGCTACTGTGGGCGTATGTTTTGTTGCCTGGCAACCTATGTTTAACTATTATAGTGAGAACTACCAACTCTTTATCTAATCCCCATAATGTATCTTTAAGGCCAACGGTGAAAACTGTCAACTCCTTATCTTATCTCCCTTAAGGCCAGTCGTGAGAACTGACAATCTCCCATAATGCCCTCGCCTGTCCAGGGAGGGGGGGGGGGGTCTAGAGTGCCGCGCTTCGACCTCTAGCTGGCCGGTCACCTCTGGCTTGCGGCTGTGGTTTCGAGCCCTGGTGTGAGCGTATGTGGCATGGAGATAGGGGCGCCTTCTCAACCTCGTGGGTTTCCTCCGGGCACTCCGGTTTCCTCCCACTGCTAAAGACCCCTACGCCCAAGCCAATTATTGAAATAAAATTGAACCATATGTTAGTCCCGAAATGACCTAGTTTGTGTTGAGTGGACGTTAAACCCCATCTCTCTCTCATAATAACCCCTTTAATATTTGATATATTTGTATTTCAGTCATGCAACAGAAGTGATGGATACGATGGGATGGAAAGCCATGGTCTCGACACATCCACATCTTATAGCCGATGCATTCAGAGCTCTCGCAAGTCAACAAAGTCCACCTCTCGGTCCCCCACGTAAAAAGGTCAAGCAATCATAGAACCTGGTCAGAAACAAAGATTCAATCAACTGTGACAATATTAAACTAATCAAGCGTGAAAAATGGACGACGTATGTTAGTGAAAATACAAAAATTAATAAACAAACGAGTGGATTAAATCGTGCGTGTGTGATATAAATGTCGATAACATAATCGCGTAAAATGATACTGACGGTATTGAGCCAACATGTGACTAGTATATCCAGTGATCCCCCTTCCCAACTCCTGATATGTGACGATCCCCCTTCCCCTCTAGAGTGTGTATATCCAGTGATCCCCCTTCCCCCCTCCTAAGATGTGACGACCCCCCTCCCCCTCCCCCTCTAAACTGTGTATATCCAGTGATCCCCCTTCCCACCTCCTGACATGTGACATCCCCCCTCCCCTCTAGACTGTGTATATAAATATGTATATTATTTATAAGACTATGATGTACAGATATATATATAATATATATATATATATTATATATATATATAGAGACATAACTTCTACTTGATGTGTTGATAATCTTATTATTTATTGTGCTATTGTGTCATATGGTGTGACGTCATGGTGACGTGCTATTATTACCGACGTCATGTTTTTCAGTTTTTACAGACTTGGTACTTGTCAGTTTCTACTTCTTATTTATATCTACGATGAATATTAATTTTGTGTGCGGAATTTTAGTTAACGGGCGACGTCAGTGACATCGTCACTTTGTGGATATGTTGATTCTGTGGCATTCAGTGTGATATACATATACAATTGACATTCGTTGCTAATTATAGAAAATGTATTGTCTCAAATCGTGGTGAAGTGACGAATGAATGAAAAAAAATCCACAAGAAACTGTAAAACAGAAATAATCAGTTTCATGTTTTATTTCATTCCGAGCTGTAGAAACAGTATTCCTTGATCGTTGTTCCAAATTTTAAAAAAAAGTGCTGCACATTTACAAACCCATTCATAAACTTTTACGTAGAATAACTCAACATCGCAAAAGTCAAGAATATTGTTGAGTTTCTTGCCATTGTGATGTATAACTTTGCGTTTCTTAGTATGGATAGAATTTAACTTCCGAAATCTTGCTACATGTAGCTCATCGTGGGTTAATGTAATTACATGTAGCTTGTCATGGGTTAATGTAATACCTTGTTACATGTAGCTCGTCATGGGTTAATGTAATACCTTGTTACATTTAGCTCGTCATGGCTTAATGTAAACCCTTGTTACATTTAGCCAGTCATGGTTTAGTCGAACACTACACGTATAACCCAGGTGTCACTTAATCTTGTGTATTTAGCCCTTATTTCTTTCACATTCATATTCATTAAATATCAAATCTTTGTGAAGTAATTAGTAAAAATGCATCTAATTTGAACGTGTGTCCAGTAAATAAAACCTTGTTACTGGGGGTAGCTCATAATGGTTGTATCTTACCTGTAAATACAAGTACAGTTTAGAAAGAGAAAACAAAATTAAATTAAAATAGTTTAAGATCCCGATGATATCCAGACTTGACCTTCACATAGTTTATAATGACCATTACTATTTCTAATGAAACCACTACAGAGGGTCTTGAGAATTGGAGAAAATGACGCAGAAAGTGATGTGTCAATTTTTTATTTTTCCTTTTATTGAAGTAAAGATAAGAGAAAGTAAAAGTAGAATGTAAAATCAAATATTCTGGACAATCTGATTTAAACGACATATCCTATTTCATTTTGTTTTTATAGTTCAAAATTCCGTTTTACTTGTCTTAACAAGACTTGAATCTGGAAGAGTTGTTATATAACACGTGTTCCGGTTAATATGAGCTCACCAGGGATTAGCTAATGAAACAATCTGTTATAGCGAGTTCTTGGCATAATTTGCAAGGAACTGTGGGTAACCCAATGGGTAACATCAATGCCTGATTGGTTAATCAAATCTCTTGACATAGGGTAAAGAGTCGCTTGCATGACCCCTGGAGTGACCTCCCACTGCAACTGGTCTGATTTTCATGTGGTGTTGACCTTCGAAAGTATAAAAAATGAAACAAAATATAGATCTCTGTATTTTACCCATATTGACTTACTGGATAGAACAACACGCTATGTACATGTATATCGATACCATACATGTAGTTCTGGAACGTTGTAAGTGCCACTTATGACCCAAATAGCTTTTTTTGCATAGGATGATTAATTACATTTAGAGGCTTCCCTATGCAAAATTTCAGAACTGTAAGGTCGTAACTTTCACAAAAACATTGCTATTAAAATGTTGATATCCTTATTGCGTTATTAAGATTGGAATAGGTTTAGCTCTCATATCTTAAAAACTAAATCAGACAATTTTTGAGACTTAAGACCTTTCAGAACTATGACATCGATATACTAATAAACAAATTTATTTGACGTTTTCTCTCGACATTTTCCAACTTTAAGAAAGAGGGAGAAAGAAATGGGGTTTAAGGTCCACTCGACACAAAGTAGGTAACATTTGTTACTGTTCTTGTAATTTAGTGCTGGGTATCGCGCCACTGCAGTCACGATACGATACATATTGTGATTCAGTTGCTATCAGTGGTTTCCAATCCCCGGTTGTAAGTGGCAAGGAGTAGGGTCGCCTGTCCAACCTCATGGGTCTTCTCTGGGTACTCTGGTTTCCTCCCAGTGCCAAAGACCCCTACAAGCAGGCGAATTATGGAAATAAAATTAAACGTTTAATTTTCAAAAAAAATATATATTTCAATCCACTAAATATATCACAGGCCAGTGAGAGTTGATTATGGTTTGGATATGTTAATTAATGCCTAATAAATAATTTAGGTAACATTTCAGGCCTAAAGAAAGACAGATAGACAGATTTAGCTCGGAGTAATGTCTGGTTAATATCTTTCTTTTTGGTTATTCCGTAAGGTCTACAGAATGTTTGCCTACAGTTTAATAAATAAACATAAAATAGATAATATACATCCCCTTATACTCTTCCCTTTCTATTTACTGTTTAATTACAAACGTAACCACCAGATTTATATACCAGTTCAACAATCTTTACAGGCCTGTCATACCTCATGGGTTTTCTCCGGATCCACTGCTTTCCTCCCACCGCTAAAGACCCCTATGTGCAAATTGAATCTTATGTTAGTCCGAGTGACCTAGTTTGTGTCAAGTGGACGTTAAACCCCATTTCTTTCCCATTTCTTTCATCAAATTTTTCAATTAGTAGGAAATCTGAATTTCCCTGACTCAAAAGATGACGTTTCTTAAAGAATTTAAACTGAAGTCCATCGTTTAAGTGAAATTATTAGTTAACAGTGGATAATAATCTCTTATCTAATATGAAAAATGTAAGAAATTAAAGATACATTATGGAAGAGCTAAATCGGTCTATTGCATGTCTTGATTTTGTTATATAAATTATAATTTAGAACATGACAAGCCTTTAGTCAACTCATTAGCTCAACAGACCTCCCGTAATCTGGAAAAACTTAGCAAGTCAATTTTTGGTGAAAAATGAGTTAGACCCATATTTAAGTGAAATTATTAGTTAACAGTGGATAATAATCTCTTATCTAATATGAAAAATGTAAGAAATTAAAGATACATTATGGAAGAGCTAAATCGGTCTATTGCATGTCTTGATTTTGTTATATAAATTATATAAACTCATTAGCTCAACAGACCTCCCGTAATCTGGAAAAACTTAGCAAGTCAATTTTTGGTGAAAAATGAGTTAGACCCATATTTAAGTGAAATATTTGAACTTAGTACACATGTATATAGGTTTTTTTCCTCCTTCACCGAAAGGGCTTCTAATTATCTTCATCTAAAAAGTCAAAATAAAATTGGTTTTATATTCAGTAGATTAATTCTGAAACAAAACAGGTTTTCTTTGTTTTCTCAAATCTACATTCAACAGTGTTACTAGGTTTTTCCAGATTATGGGAGAGATGGCGGAGACTTAAATGGCTTAGATTTTAAAAAATGGTCAATGGATAATCGAGAACTTGATACGCATTTGTCCAGTACTTTTTCTACGATAATAAACAATCTACGCTATATCTTCAAAAACTCATGATGTTGCTCAGAATGAAGTAATTCAAATGGAATTGGGGGGGGGGGGGGTCATAGTGGTCTAGAGTTCCGCGCTTCGACCTCTAGTTGGCCGGTCACCTCTGGCTTGCGGCTGTGGTTTCGATCCCTGGTGTGAGCGTATGTGGCATGGAGATACAGCGCCGGGCACTCCGGTTTCCTCCCACTGCTAAAGACCCCTAGGCACGAGCGAATTATTGAAGTAAAATTAAACCATATGTTAGTCCCGAAATGTCCTAGTCATTATGTAATTCTTACATAATGCATCTTTAAAAAATAAACGTATAAGAATCTCTCTCTAAATCTGATTCTGAGGTTTTCACCGATTTTATGATTGATTTAATGAATTAGAATTATACGAATGTTTGGCCGTGGTGTGGATTACATGGTAGTGACACGTACAGAAGACAGGCCAGTAACATATTAAAAATATAAAAATGCATAAAACTGTGATTTGTTATTAACTAAAACCTTTCTCATTGTTCGTCATTTTTTCATACCAAATATATACCTTGTAGACCTTGTATAAAGATTCTTTCATTATGTATTGTGTTTGTCGTAATTATCTTTTTCACCAGCATCTGTATTTGAGACCGCGACAACCCTGTGACGTCATATTAATAGGCTATATGTAAACAACGACAAAGGCCCCCGCACAAAGTGGGGTTGAATGGCCGAATGGTTATCGTGTCAAAACTCGTGACAAGGAATAGGGTCGCCTGTCCAACCTCATGGGTTTTTCTCCGAGTCCTCCGGTTTCCTCCCACTGCTAAAGACCCCTATGCCCAAGTGAATTATTGAAATAAAATTAAACCCGATGTTAGTCCCGAAATGACCTTTGTGTCGAGTGTATGTTGAAAACCCCATTTCTCTCTCTCTTTTGAGGGATCGAAACCACAGTTGCAAGCCAGAGGTGACCAGCCAGCTAGAGGTCAAAGCGCGGCACTCTAGACCACTAGGCCATCCCATCCCCCCAGTTCAGAAGGAACACAAAACATAACTGACAAGATGAACTACATAGACATGACAAGAAAAAACCGAACATGTTAAATATTGAAGACTAAAGAGAAAAGAAATACTGGATAAAACGTTTCGTTTCCAGATACTAATGGAATCCCTTTCCACACTTCATTGACGTGTAATATTGAACAGTGGGAATGTTAAATCGCATTTCAATCAATGAATACTGACTTTTTCCTAGTATATTATTATAACATACATGTACACAAGTGAACCTCCCACCTTCGCTGTATATTGACTTGTGTCTGGTAATTAGTCGGATGGTTTCGAATGGCATGGTTTTGAATCCCCGATTGTACATGGCAAGGAGCAGGGTTGCCTGTCCAGCCTTGTGGGTTTTATCCAGGTACTCCGGTTTCCTCCCTCTGCTAAAGACCCCTACGCGCAAGCGAATTATTGAAATAGAATTAAAACCATATGTTAGTCCCGAAATGACCTAGTTTCTGTGAAGTGGACTTTAAACCCCATTTCTCTCTCTCTTTCTGGTTATTAGGTTTCCTGTTAGTAGGTGTATACTGGTTCTAGTTTATTAGGTACCGTCAGGATAGTTCTAGTTTATTAGGTATCACCAGGATAGTTCTGGTCTATTAGGTACCGTGAAAATGATGAGGTATAAATCTTGAAATCAGAATAAGCCTGTAAATAATCTGGTCTACCAGTCAGAATAAAATGCGTATCATATTAAAATAATGTACACTTTTACTATTGTCTTGTACCTATATTGATGAGCATGGTACCACCCAATTCTGTCGACGCTAGCTCGCTAGTCTTAAGGTTGTGTGTTTGATCCCTGCATTGCCTGAGAAAGTTCATTAGGATTTTCCGATGTGGTTTTCCTCTTGTCAGTGATGCAAGACCGAGGGCCTGACAAGGACAGCTGTCTAGTCTTTCAAATGGGATGGAAAACTGAGGTCCTGTGTACACACTGGCGTGCACATAAAAGATCCCTTGGCAGTTGGAATTTGATACAAGAGTAGGCCATAGTGCCGCTGCCTAGGCAAAATTTCTCTCATAGCACACTGTATGGCATCTGCCTTTATTCATTAGCCCAATTAGTTGGAGCAGAACAGTAGGACGTTTCCCAATTCTGTTAGCAACGCTGGCTTAGTAAGACATTGGCTCGCTAAGCTGGGGATCTTGTGGTCGATCCGTTCATCGGACTGTCGCGGTTCCTCCCTACCAGATATCTAAACCAACTCCCCTAGAATAGAAGACGTGCAGAACTAATAAATCGGACAATGAAATTAGGACTGCCGAGGTTTTAAGACTTGGTGAATCAAAAGACAGAAGATTAAGGGCAGAACTTATATCAGGATAACCCACTATCAGACAATCATATTAGGACTGCCTAGACTTGGTGAATCGAAAGACAAAACAAAAAAAAAATAGAATAAAAGGATTGTAAAAACATTTTTATTATTCTTCTGTTAAAACTGTCTCAGTTTAAAAGTCTATAAATCTCATTGAAACAGCAAACTGGGTAGTATTCTCATTCTTGGTTTAATTTATTGTTAATTTATTATTTACAAAATTTACATATAACACTGTGCTTATACATAATACACCATGTGCAGACATAACTCACTCTGTGTATACATAATGCATGTGTATACATATTACACCATAGCATGCATATACATATTACACTGTGTATAATATATATATTACACAGTGTATAATATATATTACACAGTGTATAATATATATATTACATAATGTATAATATATATTACATAATGTTTAATATATATTACATAGACTATAATATATATATTACATAATGTATAATATATATTACACAGTGTATAATATATATTACACAGTGTATAATATATATATTATACAGTGTATAATATATATTACACAGTGTATAATATATATTGTACAGTGTATAATAAATATTACATAATGTATAATATATATTACATAATGTATAATATATATTACATAATGTATAATATATATTACACAGTGTATAGAATTACTAAACTATGAGTATCTTGGCCTAACCATGGTCTATAATTTATAATGACTATCATTGGACTAAAACAGTATATTAACCTTGGCAATTTTTTTCTTACTGCAAATTTTGACGACACATTTCTCCCAAATAAGTTAAACACTGGCAGTTGTCTGTATGATCTACTTCGCTACTGAAGACCCGTGGACAACAAAACAAAACGGTATTTAACTTCTTACTTTTATCAACAACTGGGCTAATGAAGACGGCCGTTTGCCATAAAGTCTGCTATAACTAAAATTTTGCCCGGACAGTCTACTCTTATTTCTAATTCCATCTTTATTTTACATAGGTTTTTCATCACATCCAAATGATTAGAAAGCTGTCCTTGTCAGGTCCTCCGGCATGCACCAATTACATTGACAAGGGTAAACCACGTAGGAGATTCTTGTTAAACTTTCTTGACCAAAGACTAGGAGAATCGAGCCGTTAAATCATGAGTAACTATGGTGATATTAGTTAAGTCAAGTTGAGAATCATCGTATACTAAACCAGGATTAGACCAGGATTAGATTATTAAACTATAAAACTAAATTACCCATCAAGTTATATCTAACTATTATGCTTTACGTATACTTTCCCCAAAACCTTTGGACAACAAACTTATTCCATACTTGGCATTTTTTCCATACTCAGTTTTTAAATTTAATGATCTTAATTTCAAAACTGCCATTTTTCAATTCTGGTAGTGATTATAATAAGTGGCTATAATATGAACACTTCTAGTCAAAAAAATCAATTTCAATACTGATAAATATTGCCTTCCTGTTTAACCACGTAAATATAAGACATACAAACTGATAAAAACCCTGGCCCTGTTTGACAAACAACGTAGCTACGAACTGGTAAATCTAAGTTTTTACGTCATTGAACTTTATCTATAAATAACTTACATCTATCATGACCTTTTCATAACAATAATTCAATATTTTACATTTCTTACCGAGCCCAGAACCCATTTGTATCCACAACTTATATCTTCCATGACAAACCGGGCCTAGCACCTTTTCGTCCAAATAATTTTATATCTTACATGTTAAACCGGGCCGAGAACCTTTTTGTACAAATAAATCTACATCTTCCATCAAACCGGGCCCAGAACTTTTCGTACAAAAAACTTGATATCTAGTTATTTCAAACTGGGTCTAGAACCCTTTTACACAAATAATAAAACCCAACCTAGCATCGAATAGTTTTTCAATGTTTCTGGGATGTGTACCAACATTTCACCAAGAGGTTGACGTAACGCATCACAAAACCTGTGCAAATCACAGCCATTCATATTTTGGTTGAATCATCAATTTGTGTGTCCAATTTAGCTTGGATTAACCCTCAAAAGTTGAGAGAGAGAGAGAGAGAGAAATGGGCTTCAACGTCCACTCAACACAAACTAAGTCATTTCGGAACTAACATATGGTTTTTAATTTTATTTCAATTATTCGCTTGCGCGTAGGGGTCTTTAGCAGTGGGAGGAAACCGGAATGCCCGGAGGAAACCCACGAGGTCCTCAAAAGTTGAACTGATGATCAGCGGCCTTAATACAGAAATAAAGAACATAAATTGCACAAGATGAGAGAAGCTAAAACCGTATAAAACATTGTGACTATTATACACAACAAAATGCCAGCATATTTGTACGTTCAAATCATCAATAAATTATAAAACATCAAGTTGCATTAGGTGAGCTGAATTCGAAAAAAACAGACAGGGATTACAAAAAATAACCATTGGATTAAAATACAGGTCTATATTTTGCTTCATTTTTTTATACTTTCGATGGCATACACTACATCAAGATCTGCCAAGTTGTTGATATAAGTCACGTCAGAGGTCCTACGAGCTGCGTTTGACCCTATGACATCAGACACTTAATTAACCAATCAGCATTGATGTTTCTAGTGAGTTACCCACAGTTCCATGCACCTCGCGCCAAAAACTCGATGTAACAGACAGTTTCATTGGCTAATCCCTCACATCATCCAGAACAGGTCAATGATAACAACTCTTCAAGATCCTAGTGTAGTAAAGACAAGTAAAACGAAATTTTGAACCAATAAATACGAAACGAGATAGGATCTGTGTTTTAATCTGATTAGGTTCATTAATTACCTTAAGTAAATATTTTATCCTGGTTAACTTAAGTAAATCTATAAAATAATCTGAATGAATCAAGTAAGCCTACAGTACCCTGATAAATGTTAATGAAATCATAAATGCTACTGGATAATCATGCATTTCTACAAACAACAATTCAATTTGCATAGAAGTCATTTAGCCCAGTAGATAGATAGAGTGAGAGAGAGAGAGAGAATGAGAGAGAGAGATGGGGTTTAGCGTCCACTCCATACAAACTAAGTCATTTCAGAACTAACATATGGTTCGAATCAAAACCATTTTATAATACAACCCTCACACGCTAACCAATCGGCCATCAAACTCCCTCTGATTCTTCGACAAAATAAAAACAAAAAAAAACCTCCCTCCCTCAGATTTGTTAAAGTATTGTCAGAGAAATGATATGAAATAAGGTTTAAGCCCCTATTTTTCTACTAGAATTTTTTTTTGATGACAGAAATTAAAACAAGATCACATATTTACACATTGTAGATATATAAATTTATAAAAAATTTCAACTCTAAATAAACTCTATGTTCCACGCTTTTCATACATTAGTTCCAACAACAAAATAAAATAATACAGCACAAATATCTCCAGTTGCCTAAAATAACGGAAAACAACTTAACGAACAACAGTTTATACATTGGGTGATAAAGAGTTCTGGCCTCGAGTTCACAAAGCATTCTCAGACTTAAGTTAAGAATTTACTCAAAATTATTCACTTTATTTCTTATTTTAATTAAAATATAGCCCTTTATAAAACTTTTCTTGTTTAATGTATCAAATACATCAATTTGAAAGTACAGTGGACTATGTCACATCCAATCTCTGACAAAGTTTTGTGTTTCTGGATCAAAGATATCTCTTATAAACAGTGAATGAAAGTTGAGTAAATATTCAACTCAAGTCTGAGAATGCTTTGTGAACTTGGGGCCAGATTATATATTTAAAAATACCCCCTTTCCCCCTCCCCGATCCCCACAATCCGACCATGTTATATATCTCAGGAAAATGCGTTTAAAATTCTTGTACATTGCTATTAAAGTTTCGGCATTGTCAACCACTGTTTTTCTGTATTTTTCTATTTTTTTTTCAATGCATGACAAGAACAAATATTGTTGAAAAGTTGTTTTTCTATTTTTAAAGTTGAATAATTTCCACTCCACATTCAAATCTGGTAAAATTTTTTTTTAGTTTCATTTGAAATGTTAAAAATATCGTTCAAAATGTTCCATTAATTTCTAGTCTGTCTTTAGAGCTAAATAACTTCAACTCAACATTCAAACCAGGCTTGTTTTTTCGCTGTTGTTTTTTTAGCTTCATTTGAAAAGTAGATATGTGTCGAAAGTCGTTTCTACGATTAATCCCTTTAAATAAAGTTTTGTTGTTTTACTGTTTCAAACATTATATCACACGACCATCAACTGGAGAATATTTCACGTTTAATCACTAAAAATTTGAATAAAATCATCTAATTAATCTGTTCATCACAGCTCCGACTTATACCGAGGTAAACACAGTCCAAATTTCGATTCTATTCCGTTAAATGTGGCATGGGCCAATCGGTAACCTCCAATATGATCAGGATTACGAGACAACATTTCTTCAAGTTGGGTTGACGTGGATTCGGAACCTTGAGGGCGTCTGAAATATCAAAACAACATTTGTTACTTTTGTATCTCTATTGTTAAGAAATTATATGAATAGCCGATGGTTTCGGTCCTGGCAATTATTACCATGACATTTGTAGTCAAATTCTACAAGCCTTGTTTCCTGCACTTGTTCAGCAGACCCTCCACTCACTTCGTGCTTCATGTACAACCGGAGAATCGAAACCACGGCAGTTGACACTACGACAGACCTTATGATGCAACAGACTGACCATTTGGTTATCCGACATCCCCTCTCCAGAACATGAGAAAAGGTCATCAATACACAAAGACAAATCAATGTATTCAACAGGTATCAAATAAAATGATAACTGATTAACGCTCTAAAACATGTTGCGAAAACCAAGCATTATTCTAATGGAAGACAAAAAGGACATCCTTAGTATCTCCTGTGGTCTCATATACTTTTCCTCTCTTTCAAATTATTTGCCCTGGCCTTGATTGTGCTATTTGTTATCGACCAATACACTTGTTTTGACTGACATAAAAAGATCTTTCCCTTCAAAAAGGTGTTTTGGGACATCTTTTTATGTGCAGGTCACTTTTTTTCTATTAAATGTTTGAAAACTTTCTCATAATGAAGCGAACAAGCCATCATATTGTTGTAAACGTAAACAATGAGGCTAAGATTAGTTTGTGAACTGGTTTTTATTTGGTTTGTAGAATCAAGCTACGATCAAGGGCAGATAATTCGAATGAGTGGATTGGAATGGAATAAGACCACTAGGGACATCGAGGATAGAAAGAAACGTCCAAGGCTGCTTCAAATATAAAATGGGAGCTACAGTGGCTCAATGAGACCAGAGGTCATGTGACTGATTCTGGAATTGATAGAGAAAGAATGGCAAGGATGGAATGGAAAATGAAATTGATCTGTGTCCTTCATTAGTCAGGTTGGTGCAGTAAAAATATCAAACAATTGATATACATACCTTCCACCGAAATCAACGTAAAACAGTCTCTGTAATAATTCATAGGTCAACAAAGTCACACCAAACTGAGGTGACGATCGGAAGACACGAGCTGTAATATAACAATATACAGACAGTTGTAATACAATAATATACAATGGTAGTCAGTTGTAATACAATTTTATCATCCAATAACACATTTGACAGTAGATATCCCTTGTATGATAAATTACATAATCTACTACGATAACTCCTTAGGAAATATCGCTTTACACGAATTTGATTGGTCAATCAAAGATAGGTTGCCAGGCAACGAAACATACGCCCACAGCAGCTAAATCGTCCGGGCAGTCAACAAGGGTTGTCGCATATTTTTACTTTTTTGGGGAATGAAACATTTGTTATACACTAAAATCTGATTAAGAGTAACAACTCATTTTGTAATTATCTGAAAATCATTAGAATTTGTTTGCTTTTTATAAAGTTTTGCCCCACGCTAACAATTAGTATAGGAAACATTTAACATCATGGATTTAGCTGTTCAGTTATCAAAATTCATTGAAAATCAAAATACTTGTTCGTTTCAACACCTTAAACTCTGTGTATCAATCTGAAGTCAATCGGATGATAAGTTTGGCATCTATAGCGTCACAAGGGTTTTTGAAGTGATCAAGGGAGAAAACTCTGGAAGTAATTATTTGAAATCGCTGAAAATCAGTAGGCTTCTTTGTCTCATGACCTTAAACAGTGTGTGTAAATTTAAAGTCAATCAGATATTAACTTTGGCCTCTAGAGCGTCCACAGGATTTTTTGATGTGATCAAGGGCCATGACTCTGGCAATAATTATCAGAGATCGCTGAAAATCAATAGGCATCTTCGTCTCATGACCTTAAACACTGTGTATAAATTTAATGTCAATCAGATATTAACTTTGGCCTCTAGAGCATCCACAAGAATTTTTGAAAGTGATCAAGGGACACAACTCTGGCACTAATTATCAGAAATCGCTGAAAATCAATAGGCTTCTTCGTCTCATGACCTTAAACACTGTGTATAAATTTGAAGTCAATCGGACATCATCTTTGTCCTCTAGAGCATCCACAAGATTTTTTGAAGTGATCAAGGGCCATAACTCTGGCACTAATTATCGGAAATCCGTGAAAATCAATAGGCTTCTTCGTCTTATGACCTTAAACACTGTGTATAAATTTAAAGTCAATCGGATATTGACTTTAGCCTCTCTAGCATTCACAAGATTTTTCAAAGTGATCAAGAGTCATAACTCTAGCATTAATTATCGGATATTGCTGAAAATCAATAGGCTTCTTCGTATTATGACCTTGAACACTGTGTATAAATTTAAAGTCAATCCAATATTAACTTTAGCCTCTAGAGCGTTCACAAGATTTTTCAAAGTGATCAAGGGTCATAACTCTGGCAGTAATTATCGGATATCGTTGAAAATCAATAGGCTTCTTCGTCTCATGACCTTAAACACTGTGTATAAATTTAAGGTCAATCGGATATTAACTTTAGCCTCTAGAGCGTTCACAAGATTTTTCAAAGTGATCAAGGGTCATAACTCTGGCAGTAATTATCGGATATTGCTGAAAATCAATAGGCTTCTTCGTCTCATGACCTTAAACACTGTGTATAAATCTAAGGTCAATCGGATATTAACTTTAGCCTCTAGAGTGTTCACAAGATTTTTCAAAGTGATCAAGGGTCATAACTCTGGCAGTAATTATCGGATATTGCTGAAAATCAATAGGCTTCTTCGTCTCATGACCTTAAACACTGTGTATAAATTTAAAGTCAATCGGATATTAACCCTGGCCTCTAGTGCGTTCACAAGAAATTGTGGACGATGGACGGACGGACGGACGGACCGACGGACGGACGGACGGACGGACGGACCGACAGACGGACGGACGGGGGCGACGGCAATATACGTCCACATTTCTATGTGGGCGTATAAAAAGGAACTACTTTCTTTTATTTTAAAGAAACCACTTATTTTAAATAAAAAGTGACTTTTTTTTTGTTAAAAAGAAACTTTTTATTTAATTTAACTTGAAGGAAATACTGGGTCAATATATAGGACTTTGCAGTAGGTAAACTGCTATCAAACAACTGATGTATCACTACGCTGTAATGTAATTAGATTCAGTAAAAGTGAAATCTATACCAAAGAATTATATTTATTTAATTGTGCATGTAACAAGTGATTGGGTGATAAATAAAATCTCCAACTCCTGTTTTTTTATATAAAAAAATATCAACACTCGTTGATAAAGTGAAAAAATTTGGCAGAGTCTCGTTTTTTTCACCGCATCATCTTGTGTTGATGTTTTTTGATATCAAAAAACACTTGTAGGAAATTCTCTCTATATTTATACAGTGGTAGTCAGCTGTAATACATTAAAGCGAGAATTTTATATTTCTAAGTTATATTTTCAAAATATATTAAAATAAAGCCTTAAAATAGATGGTACCTATAAACAGTCCTACCTTGTTAAAGAATAATCCTATTAATCCTAGAATTCACTATTGCATGGGCGGAATAGAAAAACAAGGGAGGCAATTGTGTTATTATTTCCAGTGTGAAATTTTATAGTATATTTCCTATCCTATTGTTATATAAAATTTAGATAAAACAGGCGTGTATGCGTTGTTTCATTTTCTAGAATGCCATCTCTCACCAACTAATAGACTGGGAAATAATGCCTACGATCGTATAATAGTGAATTGACAACCTATTTAGCAAAAGACAAAAATTATTATGTTTTTATTTTCTTAGAAAATATGAAATTCTAGATTTAATTTGCTTTCCTGAGGGGTGTTGAGTATGTAACAGAGAAAACCATTATTTACCTGGTGCTCCTTTCCAGAAAGCTTTCCCTCCTTCTTCTGCCCAGATCTTACGAATACAATCTATTACACCTTTATATTCCGTCTGCCCGGTTCTTGCCGCTACTTGCAAACGGGTTTTGATCACATCAGCTGGTGTAGGTAGAAAAGCTGCAGGCATACCTAGATTAGACAATGTTATAAATATTATTAATCTCTTTATTAAAGTTACATAATGGGAGATAAGATAAAGAGATGGCAGTTCTCACTATAATAGTTAAAAAAAACTAGATAGTGTAAAGATAATTTGCTGAAAATTTCATGAAAATTTCAGTCAAATTGATCCACTATTAGCCGAGAAAAAAGCGTTTGAAATATTCACATAGCCTCGGATATCATTACTCAAATCATTAATATAAACAGCATAGTCTCGATTATCCACTTGATTGATTTAATTATCAACGACCATTAAGCGGCATATAAGAATTTAATCCAAACAAGCCAACAGTGAGGCTGATGTCCCCCGCCGAAATCCCAAAATAAATAGAAGACACATATTAATTAATCGCACATTTATTTTTTTCAATGTATCGAGCAATCAAACCGTACACGAAGTGTCATCCAAAAGTGTTTTATAAAGAAAAATGCTAAAACCGACGAGAAAAATGAAAATGTACCCTAGTTAGGGGGACCCTAAAGGCAGACAAAAGGGCCCCTCTGGCCAAAGGAAAGGGCCCTCGTGTCCAAGTCAATCGTTTCTATACACTGTTACTGTCGAATCGATTACTAAATGAGAATGCAGTCATTGTATTGGCATAAAAATCATCAATCAAGATGAACCTAAGTTATCTTGTCCCAAAGTATCAACCAATCAAATTGCTTATCTCTGCTTATCCTAAGCGGAAAATGCTCATTTTCAAACTCCATCAAGGCATTGACCTAATAAGCATATACACCAAGTTTGAACATTTTAACTCAATTAGAAGGAGAGTTATTGTGTTCCAAAGTCTCGACTACTCTCGACCAATCAAATTGCGTATCGCTCTGCTTACCTTGAGCAGAAAATGCTCATTATCGAACTTAGTCAAGGTATTACTGTAATGAAACTATAGACCAAGTTTCATCACTCTCACTTAATTAGAACTAAAGTTATCGTGTCCCAAAGCATCAACCAATCAAATTGCTTATCTCTGCTTACCCTAAGTGGAAAATGCTCATCTTCGAACTCCATCAAGGCATTGACCTTATAAGCATATACACCAAGTTTGAACATTTTTACTCAATTAGAAGAAGAGTTATTGTGTTCCATAGTCTCGACCAATCAAATTGCGTATCGCTCTGCTTACCCTAAGCGGAAAATGCTCATCTCCAAACTCCATCAAGGCATTGACCTAATAAGCATATACACCAAGTTTGAACATTTTAACTCAATTAGAAGGAGAGTTATTGTGTTCCAAAGTCTCGACCAATCAAATTGCTCTGCTTACCCTGAGCGGAAAATGCTCATTATCGAACTTAGTCACGGTATTAGTGTAATGAAACTATACACTAAGTTTCATCACTCTCACTTAATTAGAACTAAAGTTATCGTGTCCCAAAGCATCAACCAATCAAATTACTTATCTCTGCTTACCCTAAGCGGAAAATGCTCATCTTTGAACTCCATCAAGGCATTGACCTAATAAACACATACACCAAGTTTGAACATTCTAGCTCAATTAGGAAGAGAGTTATTGTGTCCCAAAAAGTGTGACGGACAGACGGACAGACAGACAGACAGACAGACAGACAGACAGACAGACAGACAGACAGACGGACGGACGGACGAACGAACCCATTTTAATAGTCCCCCAACTTTCTTCGAAAGGCGGGGGACAAAAACATCGAAGGCTAGCCTTGACATCAAGAGTTTATTATGTTCTGGATATGTTAATTAATGTCGAATTGATTATTTAGATAAGATCTCAGGTCTAAAGAAAGACCTGTAATAAGCAGACTTTGCTCTTGCATAATGCTATTTTAAATCTGCTGCAGACATACACAGATTGGACAATATTACAAATATCATTAAGATAGGTTGCCAGGCAACGAAACATACGCCCACAGCAGCTAAATCGTCCGGGCAGTCAACAAGGGTTGTCGCATATTTTTACTTTTTTTGGTAATGAAACATTTGTAATACACTAAAATCTGATTAAGAGTAACAACCCATTATGTAATTATCTGAAAATCATAAGAATTTGCTTGCTTTTTATAAAGTTTTGCCCCACGCTAACAATTGAATTAGTATAGGAAATATTTAACATCATGGATTTAGCTGTTCAGTTATCGTAATTCAATGAAAATCAAAATACTTGTTCGTTTTCAACACCTTAAACTCTGTGTATCAATCTGAAGTCAATCGGATGATAAGCTTGGCATTTATAGCGTCACAAGGTTTTTTGAAGTGATCAAGGGAGATAACTCTGGAAGTAATTATTTGAAATTGCTGAAAATCAGTAGGCTTCTTTGTCCCATGACCTTAAACAGTGTGTGTAAATTTAAAGTCAATCGGATATTAACTTTGGCCTCTAGAGCATCCACAGGAGTTATTGATGTGATCAAGGGCCATAACTCTGGTAATAATTATCAGAGATCGCTGAAAATCCCTAGGCTTCTTCGTCTCATGACCTTAAACACTGTGTATAAATTTAAAGTCAATCAGATATTAACTTTGGCCTCTAGAGCACCCACAAGATTTTTTGAAGTGATCAAGGGCCACAACTCTGGCACTAATTATCGGATATTGCTGAAAATTAACAGGCTTCTTCGTCTTATGACCTTAAACACTGTGTATAAATTTAAAGTCAATCGGATATTAACTTTGGCTTTTAGAGCGTCCACAAGATTTTTTGAAGTGATCAAGGGCCATAACTCTAGCACTAATTATTTGATATCGCTGAAAATCAATAGGCTTCTTCGTCTTATGACCTTAAACACTGTGTATAAATTTAAAGACAATCGGATATTAACCTTGGCTCTTAGAGCGTCCACAAGATTTTTTGAAGTGATCAAGGGCCATAACTCTGGCACTAATTATCGGAAATCGCTGAAAATTAATAGGCTTCTTCGTCTTATGACCTTAAACACTGTGTATGAATTTAAAGTCAATCGGATATTAAATTTGGCTTTTAGAGCGTCCACAAGATTTTTTGAAGTGATCAAGGGCCATAACTCTGGCACTAATTATCGGAAATCGCTGAAAATCAATAGGCTTCTTTGTCTTATGACCTTAAACACTGTGTATAAATTTAAAGCCAATCGGATATTAACTTTGGCCTCTAGAGCGTCCACAAGATTTTTTGAAGTGATCAAGGGCCATAACTCTGGCAGTTATTATCGGCAATCGCTGAAAAACAATAGGCTTCTTCGTCTCATGACCTTAAACACTGTGAATAAATTTAAAGTCAATCGGATATTAACTTTAGCCTCTAGAGCGTCCACAAGCAATTGTGGACGCCGGACCGCCGGACGGACGGACGGACGGACGGGGGCGATGACAATATACGACCACATTTCAATGTGGGCGTATAAAAATGCTTTTACTGAATCTGTATAGTCTATGTCTGTTTTCATTAGCCGATTAGAAATGTGGATTAACATCCTGCTGTTCTCTTGTAACTTGGCCAATGAAGACCGAAGGCCGATCATTGCAAAAAAGTAGGATGTTAAACCCCTGTTTCATATCCGTTTTTATTCACTTGTATAAGATGTGGGATGGGGTTTAAAATCTACTCTACACAAACTAGGTCATTTCGAGACTAACATATGGTTTAATTTTATTTCAATAATTCGCTTGAGCGTAGGGGTCTTTAGCAGTGGGAGGAAACCAGAGTACCCGGAGAACACCCACGAGGTTTGTCAGGCGACCTTACTCCTTGCCACGTACAACCAGAGATTCGAAACCACGCCAGTTGACTCAATGACCGGCCGTATGATACAGTGCGCACATGCTAACCATTCAGCCATCCACCCCCCCCTGTAAAAGATGTGAAACTCACCTGCTAGTGTGGCAGATAGTAAGAGTGTGGCCGGTGAATTAAAGCCATTTTCATCAGCAAAGAATTTTTTAGTATGTGCGTAAGCTGGGAAATAAATAGCAGAGAAAGGGATGTCTCGTAAAAAACAGGCTTTAGATCCCTAAAATATACAATTACACATTATTAATTATTACAAAACATTTCATAAAAATAGTGCTGCCTTGCCAAAATGTCCCCCATAGTACACATAAAGCTGATCAGTGCAGGAAAGCAACAGAGATGTCTATTTCCACATGCTCATCATTGAATTGAAGGTTTGTTTTATGTGCACCTCAGATTTTTGGGAACAACTGTAGGGTCTGAGAGAGAGAGAGAGAGAGAGAGAGAGATAATATCCAAGTCACAGAAACTAGGTCATTTCGGGACTAACCCTACCCCTTGTTAATACAACTGGGGAACTGAAACCAGGTCAGTTGACTCAATAACCTTATGAAACAATGTACACATCTTACCATTCAGCCATCCAACCCCTGCAATTATAATTTCAATTGGGGGTTGGGATGGCCTAGTGGTCTAGAGTGCCGCGCTTCGACCTCTAGCTGGCCGGTCACCTCTGGCTTGCGGCTGTGGTTTCGAGCCCTGGTGTGAGCGTATGTGGCATGGAGATAGGGGCGCCTTCTCAACCTCGTGGGTTTCCTCCGGGCACTCCGGTTTCCTCCCACTGCAAAAGACCCCTACGCGCAAGCGAACTATTGAAATAAAATTAAAAACCATATGTTAGTCCCGAAATGACCTAGTTTGTGTTGAGTGGACGTTAAACCCCATTTCTCTCTCTCTCTCTATAATTTCAATAATTCCCTTTTAGGTCAATAAGCCTATCATAGTATTTGTTTCGTTCCATTCCTAATTTAGTTGTGATTCATCCATTTCATTAGACAACAAAAAAGTTGGCCACATGCACATTCTAGTGTTCTAATAATATTAGAGAGCCACACTATGAAATTAGCTTACTATCCAGTAAATCAGATCGTTATAATATCATATCATGACTGGATGGCTGGATGGGATGTCAAACTCAATTTCCCTTTCTTCAGTCAATCATGACTAGACGATGATATTCAACACCATTTTCCATACTCCCAGTCAAGCAAACCGTAACAATACCATCTGATTTGTCAAGCAAACCGTAATAATATCATCTGGCCCCGAGTTCACAAAGCATTCTCAGACTTAAGTTGAGAATTTGCTCAACGTTCAATCACAGTTTAGAAGAAATATGTTTGATCCAGAAATACAAAACTTTGAACATAGTTTCTTATTGATGTATTTGATATAATTAAAACAACAAAACTATTTTAAAGGGCCATATTATAGTTACAATAAGACGAACAAATTTAAGTAAATTCTCAACTTAAATCTGAGAATGCTTTGTGAACTCGGGGCCTGGTTTGTCACGCAGATAATAATGAGATATTATCAAAATTTAAAGTTGATCGGTGGCGCCAATGAAATTAGAACATGAACCAAGTGAGTAACTTACCTTATATAAACCGAAGAATCCAAGATCTTTAATTACACTTATAGCACTAACACGCCCTTGACTGGCGATTTCTCCCGCCACTTGTAGACGGATTTTAACAATTTCTAACGGATTCGTAAACACAACCTGACAAGCACCGGCCTGAAAAACAACAATTCAAGAATATTTATTAACACTATTTGTTGGTTCATTGTCAGGTACAAATCATCTAAGAATCTGCCTGGACTAATGAAGACAGGTATACACCATACAGTGTGCTATGAGGGAAATTTTACATGCACAGCGGCACTACGGCCTACTCTTATATCGAATTCCAATTGTCAAGGGATCTTTTACGTGTACGCCTATGTGTATGCAGGACCTTGTTTTTTATTTGTCAGGCTTCCTGCCCGGTTAAATTGGGGGATCATGTGCTCGATCCCTGGCAGAGAAAGTTCATCCAGATTTTCCGGTGTGGTTTCCCCTTGTCAGTAATGCAGGATAGAGGGCCTGACAAGAATAGCTGTCTAGTCCTTCAGATAAGACAGAAAACTGAGGTCCCGTGTACACATTGGCATGCACATAAACAAGCCCTTGGCAGTTGGAATTCGATATAAGAGTAGGCCGTAGTGCCCCTGTCCGGGCAAATTTTCCCTCGTAGCACACTGTATAGCGTATGCTCATCTTCCAATAGCCCAGGTTAGGAGCAGAAGAGTAGGACGTTAAACCCATTTTATTTTATTTCCGTCCGATAAAGCGTTTTGTGATAATATATGTCCAGGTCAAACAAATTTCATTTTTAGATCGTCTGGGCTTTTGATAAATAAAAAGCCATCAGAGTCTCATGAAAACAGTTTTATTTAGAGATTTCAAAAAATGAAAACGTGGAGCTAAAATATTTTTGGTTTTTAAACATACATGTATGTAAGATTTAGATAGAGAGCTAACAGATAATGAAACATGAATATATTGAAAATTTCTATCAAATCATTTTATCCTGAGTGAAGATTGTTTGGATAAAAACACAACCTTGATTGTCATTGCTACCTTTGTTGCGATAGTAGACAAAATCGTGATTATTAATTTTTTACTTAAAGGGACTATCCCGATAAGAACAGAGTATCAAAAATTAAAATCCGAGTATTTATGAAATTTATGGACCAAAATACAGCGGCATGGTGTATTTACCTTGTCTCAAAATTTCAGCTCAAAATATTGAGTCGTTTGGCCTTGGACGTCAACACAGCTTATCCGGACACGTAACTCTTTTAAGATTTCAGGTTAATTTTTCATTGGGTGACCTGATAATCGATTCCCGTTTCTTGAGAGGCCTATGCAATAAATGACCCATGTACTGTACGTGATAACCAAAGGTAAATTTCACCTACATATTGTTTTTATAGAAAAAAAGTCTGGTTTTATCCAGATACTGTATAATACAACGGTCTCTTTTTCCAGATGAAGACTGTCAGGTTTTAGTTATTTACTAGCGTATCACAAATATCGGATTAGTTGGTCGGCCTTAGGTAATGGGTTTTATGTTATTTTAACACAAAATAAAGCAGTTTTATTTCCCAAAATGTTATCGAGATTGGCCCTTTAATTTATTAAACGACAAGCATGTTTCAATCCAGTGAAAACTGATAAATCCCATGCTTTAAAGATTTGATTATGGTCTTATGTTAATTAATGTCTAATAATAAATCTATAACATCAAAGATCTGGAATAGGCAGATTGAGCTGTTACATAATCATCTTTAAGCACCAAGAAAAAACAAAACTTTAGATTTGTTACACAATATTTAAACACTGAGCTTCGTGTCTTTCAAATTCATCTGAACAAAAGACAGCTCTCAATTTATATTGGTTACACTATATTTAATATCTAAAATAAGTTACTCAAGTTTGTATCTTTCAAATCAACCAGAACAAAATATAGCTTGAAATTTTGATACTTTCAATTGCCTGGAATCTGGTTCAATTGTCTCCAGAGAAATGTCTGGAGGGGTCAGATGGATGACGTAAAGTATTTATCCAACTGATTATACAGCAAGATTAGTAAACAAAATCCAACTGATTATACAGCAAGATTAGTAAACAAAATGACTTACCGTACCACCTGATACCATCTCCGCCCACACAGGAATAGTTCCATCTTTATTCATTAATTTATCTCGCATTAAATCATTCATCTACAAATAAATAAAATCATTCATATAAACAATAAATAATATCGTTTATATCCCATTAAATAAACCATAAATAATATTGTTTATATCATATCAAATAAACAATAAATAATATTGTTTATATCACATGAAATAAACAATAAATAATATAGTTTATATCATATCAAATAAACCATAAATAATCTTGTTTATATCACATGAAATAAACAATAAATAATCTTGTTTATATCCCATGAAATAAACAATAAATAATCGCGTTTATATCACATGAAATAAACAATAAATAATCTTGTTTATATCCCATGAAATAAACAATAAATAATCGCGTTTATATCACATAAAATAAACAATAAATAATTTCATTTATATCACATGAAATAAACAATAAATAATGAATAATCTCGTTTATATCATACGAAATAAACAATAAATAATATAGTTTATATCATATCAAATAAACCATAAATAATCTTGTTTGTATCACATGAAATAAACAATAAATAATATCATTTATCTTGCATGGAATACAACGTAAACCATGAATAATATCATTCATAACACCATAAATAATATTGTTTATATCCCATGAAATAAACCATAAACAACAGTCCTTATAATATTTTGCCCACGCACTAACTATTTGGCCACCCAACTCCCCCCTTCCCTCCCCAAATGTAGTTTAGATCAATTTATACCGAATACCGCTTACCGTTAATTTGATAGCTTTTTCTGGAGCGACACCAACCAACTGTGGAGCGAGACCTCTATATAACCCTAGAATACCTTCGTGACGAATAACTTTCTTAGCGCAATCAAAACTATTTTTATACATCAGTTCACCGACAAACGACCCAGTTCTTTGATTCTGCATACGAGTTTTCACCAGATCGATTGGATATACGGCTGTAGCCCCAGTTGCTAAAATAAAATAAAAAAAAAATTCAACGTAAGAACATTACTGAACAAGCATTAGTGGTTGGAAGGGGGTGAGAAAGAGGTTGGGAGGGGGTGAGAAAGAGGAATGGGTTTATAATCAACGACACAAACTATGGTTTAATCTTATTTCAATAATTTACTTGCGCTTTGGGGTCTTTAGCAGTTGGATAAAACCGGAGGACTTGGAAAAAACCTACAAGGTTGAACAGTCATCCCCACTCCTCGACACAGACAGGCGTGAAATCAAAACAATACCATTTGAAGAGAGAGAGAAATGGGGTTTAACGTCCACTCGACACAAACTAGGTCATTTCGGGACTAACATATGGTTTAATTTTATTTCAATAATTTGCTTGCGCGTAGGGGTCTTTAGCAGTGGGAGGGAACCGGAGTGCCCGGAGGAAACCCAAGAGGTTGAGAAGGCGCCCCTATCTCCATGGCACATACGCTCACACCAGGGCTCGAAACCACAGCCGCAAGCCAGAGGTGACCGGCCAGCTAGAGGTCAAAACGCGGCACTCTAGACCACTAGGCCATCCCAACCCCCCAACACCATTTGAAGAGGGGGTGAGACTGAGACATATACAGATAGATAGTTTAACGTTCATTCAATCCAAACTATGTCATTTCCCCAACATGGGGTTTAAAGTCTTACGGTTATGAGGGAGAGTTGGCCCGGGCAGCGGCAGTATGGTCTACTCGAATATCGATTTCAAACTGCCAAGGGATCTTTTGGAAGCACTCCAATGTGTACATGGTACCTCGTTTTTTTGTCTTATCCAAAAGACTAGACAGTGGTCCTTGTCAAGTCCTCTGTCCTGCACCACTAACCTACCATACAAAATATCGTGAGGAAGATCTGAGCAAGATAGCATCATACTTCACAGTCTATTCGGAGAGAAAGAGTACGCCTACTTACCACCGGCTAAAGCTCCGAGGGAGAACCTGTAGGCACTCTCTAATATAGCTGATAACACTGTTCGTTTATTTTGACCATGTTCCAATAATAACTTAGTCTGAAATAATAATAATAATATCGGTCAGAAATAATAATAATATCAGTCAGATATAATAATAACAATAATATCAGTCAGATACTGTCTGGAATAATAATAATGATCTGAAATAATAATAATAACAGTCAGGCTAATAATTTTATTCTCAAATAATATGATTACAGTCTGAAATAATAATGAATCAGAAATGATAAATAACAGTATAACAGTCTGGAATAAGAATAGCAGTCAGAAATAATAACTGTCAGAAAAAATATTAAACAGTCAGAAATAATATCTAACAGTCAGAAATAATATCTAACAGTCAGAAATAATATTTAACAGTCACTTTAGAATATTAAAAGTTTAAAATAAGTAGTAAGTTAACCAAGTGTCACTGTATAAATATATACCTCAGCTATTTGCATCTGTATAGAGAAAGGGGTATCTCGACCTTCCATTGGAGATAAAGCATTGATGTCTGCAAATGTTAATTTTCTGCAATAATAAAAATAGAATTTATTATTTTCAATCGATTATAGTTTTACCAGGCGAAATGTTAGGCATCAATTGAATTAAGAGTAAGAAATAAATTTAATAATGTCTTTCTCCAATGTCAACATGCAGAAAGGTTAGGCATTAAAAGAGAGAGAGATAGAGAGAGAGAGAGAAATGGGGTTTAACGTCCACTCAACACAAACTAGGTCATTTCGGGACTAACATATGGTTTAATTTTATTTCAATAATTCGCTTGCGCGTAGGGGTCTTTAGCAGTGGGAGGAAACCGGAGTGCCCGGAGGAAACCCAAGAGGTTGAGAAAGCGCCCCTATCTTCATGCCACATACGCTCACACCTGGGCTCGAAACCACAGCCGCAAGCCAGAGGTTACCGGCCAGCTAGAGGTCGAAGTGCGGTACTCTAGACCACTAGGCCCTCCCAACCCCCTAGGCATTAAAAGTGTATTTCATTTCCATGTTACCACAGAGAAGGACATGTTGATCTTTTAATTCATTTTTTTTCTTCGCTTTCAGATATTCCAGTAACTATTTCTATTAAAATTACACCTGTATTTGTATTTTAATTATATAGTCTCACTTATATTAAATATAGCTGTATTTGTATTAAATATAGCTGTATTTATATTCTGTATTTGTATTAAATATAGCTGTATTTGTATTAAATATAGTTGTATTTGTATTAAATATAGCTGCATTTGTATTAAATATAGCTGTATTTGTATTAAATATAGTTGTATTTGTATTACATATAGTTGCATTTGTATTACATATAGTTGCATTTGTATTAAATATAGTTGCATTTGCATTAAATATAGCTGTATTTGTATTATAGTTGTATTTATTAAATATAGTTGTATGAATATTACATATATTTGTATTACATATATTTGTATTTGTATTACATATATTTGTATTTGTATTATTATATAGTTGTAATTGTATTAAATATAGTTGAACCTACCCAGACTGGTGACTAAGGCCAACCAGTTGAAAAAGTATATCTATTTCTAATGGTGTAATTTGAGCAAATTCCTGGGCTTGGTATAACATTTCCTCTGAAAGATAAAAATATACATGATAACAACTTGGAAGTATTATACTGATAAAAATATACATAAATAGGAGTATTAGATAGATTAGAGGATGAAGAGCCTTGGATTCAATTTACAATAATAGACCTCTCATAAAACAAAGTCTACATTTATTGGAGACGAACGTATGGTCATATTGTCTTTGTCCACATGTTTATCATTGAATTGAAGGTTTCTTTTAGTGCACCCCGGATTTTCTAATATCTGTCTGAGATAGAAAAAGAAAATGGGGTTTAACGTCCACTTGACACAAACTAGGTCATTTTGGGATTAACATATGGTTAAATTTTATTTCAATAATTTGCTTATGTGTAGGGGTCTTTACAGGGTTCCCGCGACTTTGTCTAAAATTTTTTCAAGGATATTCAAGGATAAATATACGTCAAATTCCAGGATTTTCAAGGACATTTTTAGCCTAAAGTTACAAGTTACATCTGAAAAACAACCAAAACATTACCAACTATCGTTAAAATCTCATATTTAAAAGGAATTGAAGACATAAACTGTTTTTTATTATTACAGATTGACTTTCGGCACGCCGGGAAAAACTCCCGCCATTTTAAAAACAGAGTTATTTCCCTTTTCGTCATTATGCATTGTTTAATGTAATTACTAATACCGATTTTGATTAGTCAGTGTAGTGGCTTCTAGTATGTTAATTGGACAATGGAGTCACGTGAGACTATTTGGAAGCCTTACGGTAAATGTCATTGGCTTATCTTGTTATTACGTGACAAAACACGGCTGTTTATTTAGATCAGTTGATTGACAGGTATACGTCAGTTATTGTTTATAGTATAACCAGCATTACTTATAATCTAAACAGGATTTTCAGATCAACTTACTAGTATTACCAACAAAATTAAGGATATTAACTGAAATTCAAGGATATTTTCCTATTTCCGCGAAATTCAAGGATATTCAAGACCTTGAAAATTAAATTTTAAATTTAAGGATATTCAAGGATTTTCAAGGACCGCTTTAGCTGTGGGAAGAAACTGGAGGACGGGGAGAAAACCCACGAAGTTGGACAGACGGCCCTACTCCTTATCACGTACAACCGAGGATTCAAAACCACGCCAATTGACTCAATGACAGACTTTATGAAACGGCACGCATGTGCTAACCATTCAACTGTCCCGACTGTTTGAGAAGCAGAATATTTTTTTGTATGGCCTTAGTGAGACTAAGCAAAATACTGTGTAAAATGAAACCGGTCTAGTATAATACTAGGAACTATTGCAGAATTCAAAAACAAACTAAAGACACATCTCTTTAATTCAATATAACATCATTTCCTGTGACAGATAACTCAGCGCCATTGAGCAGTTTACTGGATAATAGGCACTATATAAATACATTATTATTATTATTTAAAATTCAAATTTACCTTTTGTGATTGATTTGTTCATATCTCGACGTGTAGCAGCTAGGTAGATTTTTTTCACTAATTCTAAATTATTTAATAACGATATAAATGCTGTAAAATAGGCGTAACTAATCTGACGATGTTTTTCACCACCTAAAGCAATCTGAAAATACATAATTAATCATTGAGAATTCATTATCTTAGAAATGTATTATGAGACAGAGAGAGAGATAGAAACAGGGCTTAACGTCCACTCAACACAAACTAGGTCATTTCGAAACTAACATATGGTTCAATTTCATTTCAAATATTCACTACCACATCAGGATTTTTAGCAGTGGGAGGAAACCGGAGGACCAGGAGACTCAATGACAAACCATGCCAGTTGACTCAATGACAAACCATTCAGCCACAGCCATCCACGAATGAAACATAAACGAAGACTTACTGCTATTAAATTTTCTTCTACAAAGGGAGTTAATAAATGATTTTTTAGCTTCAATATAATCTGTTCAAAATTCTGGGCAGTAATAAAACCTGTATTGCCAACATCCAGACGACGAAAGGCTTGCAGGGCGTGTTCCTCGTGAAAATCCTGAAAATAGACAAACAAATTCTCTATTTAATATTCAATTAAGAAAAAAACATAAATGGCAAGGGAAAGAGGAGGTATTGAGTTCGACTGTTGTCGATTAAAAAATTACTTATTGCTTATGTATTTAACCATTTCACCAGGTGTGTGTAATCATCACAGGTATGTAGTTGTATTCCTCAGATGGGTTGTTGTATTCACCAGGTATGTAGTTGTATTCACCATGTGGTATTTACAAGCACTAATACCCAGCACCATCTTCAATAGAAGAAGGCTTGATCCCACTTTAAACTACGTTAACTTGCTACCTCCAGGTTAGCGAGCCAACGTAAATTTATCCTTATCAATATGACATTATAGACTTGTGAATTAATATATGTATCCCCACCCACCTCCCAGTAGATGTATCCCCCATGCACCTCTCAGTAGATGTATCCTTTCCCATGCACCTATTAGTAGATGTATCCTCCCCCACCCATCTCCCATTAGATGTATCCTTCCCGCCCACCTATGAGTAGATGTATCCTCCCCCACCCACCTCTGAGTAGATGTATACCCCCTCACCCACCTCCCATTGGATGTATCCCCCTACCCACCTCAAAGGCTGTGCAAAAATATCTATATAATCGATAATCGGTAGAATTCTTGTCGAAACGTCGTGTGTGTATAATATAGTGATTGTTATCCATAGAACTGTGTTTTGTGTTATATTATGTTCAATCGCTAAATGCCATTCAAAGATTACACGTGATATAATAAAATTAGGATTATCTCCCTTCTTTGCTCTTGATTGATTTGTAGAGAAATCGTCTATTTTCACAATAAAACTAATTGTATTATCAATGATCAACTCAGCTTTTATTACTAAATCATGTCAGATACAGTCCATACACGTTTTTGACTTCCCGGGACAGGCAAAAAGCGAGGTATGGAATTGTTTTGGTTTTTACGGAACAGACGAACATAATATTGACCTAATACAGTTATCTACCTTCATGGACTCTCTAGTAATGAAGATAAATAACTTCAATTTACTTTCGTTTGTTTTTTTTTATTACGATTGAGTATTGACAGATTGTATCAGAATATTAAATATGAAAGCTTAATAAATATGATGTGTTTAAATAACAGTTATAAAGACTGAAGATGTTTTCGAATATTTTTATTATACAATACTATTATTAAACATGACTGTTGAAGAACAAATACAACAAAATAGTGGTAGCCTGTGTCGACTAACACAAATAACAGGTCGGTATAGTCAATAATAAATGTAAACTTACGTGAATCAACTGTGTGAACTCCATGTAAGATATTTTTCTTTTTTTATCGTTACCAAAGTGAAGTCGTATAAATTCACTGTTAAAGTTAAACGGCATCTTGCTACTTAATGTTGTGTGGTTTATTATATTCTCAAAATCCTCTACAAAAAACAAAACTCAGTTTAGTATTTATAACCATGTAGGGGATCATATGGCTAAGTGGGCAAGACGCTGGCTCGCTACCCTGGAGGTCGGCTGTTCAATCCCTGCATTGGCCAAGAACTTTAACCAGGTTTTCCGACGTGGTTTCCATGTCAGTGATGCAGGACAGAGGGCCTGACAAGGACAGCTGTCAAGTTGTTTGAATGGGACGAAAAACTGAGGTCCGGTGTACACATTGGTGTGCACGCAAAAGATCCCCTGGCCGTTGGAATTTGATATAACAGTAGGATATAGCGCTGCTGCCCAGGCAAAATTTCCCTCATAGCACACTGTATGGCATATGCCTGTCTTCATTAGCCCAGGTAAGGCGCAGAACAGTAGGACGTTAAACCTCATTTCAAGGAAACTTAAAATGGCCAAATAAATTGAATGTATATCCCATAATAAACAAGTATGACATCATCGCCCGCCAGCTTGGAATTGTGATAAATTAAAAATCGAAGTCCATCTATCGATTAACAACTGTCCAAGGAAGAGCATGGTGAGATTCATGATAATCATACTTAAATTGGTGGAGCTTTAGGCCTTTTTTTCAAAGAGCGTCAATCTAAAGGAACTCCATACTTAAGACTTGCACGGAAAAGACATTCCATCTTGATTTAACGCTGTAGTAGCCTTCAACAACTTTTAAAACAACTCTTCCATTTCACGGCCTGTTTCTACATCTTGTTTAATTGTTTAGTGTATATTAACATCTGTGATATTCTCAACCATGGTTTAAGATATAATTTCAGAGTGTTTAAGAGGAATCCCTTTTACACAATGTAGTGATCGTCCCAAAAATAACCTACAGAACTGGATTGATGGGTTGAACAACACCGTGGACACAAAATAATAATATAAAAATGTTGGTTTTATATATTGAATGGAAATATGTCGCCATTTACTCCATTGACGACCATGCCAATGTGTACAACGGGACGCCAAGTGGGAAAAACACTGGCTCAATATCCTGGAGGTCCTACATTTGATCCCTGCATTGGTCGAGAAAGGTCATCAGGATTTTCCAATGTAAAAATCCCTCGTTCCATATAATTAGGGCTGGCAGACTACCGAATAATATCGATATCTATGTTCTGCCAGCTGCCAGGTGGATCAAGATCTATCCGCAAGTTGAGATTTTGCAAAAAAACCCTAACTGATTATTTCATCTCAATATCTATGTTCTGCCAGCTGCCAGGTGGATCAAGATCTATCCGCAAGTTGAGATTTTGCAAAAAAACCCTAACTGATTATTTCATCTTAATAAAAAACAATTAAATTGTTTGTATACTAACCACAAGCAATGTAACCATTTCCGTTTCTATCGAAAATTTGAAAGGCAAGAGCGTAGAGACTGTCTGGCAGACATAACAGGGCCTCAAAGGCCTGGAACTCAGCAAACGATATGAGTCTGAAAAACAAATAAAAAACCCCATTAAAATCAGTTAACTATTCTTGTCTAAATATTTCCAATTCTTTTTGTTATACAATTGGGGAATAAAAAGAATACAATCGGAGAATAAGTAAGTTTCTTGCTAAATGAATTAAATAAGTGCCATTCTCACCAGCTTAATGTTGTCTTTGAAACATGAGTCCGAAAACATTACATAATATAATAAAACCAAATACAAATAATCCAAACCATTCAAAGTCCCCAAAATTTTTTAGGCAAAATAGTGTAATCAGCAAATGGACAGTTCACTGTGTACAAAATACACGACAAACAGTGGTAACAGGTGTCCAGAGGAATAAGCTTACCCTGCCTAGCACCACACCTGCATCCAAACTATCAAGACGAAATCTTGGTGAAAGTGATTGGCCAATAGACTACCTATTATATACTTTATCAAAGCCTACATATTATTCTCATTATAAGAAAATTCTGAATTATTTGTGCACTCAGAAGCATTGACTGTCATGGTGTGGATTAATGTTAGTTTTTCTCCTCTCTACCTTAGCTTATAAACAGGGAATCAGACAACTAAACAATAGGGTTTGATTAGAAACAAATTAAATTCTTTATGGTTATTAAATCCAAGGTGATCTGATTACAGGTATAAAGCCAGAGAAACAAGAGGTATAATGATCACTGGAGATATATGTTTTACAGTTAAAATATCGATATCAGCAACCATTTCGGCAATATCGATATATCCGAAAATATGAAGTTGGAGGAAATAACTGTTTTTATGCTAAGAATACATTTAATTTTGTTATGGATCAAATATAATAAAAATTATGATCCTCAAACCATGATTTCTTAATCTGATGGCATTTTTAACAAAACTTTAGTATTCACAGCTTCATGCTTGCCATCAATAAATAAATTTCTATCAAAATCGAGTTATTTCCCCTGAACAATTAATTAATTGTCATTGTTGTAAACGACCGCAAAAATTACCGGCGTGGTGGTTGTACCTTAGTGTGTGTGTGTTTATAGTTTTAATCTGTTTTGAAATGACGGTGAATATTTGACACAAAAAACTTCCCGTTAATTTAATTTTGTTGAAGCTCCTATATTTATTACACGAGTATCGATATCAAAACCTGAACATAGATATCGAAATTTTTCGGTATTCTGTCAGCCCTAATTATATGGAACAAGGGATCTTTTACATTGGAAAATCCTGATGACCTTTCTCGACCAATGCAGGGATGGAATGTAGGACCTCCAGGATATTGAGCCAGTGTTTTTCCCACTTGGCGTCCCGTGTACACATTGGCATGCATGTTAAAGATCCCTTGGCAGTTGGAGTTCGATATAAGAATAGGCCGTAGCGCCGCAGCCCGGGCAAAATTTCTCTCATACTCATAGCACATATCCGTCTTCATTAGCCCAGTCGGATTTTTACCCCGCCCTTTTTATTTTGTCTGGGAGAGAGAGAGACATGGGGTTTAACGTCCACTCAACACAACTAGGTCATTTCGAGACTAACATATGGTTTAATTTTATTTCAATAATTCGCTTGCGCGTAGGGGTCTTTAGCAGTGGGAGGAAACCGGAGTGCCCGGAGGAAACCTACCAGGATGAGAAGGTGCCCCTATCTCCATGCCACATACGCTCACACCAGGGCTCAAAACCACAGCCGCAAGCCAGAGGTGACCGGCCAGCTAGAGGTCGAAGCGCAACACTCTAGATCATTAGGCCATCCCAACCCCCCTATTTCGTTTGAGAAGGAGAATAAGGTGATAGATTTTATCTTACCCATCTCTGGTTGTATCAACACTACTGGCAAGTAACTGTAGGGTATACTCGTTACAATTCTCGGATTGTAAAACTTGTAAATATCGATGGATCAAATCAGAATACGTCATATATTTGGAACCATTGACATCTCGACTGGCATACTGTAAAATACAAATATACAGTTTTAAAAGGTTTTAAATCAAGTATGAAATTAATACACCTGTAACGGACAATGTCCGGCACACAATCTTTTAATACAAATATTATTTACTTTAATCTATACTATTGGATGACCCAGCGCTTGCACAGGAACTTGTGTTCGAAACCAGAAGCAGTAGTCCAACACCACCAGGCCTACGTTACTGCCAGCTCTTAAAAATGTGGGAACATACCTTGGCGAAGATCTCTCGCAAATCTTGAGTGTTGGCCCGCCATGACACTTCAGCCTATAATATAAGAAACAATAAATAAATATATAACTTCAACCGGTGAATAACTACAATATTTAAGGCAATCTACCTGGGATAATCATGCAACAAACATGCAATGATCAAAGACAATGTAGAAACAAAAATTATACCTTGATTAATCAATCATATAAACAAATTTCAGACTTTTTTACAATTTGCAACGGTAAGCATTTTTTTCCATCCACTGGATCAAGGTGTTATGACGTCATATGTTGATTCATTGTGGGTTAGGATAAGGGCTGTGGCCTGCAGATTTCGTCAGTCTCGAGATGTAGACAGGGCTAGCACTAACCCTAACCCTTAGCCAAACCTAACCCTTATCCTAACCCACAATCCACATATGACATCATAACACCTGGCTCCAGTGGATGGAAAAAAACGCTTACAATTTGCAACTAATGAATAAATAAAATAAAGTAACAATTTAAAATGAAATTGTGCATGAGCTGGATAGTCGAGGCTAGTGTGAATGAGCTGGATAGTCGAGTCTTACATGTTCATGAATAATGTGAATGAAGGTTAGAGTGAATGAGCTGGATATTCAAGTCTTACATGTTGATGTGCAATTAGGCTAGACTGCATGAACTGGATATGTTTATGAACGAAGTGCGTACATGTAGGCTACAGTTAACAACAACAAAACATGCTATAAATTATAAACATTAATTGCATGAACGAAATGTCATCTTTTTGTTCCAATGCAAAACTTGAGAAATGTACTTAGTTAAAATGGCATGAGGTAAAATTAGATAGAGAACTGACAGTTCACGTTATACTAGTTAAAATATAGATAATGAGAAGAGAATATACTGAAAACTTCATATTACTCTGAAGCTAGATATATATCGACAAAACAATTAGTCTGGATTCTAGATAAACATATATATGTAGTTCAATTTTATCATAGAGAATTCATTATCTTAGAAATGTATTATGAGAAAGAGAAATGGGGTTTAACATCCACTCAACTCAAACTTGGTCATTTCAGGACTACCACATGGTTCAATTTTTGAGTTGAACATAGGGATCTTTAGCAGTTGGAGGAAACTAGAAGACCCGGAGAAAACCCACGAGGTCGGACAGGTGACCCTACTCTTTATCACGTACAACCATCGAATCGAAACAATGTCAGTTGACTCAATGACAGACAGACCGTATCAAACAGCGTGCTTACGCTAACCATTCGGCCATCCAACGCCCCCCCCCTTCTAACATCAGTCGTTGTTTTTTGTATTTCAGAAGAGAGCCATAAAAAGCTCCCCTCAATCAACAAATTGAAAAAAATGGCTCTCCTAAAAGGTTCTCACAGTTTCGATAGAATGCTTTAGAAATTAAGGAGAGTGATTCAGAAATTAAGAAGAGTGATCTGATATTAAGGAGAGTGATTGGTAGATAAATGTTAATAAACCCCCAATAACTTTGTAAAGGAGAGTGATTTTCAATTTTAAGGGGAGGGAAAAAAAAAACTCCCTCGGTCGACATTCAGTTGAGATACATGTAGGCGCTCGAGAGCGATCACTCGCCTTAAAAAAAACAATGACTGCCTCACATGCACTGTAGTTCATAAGGTTTGTCGCTGGGTCAAGAGGCCTGGCTTGTCAAATCTGAGTCCTATGGGTTCCTCCCACTATTAAAGGTCCCTATGCGCAAGCGAATTATGAAAATTAAATTGAACCATGTGTTAGTCCTTAACTGACATAGTTTGTGTCCAGAGACATTAATCTCTCTCTCTCTCTCTTTCTCTCTCTCTCTGTCTGTGTCCAGAGACATTAATCTCTCTTTCTCTTTATCTCATAAAGTAAAGATATCATAAAAGTGGAGCAATCAAGAAAAATAAATGTTATATCTTTTTAAGTACATTATTATCTATGTAGAAGATATGTGTAAAAAACATGTCATATCTTTTACATACATGTACCCTAGTGTATTATCTATATATAGATAATTGTAAATCTGATAAGAGAATTCATTCTGTATATTAAATTAGCAACTAGTATGTTTATGATAATCAATGACCTATCACTGGTCCTGGTGTATAATATGACACAAGACAACGTCCCCCTTTACATGTGATAACTGACTGATCAACACTAACCTACTATTATATGACACAACTATATATAACATCTATATTACCTATACCGGTATAATAAAGGTCAAGTAAGGTCAAATGATATAAATCAACCCAAATATTCATGTTAAAAACTGAAGATATATTACACTATACTTGAGGTCACACAAGGTCAATAGATATCAATCACAAAAAATACAAAATAAGATGGCTGTTAATTCTTACTTTTTGTCAACCACTCATTTTTGTTGTTTCAATCTATGTTTTAAAATTGCTAAATATTTTTTATTAATTTTGGGGGAAAATATGGAATTTATAACTGAATAATCTACTCTAAAATATATTTTAATTACTTATTTAACATTTAGTTAGGTTAAGAAAACCAACAGGAAATAATCTTCCAGGTCTGGATTTGTTCGGATTAAAAGGTGGCCCATCAAATTTTTTTATCCTAGTTTTTTCAAGATGTCTGCAGTAAAATTGTTCAAGAAATTGAACCATTGTGACAAATAAATGAAGCCTTTGAGACAAATCATCCAAGCGTTTCTGACAAATCATTCAAGTGTTTCTGGCAAATCATTCAAGTGTTTCTGACAAATCATCCAAGCATTTCAGGTGATTTGATTCTTTAAAATAGCATTATGCAAGAGCAAAATCTGCTTATTACAGGTCTTAGACATTAATTAACATATCCAGACCATAATAAACTCTTAAAGTTAAGGCTAGCCTTCGATGTTTGCAGATTAAATTCCTATATGCCGCTTGATGGCCGTTGATAATTAAATCAATCAAGTGGATAATCGAGACTATGCTGTTTATATTAATGATTTGAGTAATGATGACCGAGGCTATGTGAATATTTCAAATGCTTTTTTCTCGGCTAATACTGGACCAATTTGACTGAAATTTTCAACAAATTACTTTTACATTATCTAGTTTTTAACTGTTATAGTGAGAACTGTCAGCTCTTTATCTTATCTCCCATAATGTAACTTTAACTATTTTGTAATTTGTAGAATTTTGATACCTATCTCAAATAGAAGTTTATACACCTATTTCACTAGTCTGAGTAGTCTCTATCATCCAAACAAATATTCTACAAATATAAGTCTGGATGGGTCCTCAAAGTTTGACGGAAAGTAGGTCATTGTCTGGATTATCCAGTCTCTTATGTTACCACGTACTGAATCTACCAAAACATCTTGTCTGTGAACAATAACACTCTCCAAAATTTTTTTTGTAAAGGTTTTAATTGAAATGGTGATTTTCTCTCTTCAAAAATCAAACGTATGGCTCCTCTCATCGCGATTCATGTTTATTCCCCGTCTCTATTTTGTTTCTAATAATAGATGTGCCAAGTGAATTGTGGGATATATTTCGAGACTTTAATCCAAAAGTTCCATTGTCCATGCGTAACCGGGAGTTTGTTTTTTTATGTGGTAGCTTATCCAGTAATTTTCGTCAAAAATTGACAACGGACCCAGATCCTCCGTACGTTGAAGACTAGGGTGTTCTGGGTGACCGAGACTACTATTTCACATAATTCAATCTGATTTAAATATAGATCTATATTTCGTTCCATTTTTTTAATACACTTTTGATGGCCTAAACGATGAAAATCTGTCTGGTTGTACTAAAAGTAAAAGGGTGCGTCAGGGTCGTACGAGTGGTTTTGACCCTATGACCTCAGACATTGATTAGTCAATCAGCGATGACATTTCTAGTGGTTTACTAAGAACTCGCGGTAAAATACAATAAGCTTCATTAGCTAATTCCTCACTTTGAACCAAAACACTGGTAAGATAACAACTCTTCCAGATCCTAGTGTTGTGAAGACAAGTAAAATGAAATTTTGAACTAAAAAATACAAAATATTGGATATTGGATCTGTGTTTTAATTAGATTGCTTATTTGGATACTTTCAAGCTGGCTACATCATATGACAAATATCGCTCATATTTGGGATCTAAAAATTTATAAAGATAGGTTGACAGGCATATAATTATGTAATATGAATGTATATAAACTGATTTACATTTAATTGTTTCCGTTTTTATTCTAATTTCAATGTTCTGCGGAAACGTCCGGAAGTCTCAATCAAATGGTTATTTCAGTCTAGTAATTATTGCACATGCTCTCCAAAAAAAACTATGGCGTCACTGTTTGACATGACATGCGGCATGATTCGTGTACCAATGGTAACATGTTTATTTTGTCTTAAATATTGGATATCAGAAACCCATCTTTTCACAACCTTAATGTTGACTTTAAATTGACAAATAATTTATGTTTTCAATGTCAAAGACTTTGGATGATATTGAGTTACTTGTTATAAATTCACCTGTGGTGTACAAGGATATACATAAAATACATACATGTATTATAAAGATCTTATTACATGTGGATTATGTATAATACTGATGTGGTATAAATATCTCTAGTACTATGTTGAAAGTTCAACTTTGACCTATCATTCATTCATTCATTCATTCATAATGTGTATGAAATCATTGACAACTATTATTACACTACCACTACCAGTAGTACTACTTTTACTACTCCCTATTGACAACCCTTATTAGCTTACACTACTACCAGTAGCACTACCTTTTACTACACCCCATTGATAAATAAATCAGGAGTCTTCACTCCAGGGTCAATAAAATAACCTGTGTCAGTGTTAAAATAAATATTATAAAAAGATTTTAAGTTGCATAAGATTTACAACACAAAGTCTTCATACTAAGGTCAACAAAAACCCTACATACCGGTATACCCTATCACACTTGTCAGTGTTAAAATAAATATTACAATCAGATAATAACAAATGATTACAGATCTATTTCTATCTATAACTGGTACAAATGTACCAGTATACCATATCTAAAACAAAAACACAATTTACATAATCATTAGTAATCATTACTACTGAGATAGAAAAAGTAGGTCTACCATTTCTTACTTTCTATTATATGATATATTTTTATATTTGATATCATTAATAAAAAATGTATTATGTATTATAATACGACTGGTAAATGAAGGTTAGAATAACATAATGTGAGTTTTGTCTGGACCGATTCTATCACTGATAACCAAACACAATAACAAAATATAAAACTGTGTTGATTTTAGATTTCATGCCATTTTCAGTTGTCCAGATAAACCAGGGGTTGTCGAGATAATCGATGAGTTTCCCATTTTACAAACTAACCTTACTTTTTAAAACAAACGAAATGCAGTTTATAGTCCTTAAAATAAAATATTCTAGCCAAGCTCAAACACTGAATTTTCAATGGGCCACATTGGATCAGATGCTGGCTCACTAACGCTGGGTTCAATCCTAATGTCGTCGGAGAATTATTTTACGATTATCCAGCGGTGCCCAATCAAAGGATGAAAAATTGTGTGAATTAAAAACAAGCTGGCAAAAACGTAAGATTCAGATCAAAACACAAAACGTATTAAAATAAACTGCACACTTTTGGAGAAGATTTTACAACACCTGAAATGTTGAATTACCTTTCTCTTATCAACACAGTTTCATATTTCATAAGCACATTTAACTTAAATTTAACACTCGTTGTTTGGAATTATTATCATGAGACATCCTATGTTAGTAGTAGAACGTAAAACAGTCAATATTTTCTTCCTTGATTTAGTCCAGTTCCTTAATGCGAGTACATTATTTTTAACGACAAGCCAAGAGTAAGATCAATCGGAGTGCGAAGTTCTTCGTCTATTAAACCAGAAATATTAATGTATTATAATTAATAAATGCATAAATTCCTATCAAAACTTTGGACTGATGCCATGTTACATACAATATTACAAATCTTAATCCCACTTTGAAGAAAGGATTTGGGACACTTAAGCCATTGTTCTATAATCCATAATCTAACTGACCTGAAAACACCTGAGCTTTCACTGTAACACCTTATCTGACCTTGTTTCACCTAAAACAGCCCAATACCTAATCCAAACGGTAGCTTAAAGGGACAATAACATTCTTGCTGGCTTGGTAGCTTCAGAAAATAAATAATACCCTTATTCTAAGTACTAGATGTTTAAATGTCCTACCTGTTGTGTAAATTATCCACTACAACCTATTTTATTTGTCCAGAGGGTTCGAAAATATTTTAAAATCCAAGTCACATTTGAAAAGGTTTACGTTAGACTTTTCAAATCAATTGGTTGAATTTTCCCAATTTTTTAAATTAGGTGTGTTAAGATGAAATTTATATCATCATTTAATTGGAATATTCTAAAATAATACGATTTGTTGACCAGAATGAAGATTGGGACATATTTTTCAGTTACAACAAGAGTGTTATTGGGGCTTTAAGGCTAAACTATATCTAATCCAAATATTACTCAAGGCTAAATTAGAGAGAGAGAGAAATGGGGTTTAACGTCCACTCAACACAAACTAGGTCATTTCGGGACTAACATATGGTTTAATTTTATTTCAATAATTCGCTTGCGCGTATGGGTCTTTAGCAGTGGGAGGAAACCGGAGTACCTAGAGAAAACCCATGAGGTCGGACAGACAACCCTTCTCCTTGCCACGAACAACCGCGGCTTCGAAATCACGCTAGTTGAGTAAATGGCTAACCGTATCATACAGCGCGCACACGCTAACCATTCGGCCATACTACCCCTCAGGCTAAATTAGAACCACTATACAATTAAAGATGCAGTATACAAGAGATAAATCTGCCTATTGCTGGTCTTTCTTTAGGCCTCAAATCTTATATAACAATGTATTCTGTAGATAGATGTATGTATTAACACTACAACCCCAAGGCCCAAGAGCATTCAACAATATTTGCCATATCTTGGTAAAACGTTCAAATTAAAATCCAAGACTTTCTTTGTTTATTATCATTAACATAGCAATGGGACTTGATAATCAAGACTTTCTTTGTTTATTATAATTAACATAGCAATGGGACTTGATAATCAAGACTACACTACTCTTGTCAAATCAAATGAAATGAAATGGGGTTTTTTAACATCCTACTCTTCTGCACCTAACCTGGGCTAATGGAAGACGGGGCATACACCATACAGTGTGCTATGAGGGAAATTTTGCCTTGGCAGCGGCGCTACGGCCTACTCTTATATCGAATTACAAATGCCGAGTGATCTTTTACTTGCACTCCAATGTGTACACAGGACCTCGGTTTTCATACCATCCGAACTACTAGGCAGCTGTCCTTGTCAGGCCCTCCTTCTGCATCACTGACAAGGAGAAACCACGCCGGAAAATCGAGATGAACTTTCTTGGCCAATGCAGGGATCGAACACCCGACCTCCAGACTAGCGAGAGTGCGCCTTATTATTCTTGTCAAACATTCATAACTTATGCTCAGAATAAAATAAATTCACTCTAAACAATCATTTTTTTATCTAATTTTGAACTATTACAGCATGAACAACCAGGTTTTTTTTATCTAATTCTAAATCTTACATACCCGGTAATGCATCTTTAACAAAACCACCACAATTCATGAATTGAAAATCCAATGACATTTATGATTACAATGTCAGAAAAAGCTGTTGTTGATATTGGTAACTTTTTGTCGTAAAACTGTTGACATGCTTTATAAACGTAAATACAGATATAAGCAATTTCCATGTTGGCGACTGGACCAATTGTTCATAAATCTAACTAAATAATCTATGACGTGTGGCATACATTTCCAGGTTCACGGGATGTCAGTAATAAATTAAAATAAGGTTGTATTTTTTATTAAATTCGAAGAAAGCCTACTTGGCTTGTTTTTGTATCCAGTTCTTTATGCCTTTATATTGTGCAATATTCTCGAAATAAATACCTGTTTAAATCAAATCTTGAGACAAATGAAAAAAAAAGGGAACTACTGTGGCTACATCACAGTGGCTTATGAACCATTCAATGTTACAGTAATATGTTTAAATAATCATTTTATACATTCAACTATTTACACTTCACTGACATTCAATCTAATCTGTATATAATCCATAACACATCATCATATAAAATGAGGTTCTATGCCCTACTTGGGTATACATGTAATAATAAAACAATAATCTATTCATAAAGCGCTGAATATCCAACAAACTAGTTTCAGTGTGCAACATGCACATGTACTTGTCTTATTTTATAATTCCAACTGTCACGCCAACTCTAGAGGAGAGAGAGAAATGGGGTTTAACGTCCACTCGACACAACTTGGTCATTTCGAGACGTACACATGGTTCAATTTTATTTCAATAATTTGCTTGCGTGTAGGGGTCTTTTAGAAGTGGGAGGAATCCGGAGGACCCGGAGAAAACCCATGTGGATGGACATGCGACCAAACTATTTCTTGTCACGTACAAACGGGGAATCTAAACTACACCAACTCAATGACAGGCCTCATGATACAACGCGCACATGTGATAACCATTCGGCCATCCACCCCCAACCCCCCCTGTTTACAGCTAAATCATATGACTGTCGACAGAACGAATCAATGAGAAAGAGAGAGAGAAATGGGGTTTAACGTCCACTCGACACAAACCAGGTCATTTTGAGACTAACATATGGTTTCATTTTATTTCAATAATTTGCTTGTGTGTAGGGGTCTTTAGCAGTGGGAGGAAACCAGAGTGCCCGGAGGAAAGCCACGAGGTTGAGAAGGCACCCCTATCTCCATGCCACATAAGCTCACACCAGGGAGAATGAATCAATGAAAACTGAATATAAGATCTGCACCCTGTATTCAAGTATTGTAAAATACGTGTAAAAGTAAAACATACTGTTGGCAGGCAATGAAGCTATCACTATGGTTTCTGTTAATGGCAAAACATTAAATAAGTTTTGGCTTTATGGCCTTGACCTGCTAAATACTTCCAGAATGTTTGAAAGAAAATTTTGAAAAAACTCTGACCATGTGTCAGTGACAGAGGTAATGTCTGACTGTATCATATATGCAAATTTGACAGATTCATCTTTTTAATGACAAATCAAAGAATTGGAGAGGGGTGATATAGGCTTTGTACTGTTCCCCAATCCTTTCAGTTATCTGAATAAATATTGTTTATATAAAAAAAAAATCAAAGAATACCAGAAACAGAAATCGAAACAAGACATCCATAGATGAATGGCGTGAACCAGGTTCCTGTGACAGGGGCAATAACTCTGTCCTGGGTACCTCTTTTGGAAAAGACAACAAACTCGGCAACACTAACAAATACCGTAACTAAAATTATTCTGACCTGCGGACTGTTTACATACATTTCAGTGACAGTGACAATAACTGTTACACAACTTTACTTCTTCAGGATTCCTTCTTGTGATGAGCTGAACAAACCCAGCAAATTAGGAAAAAAAAACCTCAAAATCTCTAACCTGCAGATTGGTTTATATTAATTAAGGACAAGCCGACATGTAAAATGAGACATCGACATCCAAATCACTTTTTGAGAATGTTTTGTTTTTGTCAGGTGGAAACATGATTTTACTACTGATTTGCGAAATTCACATTAATCGTAACTCCTTTATTCCATGTATTACTATTACTTGTTATGTATTTACCGCATTCAATATCTTAGCTAACATAACAATTTTCTTCTGACCATAAAATAGTGGCGATAGAACGGATGCCAAGGCCTAAGCTTATTTAGACTCCAAAGGTAGGCCAATAGCTATGATAGTATTCTACACTTAATTGTTTTACAATGATTTGAGTTGACATACCTTTGACAGTTCAAGATCACCATGAATTCTTTTTCTAGTTTTCTTTGTTTAAATCACACAAGGTGACATGATTCCCTACAGAGGTTTTAGAATAGTTATTTACAATAAACATTCTCCCCAATCTAGCCCCAATAAAAAGAGTAGAAGGAATACTGGCATATTTCCAATTATATTACAAGTAGCGTAACCAGCCGTCTATCGCGAAGCCAGTAACCTACAGATCCGATTGATCTATTTACAAACCCGCTCATGCAACAATAACACACGACTAATTCTACTCAAAAATGTAACTACTTAATTAAGTCTGAAACAGTTTAACTGTGCTATTCATTCATTTTTTTTTTTTGTTAGTTTATCTTTTTAAGAATTGAATTATTATTATGATATTTTCTAGCTAGTTTAGTGTACTTTACTGTAACGTCTTTCACCTAACCTTTCTAAGTCCCTCACACTCGGCTTTCTTTGGAATCGGCCATATTTTGGATATGATATCAAACCTGCTGCCCTGTAATGCAAATCAATAAAAATAAACATAAAGAAGAAACATTTTTCAGTTATGCAAACATAAAATGTGCATGCAAAAGCAATGTTTTTACTGTTACAACACGAGAAAACTTTGCATACCGTGCCATTAACCGCCATGTTATAACACTCAAGGTCGAGGTCATTCACGTGTTATCTTGCCGTTGATTAGTTGATATTCCTAGATGCGCGTGCAATTTCACCTGGAAGTAAACATCAAAGGTCAAGAACGTTCGTCTCGCGGGAAGACAAAATGGCGGGTAAGAAATGTGTTAGAAGAGACGCAAATCTTGTTTTAATTATGCTGTGGAACACCTAACTAGCTTTTTATCAGCGAACAAAGTTAATCGTAAAATAGTCACAAAATATACTTATGAAATATACGTATTGAATTGAAGTTAACCGCTACATAAAGGCCATATTGCGGGAAATATTGACTTCAATTTTGACTGAACAAAAAGTTCTGCCAATAAAAATAAATAACAAAATGATAGTGATATGTCTGTGTTGACAAACCGTTGTACAAAATACAAAGTCCATCCCCTCTCCCCCCAGTCACATAGTTCCTCAACGTTTCTGTATGTCATTACTTTTGTATAAGCTGCAATATGAATTTTCCTAGAAACAAAATGTTTTCAGACTAAAGTTAGTGGTGTGCGTTGGATTTCTACACGAACATTTGTTGGTTAGGTTAGGTCTTTGACTTTGATGCTTCTTTCTCAAATTTATGCCCGATCTTTTTATTGTCACTCGTCATGCTCAAATAAAACATTTAGTGGCTGATGCCTGAATCCATTTCTTGGCAGTGGCTTCCGAAGCCCTGTTCATTTTAATTGTTACGATTCGTTACATTAGAAATCATCGCAAGAAAACAATTTTACAATGTTGTCTGCTTTTTATCGTGTGTTATTATTTCTGTTCAAAGGGTACATTCTGTTAAGGATGTTATATACAGTTAACAGGTTATAGAAAAATGACATCACCTTTAGGATCTGTTTCACCGAGAATTACGAAAGTCTTCTAATATCTCTGTAAAAGATGACTGTCTTCATCACATGAAATCTCATCACGCGGCGTCAATCACTGTTTACATATGACGTAACTGGTTCTGACAGAATGGTGCCTTTTACTGATTTTAATTACCTACAATTTTAAATAGTTCAAACTTCTTTAATGGTTTAGAATTTAATTTGCCATAGGAAAAAAGTTAATATTGGGGGTTCATTAAGTCGCATCAATGTCATCCTTATTGGTGACTAAGGGCCTAGCCAATAGTCACTGCTGATCAGTGTGATCATATATTTGTCCGTCAAACCCAGCAATGGTACATGTAGCTACCTCTACGTTGTATTCTTTCATTTCTTTGAGTCAACTGGCATTGTTTCGATTCCCTGCAGTTGTATTCGTAACAATGAGTGGGGTCGCCTGTCCTGTCCAACATCATGGGTTTTATCTGTGTACTCTGGTTTCCTCCCACTGCTAAAGACCCCTTCAGGGCAAGCAAATTATTGAAATAAAATTGAACCATATGTTAGTCCTCAAATGACCTAGTGTTGAGTGGATGTTAAACCCATCCCTCTCTCCCCCCATTTCTCTCTCTCTCTCTAACCGTATTCTTTCATCAATTCCTGCTTCAAGGTTTGTTTACGTTACTGGGACTAGCGCTTTGTGACCAACATTCCCCAAATTGTTTAACGCTCCGGATAGAGTCTATGTCATCTATTGTAATTATATTATTTAAGTTTGTATTTATAGCAATTTAACTATGATGTTTACTTGCAGGGTCATGTTTGTTGAAGAACAAATTAGAAGATTTTAAACTCAATGCTAATGATGTCATCCATTTTAAGTTGGGTAAGTAAGCTCTCTTGGAGAACAAGACCTTCACATGAAAAATTCATGGAGAGTCAAAAAAGGTCTCCTAAAATCCAAAAATCGCTCTTCATCAAAAAAAAGTTCAGATCAGCGTACATGTATCTTACCTGTGTCAAAAATGTAGTTACTGGCCAGGAAACGCCTCATACAAAATTGGTCAAACAGCGATTTTACTTGCTTCTATTGAGTAATTTGAGATTCACTTAGATTTAATACAACTTTGATAAAAAGACTTGCGACAATTGTGATTCGAAAAAAAACCTGAGAAACCGATCTTGCTACTATCCAGGTAAAATTTAACTCCTAGCACACGGCATGTCGTCTGCTCGACTTCAAGTTGCCTGTTCGGACAAACAAGTATGTAGGAATTATTTATATGTCGCTGTTTTACAATTAATTGCCGTTTTTGTTTTTCAGTTCGAAATGAATCTGATGTCGAAGACCATGATAAAACATTTAAAGCGGACATGACACATCAGATATTTGGAGAACAGTAAGATTTATATTTTTTACTCAACAATTGCCTGACATTCATAAAAAATCATATTTATAAGGCCTATAGCGGACACTTTATATGGCCACATGTAGGGAAAATTGTTGCTACGGTTACATAGAGGATTGTTAAAGTATGATTTACAACCCTTACACATGCCTATTGTCTACAGGTCAATGATTAACCGTAAAAAATGGACATTCAAGACTTTATTATCTTAACCATAGCATTATTCATGTTAAAGAGATGAAGAAGCCTATTAATTTTCGATGATTTCCAATAGAAATTATAAAATTTATTTAGAGTTTTGCAGGGTGGACATTAATAATTGTCTTGTCATTTGGATGGGATGAAAAACATGAGGTCCCAGTGGGAATTGATATAAGGGTATGCCATAGCGCAGTCGGTGCAGAATAGAAGGATGTTAGAACCTACTTGATTTAATCTATGTTTTATTTGTATTTTGTAGAGAAAGTATATTTGGTTATAAGGATCTAGAAGTAAAGATATATTACACAGCAGCTAAATTAACAACCTATCTCAGTATGTCATATATAGATAAAGTTACTCCTAAAAGATTTGATGGTCTTGTTGTAAGTTTTAACTTCATTATTGTATTTTGATATGTCATGTTTATAACATCAAGGCAGGGAAGAGGTGATTGAGTGTGCTGTTTAGATCATTAGGTCTGTTACTAAGACAAGAGGAATGGTTTCTATGCTGGTACATGACAGGACTAGAGCATCCTCGGTTACCCAGTGTACTCATTCTGTTCTACTCCACTATACCCTGAGTTAATCCATAGGGTTTCAACAATTTCAAACTATCTTAACTTATAAATGTTTTAGAAAAAGACAACATTTCAGGCTGATGTTAAAATCGTTTTAGGAATTGATGTAAATATTTTAGGAAATGATTTAAATCTTTTAGGAAATGATCTAAATGTTTTAGAAAATGATATAAATGTTTTAGGAATTAGGAATTGATATTTTAAATGTTTAAGGTGTTGATATAATCGTTTTAGGAATTGATATAATCGTTTTAGGAATTGATATAATCATTTTATGAAATGATCCAAATGTTTTAGAAAATGATATAAATGTTTTAGGAATTTATGTAATCGTTTTAGGAATTGATATAAATGTTTTAGGAATTGATATAAATGTTTAAGGAGTTGATATGATCGTTTTAGGAATTGATATAATCATTTTAGGAAATGATAAAAATGTTTTAGGAATTGATATAAATGTTTTAGGAATTGATATAGATCATTTTAGGAATTGATATAAATGTTTTAGGAATTGATATATTATATTTTGATGTGTTTCAGCCTGATGATGTTATACCGAAACTAGCTCAAGAAATACCCCCGGGTTATTATACTAATATTGATGATTTCCTCGCTACACTTCCTAAAGAACAAAACTTCAGACCATTCGGTGAATTACTTCATTCTTATAAAATAAAAAAAGGTAAACACAGAGCTCATTCAGTTTTTTACACATACTTTATACGAAAGCTAAATCTACTTATTGCAGTTTTATTAATTAGATATTTATCAACAAAAGAAGAAAACAAGATCATATTCAACTCTCGATGGCATACTCAAGATTTTAACTAGATTGGTTTGCAATTTAAAAATGGGAAGACGAGGCGAAGTTTCACATATACCAGTGCTCTGTTTACTACAATACTCACATCTTGTCAAAACTACAAACAGTGATAACTTGGTGGCTCATTTTACAGAATCTTTTTTTGAGCAAGAATTAGCTAAATCTTACATATTCCACCCACTTTTTTTCATTTGGCATGGATTCACAAATTCTTTGTTATGACATAACCCAATGAGTTTCAAAAAATTCTATTGAAAACTTCTCCTGAATAACATTCTCAATATTTTAGAAAAGATAACTCTTCCATGGCAATAATCTCCCCTGTAGCGTACTGCATGGTGTATGCTGTTGTTTAGGAGTCATGGTAGCTAAATGAGTAAGATGCTGGTTCGCCAGTCTGAACGTTGCAGGTTCATTCCCGGTGTTGACCAAGAAACTTTGTCAGGATTTTCTAACAAGGTTTCCCATTGTTAATAGCAGCGCTCACGCTGTCGATCGCCAAATTCGCCAATTGCGATTAAAATATAATTTTGGCTAAAGAATATTCAATTTGGCGAAATTTTTGGCGATATTTTTTTCCTGTATGGCGATTCTTTTTTTACCTGGAAATAAAAAAATTATCGGCACAAAGCTTTGATTTCCGCGCGTACATACTAAACAGTGTACCGTCGATCGCGCTTCGTTGAGTCAATCAACAATCAATTAGGTATCAATAATAGCCCTATCTTTTGTCTCTTGATCAATCTGGGATTAGTGTTGATAAGTATTTACAGACAGAGTAGTAATAAACTAATTAAGAGACAAAAGATTTAATTGTGTGTTTTCAAATACGAATCGGTTGCTTTGTTGATGGTTTCGATATATTCAAAATGGCGGACACTGTAAACAATACTCACTCGATTTGTTCGGGATTATTGGATTATGACTGCTGTTTGATCTATTTCATACCGAAATTGACAATATCGTTAATAAATGAAGTTAGGTATGTTGTTACAGTTTATAAATGCGTACATAAACTTGGGACTGTCGAAAGCCATGTATTATCAAATCATATGCCATGGGTCGTAAGCGAAAAATTGAACAGCCTTCTTCAACGTCTGACAGAAGAATGTCAGATTTTTTTTTATATTCCACCACCAAAATGCCCGAAGACTACAGATGATACTGACATGATGATATTACAGCCCTAGATATTGAACTGATACCCCAAAAGACCACCGCAGAGAAAAATTTCGAAAAACGTAAAATAATAAGTGCATTTGGAAAAGGTAGATCTTTCACTTTCAGGGATGAATGGAAATTTTCAAATTCTTAAGGTATGATGCAGCTAACAAAACAATGTTTTATTGTCCCCCGCCTTTCGAAGAAAGTTGGGGGACTATTAAAATGGGTTCGTCCGTCTGTCTGTCTGTCTGTCTGTCTGTCTGTCCGTCACACTTTTTGGGACACAATAACTCTCTTCCTAATTGAGCTAGAATGTTCAAACTTGGTGTATGTGTTTATTAGGTCAATGCCTTGATGGAGTGCAAAGATCAGCATTTTCCGCTTAGGGTAAGCAGAGATAAGCAATTTGATTGGTTGATGCTTTGGGACACGATAACTTTAGTTCTAATTAAGTGAGAGTGATGAAACTTAGTGTATAGTTTCATTACAGTAATACCTTGACTAAGTTCGATAATGAGCATTTTCCGCTCAGGGTAAGCAGAGCAATTTGATTGGTCGAGACTTTGGAACACAATAACTCTCCTTCTAATTGAGTTAAAATGTTCAAACTTGGTGTATATGCTTATTAGGTCAATGCCTTGATGGAGTTCGGAGATGAGCATTTTCCGCTTAGGGTAAGCAGAGCGATACGCAATTTGATTGGTCGAGACTTTGGAACACAATAACTCTTCTTCTAATTGAGTAAAAATGTTCAAACTTGGTGTATATGCTTATAAGGTCAATGCCTTGATGGAGTTCGAAGATGAGCATTTTCCACTTAAGGTAAGCAGAGATAAGCAATTTGATTGGTTGATGCTTTGGGACACGATAACTTTAGTTCTAATTAAGTGAGAGTGATGAAACTTGGTGTATAGTTTCATTACAGTAATACCTTGACTAAGTTCGATAATGAGCATTTTCTGCTCAAGGTAAGCAGAGCGATACGCAATTTGATTGGTCGAGAGTAGTCGAGACTTTGGAACACAATAACTCTCCTTCTAATTGAGTTAAAATGTTCAAACATGGTGTATATGCTTATTAGGTCAATGCCTTGATGGAGTTCGAAGATGAGCATTTTCCGCGTAGGGTAAGCAGAGATAAGCAATTTGATTGGTTGATACTTTGGGACAAGATAACTTAGGTTCATCTTGATTGATGATTTTTATGCCAATACAATGACTGCATTCTCATTTAGTAATCGATTCGACAGTAACAGTGTATAGAAACGATTGACTTGGACACAAGGGCCCTTTCCCTTGGCCAGAGGGGCCCTTTTGTCTGCCTTTAGGGTCCCCCTAACTAGGGTACATTTTCATTTTTCTCGTCGGTTTTAGCATTTTTCTTTATAAAACACTTTTGGATGACACTTCGTGTACAGTTTGATTGCTCGATACATTGAAAAAAATAAATGTGCGATTAATTAATATGTGTCTTCTATTTATTTTGGGATTTCGGCGGGGGACATCAGCCTCACTGTTGGCTTGTTCAACATGTGAATCAGTCTTCAAAAAATGGGAGTCTGCAAAGCAGAGAAGAATTTTGTAAATTTTAAGATATATATTGTATGTATTTATGTAAATAAAATTCCCGAAAAAAATTTTTAATAGTTATTTTATTTTGGCGGAAAATATATCTGGCTGATAAAGTAAAATGAAAAATTGGCGGAAAAAAAATGGAACCCAGAGTGAGCACTGGTTAATAGTGTAGGGCGGACGGCTCTTTAGTCATTTAGTTGGGACAGACAACCGAGGTCCTGTGTACACATTGGCGTGCATGTAAAATATCCCTTGACAGTTGGAATTCGATAAAAGAATAGGTTGTAGCGCCACTGCCCAGGCAAAAATTTTCTCCACTGTATGGCGTATACCAGTCGTCATTAGCCCAGTCAGAGTAGATAATAAACCTCATTTCATTGTATTATTTCGTTTTTTGATATTTTTGATGCCTAATGGGTGTACTTTCCCCAGATATTGTTCAATACCCGTGTACTTTTTATACCCTGCCGGCAACTCACCTGGGGTGTGTGGTGTATGCCATCATTTTCGAGCCATGGTGGCTAAATGAGTAATAAGCTGGCTCGATAGCATGGCTTTTCATTGTCAGTGGTGCAGAATATAAGGCTTGACAAGTACAGCTGTCTAGTTATACTCTTCAAAAAAAGAAACGCACAACCCATTTTTCATCATTTTTTTATTTGAACGAGGTCTTTGTTTCGGTAAATCTTACTTGTTTTTAATGCCATTATGTAAGGATAAAAGAAATTCATTATTGATTTTAAAGGTAGGGTCACTAATTGTGACTGGTCATCCTTTTTGTCGAAATTTTTTATTGCTTGATTGCACCAGGAAACATGAATTTAACAACTTCGCGAGATTTTCGCATGGAACCTAAATCTAAGGTCTTTAAAATCCTGGGGTTCTCGGTTTCCAAATCAGTTGCACATGTAAACACTTAAAGACCCAAGTGATGCCACATTCGAACGAAGACCAACGCAACAACGCTATTGGTGGATTACATGCAGGTGCCTCCAAGACAGATGTAGCCAGGCTGCTGAATGTTTCCCTTAGTTCCATTTCTCGCCTTTGGGATAGGTACCGACAATGAAGTTCAACACTTGAACGCCCTAGCCCAGGCCAAACAAGTGTGGTCCCACTTGTCCTGGATTATCACTTCCGGTTACGTCATTGGCGTAAATGGTCTTCAACAGCGACCTCTACTGCAGCATCAATTCCCGGACGGCGTAGAATCTCGTACCAGACAGAAGGCAAACGCCTACGTGAAACCGAATAACGAGGCAGACGTCCCCGTTGTAGAGCTTCTGTTGTGAAATACGCCGACACCATGAAATCCAACTTTAATGGGATCAGGCACTGAGGGTATGGTCACAGCAACACTGGAGAGCAGTTTGGTTCAGCGACGTGTCGCCGTTCTTGTTGCAACAAGGCGATAGTAGCGTGAGGATATACTGACGACGAAATGTAACGTTGCGTTTCTTTTTTGGGAGAGTATATTTGGATGTGATAGAAAACTGAGGTCCCGTGTACACATTGGCGTGCACGTGACAGATCCCTTGATAGTTGGAATTTGATGTAAGAATATGCCATAGCGCCACTGTCTGGGCAAAAGTTCCCTCAGCGCCCACTGTATGGTGTATTACCAATCTTCATCAGCCCAATATAGGAGCAGCACAGTAGGACATCATCATTAGCCCAGTATTGTATTGTATTACCTAGTAATTGTGATGTGTATATTTTTCAGAAGGTGGAAGTAGAACGTTTGAAATTTATAAAACAGATATTGAAGCTCCAGGATTCCGTGAATATCACAGTCGATTACAGACATTTTTATTGTTCTTTATTGATGCTGCTAGTTATATAGATGTTGATGATGATCGCTGGAATTATTATTTAGTGTAAGTTGATAGATTTATTATTTAATACTAAACACACTGTCAATTGATCAGTAAAGCTACTATATTTGTTAGCTGGGAGGGGGTCACGATGGCTAAGCGGATAAGGCGCTGCTTCGCTAGCCTGGAGGATGGGTGTTCGATCCCTGCATTGGCCGAGAAAGTTCATTTCGATTTTCCAGCGTGATTTACCCTTGTCAGTGATGCAGAAGGAGGGCCTGACAAGGGCAGCTGTCTAGTCATTCAGGTGGGATGAAAAACCGAGGTCCTGTGTACACATTGGAGTGCACATAAAAGATCTCTTGGCAGTTGGAATTCGATATAAGCACCGCTGCTCGAGCAAATTTCCCTCATAACATACCTACTCAACCAGAATAGTTGGGGGGGGGGGGGAGATGGCCGAATTGTTAGCGTGTCAACTGGCGTGGTTTCGATTCCCGGGTGAACGTAGGATCGTCTGTCCAATCTTGTAGGTTTTCTCCGGTTTCCTCCCACTGCTAAAGACCCCTACCCGCAAGTGAATTATTGAAATAAGATGAAACCATGTTAGCCCCAGAGTGACCTAGTTTGTGTCAAGTGAACATTAAACCCCATCTGTCTGTTTCTCCCAGAATAGTAGCGGACACCGTAAATTGAACAGACTTGGCAAGGGACAACATATAGACATTTGGAAGACATGAAAATCCTCATAGCACACTGTATGGCGTATGCTCTTTGTCATTAGTACAGTCAGTGCAGGACCCTGATTCACGAAATCTTATATTAAGATAAAATTCAAATTTTAGTAGATACTTCAATTTTGATTGGCTAAGCACTAAAATCAATCTAATATTATCCAATCATATAACTAAAATTTGGATTTTATCTTAGTTAAAATTTCGTGAATAAGGCCCCAGAACAGTAGGACGTTGAACCCCATTTCCATAAATTGTGATTGAACAATGACAATAAGCCCTCTTCACATTGACCCCTGTTTTCCTTAAGCAATGTTCGCGAGTTTTACAACATCTAACCGTTGCTTCAATAGTCAGCAATTAGCAATTCCCGAACTTTGCGCTCGTTGTTTTTACAAGTGACTAATTAGCATTGTCCAATCAGAGTTGGTGGCACATAACACATTATAAACAAACAAGGTTTTTTAAATTGAGAAACGCGTGGAAAAACAGCAACCGTGACATTGATCGATCTGTGAGCATTGCAACTCGATTTTCACATGTAGGCATTTTAGCTAAAAGCACGAGACTTGGTATTCACAACAACCGATGAATCTGATAGGTTCCCAAGCTGAACTTAGTGGCGAAATATGCATGGTATTACGTGAAGGGCTTGATAAGATGTATGTAATTGAGGCGAGATCAAGCCTTCTATTGAAGATGATTGACCCCAGACATATATTTTTTATTTCACAATTTATGCATTCTATTTGAATAAGATTATTTTTGATGTATTTATTCTATTTGAATAAGATTATTTTTGATGTATTTATTCTATTTGAATGATGTTATTCTTGATAGATTTATTCTATTTGAAGGTTTGAAAAATATAAATCGGATGGTAATACAATGTACGCTATAGCTGGTTATATGACAGTTTATAATTACTACGCATATCCTAATAAAACACGACCCAGAATCAGGTAAGGGTACATAACTCTATGAGGCTTATTTATATATAACAGGTAATGGTGCGTATAGCTCTACTACGCTTATCCTAGAATCAGGTAAGGGTACATAACTCTATGAGGCTTCAATCCCGAATTGCTGCCGAGATGGTCCAAGTAGAAGTGTGGTGTATTTTAAGTAACAATAGGTTTCAGCTGTCATGATTGGTTGAAATATTTTTTTATGCAGTTAACACATGCATTGTACTTCAAAATTTTCCTTATTACATGATTGACACTATTTATGGAATTGAGAATTTTTTTCCAGAATTTTCAATCAAGTACCCCCTTATGTAACAGGTAAGGGTACTTAACTGTAGTTGTGTCTGTTTGATATTTCCATATAAATCATTAAAAAGATACTTCCGTACTAGCAGCCAATCAGAAACCTATTCCTTTGTAGCATCCAGAGACGGTGCTATGTAAAATCAAATCATTTATTTTATTTTTTATCCAAGAAATTTAGCAGCAAGGTTGTTATTGATGCATGAAAATGTATAAAATTCAGTCTTCTCATAAAATAAAAACATACTCTACCCTAAAATATTGAACATTTCTCAAGTAATAGGTTTGAAAATTAAAATTTTTATATTTGATGGGTGTCCTCTGGTCATTGGTGCAGGACGAAGGACCTGACAATGACAGCTGGCTAGTTGTTTAGATGGTACAAAAACCGAGGTCCCGTTTACACATTAGCGTAAAGGTAAAAGATCCCTTGGCAGTTGGAATTCGATATAAGGCACAATTTCTCTCATAGCACAATTTATGGTGCATGCCTATCTTCATTAGCCCAGTCAGAGAAGAAAAGTAGGCTGCTAAACACCATTTCATTTATATTTAATGACATCTAAATTGTCTTCATGGAGATAGGGGCGCCTTCTCAACCTCGTGGGTTTCCTCCGGGCGCTCCAGTCTCCTCCCACTGCTAAAGACCCCTACGCGCAAGCGAATTACTGAAATAAAAATTAAACCATATGTTGGTCCCGAAATGACCTAGTTTGTGTTAAGTGGGCGTTAAACCCCATTTCTCTCTCTCTATCTAAATTGTCTTGTTTTTCTTTCAGTCAAGTATTGATATTACCTCCCTTTCAACGCCAGGGTCACGGAGCACAAATATTACAGACGTTCTATAACACATGTTATGATAGAGATGATGTCATGGATATCACAGGTAATGCTAACGTTAAATACCATTTCATTCATGGACTAATATTTGTAATTGCAACCATCTGCATCAATGAAACCACTTTTCGCGCCATTGAGCTGATGTCGCCATGAGAATTCGTATTCCCCAGGGGGATTAGATGGCTGAATGGTTAGCATGTACGCGTTGTCTCATAAAGCCTGTCATCAGAAGGTTAAAAGCTTTTCGTATGAAATCTGACACGACCTTCCACTACAGCTGATCAGATTTTCATGTAATGTAGGTCATGAAAAGTATAAAAAAGCAAACTGAAATATAGATCTATATTTTAATCAGATTGCCTGTCATCATTAAACCGTGTTGGGAACGAAATTTAGGGCGCTAATCTGACATCTCATTTATCACTAGCTCTCATGTGGTTATATTTTGTTTTGTTTTCTGGTTTTAGTGGAAGATCCATCAGAAAATTTCCAACGGTTACGAGATTACGTTGATGTAAAGAACGCAGAGAAATTAGATCATTTCCAACCTGAAAAATTAAAATCCTGTTTTAGTGATGAAATGTTACTGGAAGCACGACAAAAACTGAAATTAAGTCGAGTAAGATTTTATTATACACATTTGTTCGACCAGAGTTGGGGGTGGGGGGAAGGGTTGAGTAATGTCGTCTATCCTACCTAGTGGGTTTTCTCTGGGTCCTCCAGCTACTTACAACTGTTAACCCTACGCTCAAACAAATTATTGACATAAATTAAACCATATATTTGTCCCAAAACTAGGTAGTTGTTTGTGGTGAGTGGATGATTAACCCTCTCTCTCTCTGGGGGGGTTGGGATGGCCTAGTGGTCTAGAGTGCCCTGCTTCGACCTCTAGCTGGCCGGTCACCTCTGGCTTGCGGCTGTGGTTTCGACCCCTGGTGTGAGCGTATGTGGCATGGAGCTAGGGGCACCTTCTCAACCTCGTGGGTTTCCTCCGGGCACTCTGGTTTCCTCCCACTGCTAAAGACCCCTACGCACAAGCGAATTATTGAAATAAAATTAAAAACCATATGTTAGTCCCGAAATGACCTAGTTTGTGTTGAGTGGATGTTAAACCCCATCTCTCTCTCTCTCTCTCCGCCCACCTCATCTAAGCAGATACTCTTGCAATAAGGACCACTGGAGAAAGGTTTAACGTCCACTCAACACAAACTAGGTCATTTCGGAACTAACATAAGGGTTAATTTTATTTCATTAATTCGCCGGAGCGTAGAGGTCTTTACCAGTGAAAAACCATGAGGGACTTACATATGTAAAAATATACAATTATTTATTATTCCAGCGTCAAGCACGGAGAGTATATGAAATACTACGACTTAAATCAACAGAAGGAAATAATTCGCAACAGTTTCGTGACTTTCGATTGGATGTTAAACGAAGATTGAACGCACCATTTACGGTTTGTATTATAGCATGATTTAACAGACGTGAGATTAGGTAAACAGAAATATTAATAACAAATTTCTCTTCAACTCTTTAAAACCTTTTTTCCCATCGGTGTGTTTTTGGTCTGATGCCAATGTAATGAAACTGTTTTTGTGTAACCATTGCATGTGCAGATCCAGGAATTTTTGCAGGAGGCTCCTGTTAAAGAAATTTGACTGTTAATACTATAATGCATGAATGCATGATGCCATCATCGTCTCTAAATTATGTAGGCATGGATACACACTGAGCTTCTTAAAGAGAGAAATCAACACTCCATTAATTTTGATGTCAGTTTTTATTATGAATTAAATTTTCATTGATGCAAAGCATTAAATGGGATATCACTAGGGGTGGGTATTGCCAAAAAATCATATTGCGATACGATTTGTCGTATTGCAATACATATTGCAATATATTGTGAAAGTGTTAACTCCAGATTTATAGCAAAAGTACAGCCTTAAATGTATCTCATACTAACACTGAAACTCATGTGAAGGTCTTTGAACATGAAATTCCTCTATTGTACAACTAGTCAACTACAAGAACAAGATATCCACAAAACCCATGTGTTTATTTCTTTCTTTCAACAATAAGTAATCTTTGAAAAAATGTCCAATGTGACACTGGGAGTGACAGTCTGACAGACTGATAGTACAATGTATCTATCAATGATTAAATGTCATTCGATGATCAATTCAAAGTGTCGCCTCATGTGCGTGTTTAAATTTGTTGTCCCCCTGGAATACCACACTTCCGCGTTACATTTATTGCATAATTCATTAAACGCCCATCTGTTTTCATTTTCTTCGAACTGAAATCTTTCCAGATACCATATTTTGCCTTAGTATTGGCCACTTTTGTAAAATCGGTGCCTGCTTCGACGCCTGCCATTTTGGTTTGTTTAGGGGACAACGAAAGATGAATTTACATGGCTTAGCCATAAATAAAGCATAGTTTTATTTCTTAAATGATGACCAAATGACATTCTCGCAACTATTAGTGTGTAGTGTAATATTATTATGGAAAATTCTCAAGATTTCAATAAAATTGACAATCTCACAGAATATTCCGATGATTATTACGGAAGTTGCCGATCGTATTGACTGAACCGGTTCTTGGACGTGTATCACGATATGACGTATTGGCAAATTTGAATCGCAATATACCAGTTATATCGCCCACCCCTAGATATCACATATGCCTTTATCATTATTTCGCAGTTTTGAATGCCAATCCCACCCCACCACCTGATGATTATGGATAAAGCACAGGACCGTGACACTTTTCTAATTAAGTGTAACCCCCCCTCTGGATCTGCCCCTGCGATGAAAATGCATCCTTGGAAAACAAGCTTTACTGGCAATTCAAAATATTAAACATTTATTTCCCACAAATTTCTTTCAAATGGGAACATTGGTTATTTTTGTGATAAATATTTTACTAAAAAATTATTTACAACTAATTCATTTTATCAACAATTCTATTAAATACTTGATAAAGACTAAAGAAACCTAGTTGAAATTATTCTATAGAATTGTGTTCTTAGTTAGTTTATATTTTTATGGTAAATTCAAATCACCGACAGTTTCCAGATTTTCTGTCAATGTTCTCAGTGGAAAAAAATCTTATAAAGAAAGATGACAAAATATGGCAGTCTAATGAAATTTAGACAATATTGAAGTCTGTAAATTGATGTGCATTTGTCGAAGGACAACAAGATGCATACTGTTTGGGACCCAGTTCCTTGTTTCAAAATAATATTAAAGATGCATTATTCAAGAGCTGAAGACATTAAATCACATGTCAAGCCCATAATCAGCTCTCAAAAATTTCTGGTGGTTTGATTTCCAACAGATTTAAATACAATTGGTAGTTAATTATGAAATTTAAAACGGGATAATCAGGACTTTGCTTAATATCATAACAATGGTAGAAATGACAATCAAGACGGAAAAGTAATTCAACTGAAATTTTCAACATATTCCCTTCTCGTTGTCTTATTCTGAACAATTATAGCGCGAATTGTCAGCTCTCAAAATAAACCCTACATAATGCATCTTTAATTCAAATATTTCTTTTAATATTTTTCTTTGCGCTAATTATTTTACTAATCTTTACAAAGCACTTCTCTTTCTTTTGTGAAAAACAATTCATTTACAGAAAACAAAATAAAAGAGAAAAATATTTGGTAAAAGGTATTTTTGTTTAATGTTATTTTGTTGAAGAAAAGGTTGATCAGGCCATCTTTTGCACTATTGAAGGTAAAAATACTTAAAGTAAGGCCATATAAAATTAATACTCTAGTTCTTAGTCAGTCTGATGTGGGAGGAAGGTTTTATTTTTGTTTTATAATACGTCCACATGAAAATGTCGATGTATTATGCCGTGGACACACTACAGGTCACAATTTTGGGCGTATCTTGCATGGCAACCGCTTTTTATTTGATCAAAGTATCACTACTCTAAATGACAATGTCACATTTCAAGGTAAAAAATTCATCTCGTATTGTTGTATGTATGATTATCCAGGACAATTTATAATTGTCTTTAATAATATTTATCAGAGTTTGTGTATTTGATAAACGAGTCAACTAGCCCTTTTTAAGTGACACAGGATTATCTGAGAACAGATGTCTACGATATCACCCTCGGTGGAAGTCGACCTTAAACTCCTGAAATGAACGAACAAATCTGACAACTAGAATAATTGTTTTATATGTCCCAATGTAATCGTAAATGATTTGTGGAGATTATTTGTAATTGATCTGTAGACCAGCATCAAACTCGACTCAATCTACCCAACATATTCACATTTTCTTCAACAAAATACATCTTAATTAATATTTTATTGTTTATTTTGTCACTTACAATTTCTTTGAACTGATTTTTATTTGGGTATTATTTCTTTTTAAAGATATATTTCTTGGAGATGACCATTTATCAGATATCCTGAATTCAATAAAATCGAAATATTTTGATCAATTTAGTTAGTAATGTGAGATGTGTGGTCCAATAGTTTAGTTTTAAGGTTGTTGCCTTTACGTAGGACAATTACAGTATAATGAAGGCTGGAGCGCGAGCGTTTCCAAGCAGCGTTAGTGTAATGCATTAGTCTAGATTTCATGACACAACTAATTTAAAGGGCAGTTTGAAACTTATGATTATATTTTGCATGGTCATTGCAAAAATATTTTCAGAGGGTCAATCAAATAAAGTGATTCTCATGGAAATATATCTTTTAAGTTTTGAAGTTGATTGCTGTTCATTTTTTTGCAGATGTCAAACATTTGATTTTAGAGTCCCCTTATGTTAGCCCCTACTGGAATTACCGGAAGGGACTATATGTTTTCTATGTGTAATGTTTGTTTTCTTGATTTGTATTTTCTTTCACTTTGAAATGTTTGATTGAAATTAAGGTTAGACTTTGTGGTACTCGAACCTTAACCCTTTAGGGTTGGTACTTCAGACCAATTCAATGAAAGTTTGGTTTATGCGTATTGGTATTTGGATTATAAAATTGTAAAAAAAACCTTGGTTTATAAATCTTATGAATAATGCATTATAAAATTTGTTTGGTTCCCCTGGTATTTATAAGTAGAAATAATTTTACAATTTAATTTTATGTCTTTGCAGAAAAACCGCCGTGATTTCCAGAAATTGAAGAAAGCCTTAAATCCACAAGAAATAGACGAGACACTGACTGTAAGCGAGGAGAAGAGAATGGAATATTTAGAGAGAAGTTTTGAGGAACATATCGACATGTATCGACAAGTTTTAGATCGAATTGCTGCTGGATATTAAACAAAATAAATCTCATTTTAATTTATCGTACATTTGAAACAAGATGTTGTCACGAAAAACATTTTGTTTGAAAGAAATTTAGTGCTTATTGATAATTTATTTCTGGTCTTAAAGACTGTATCATATATTATTTTTGAGAAAATATCTAATTTCCATGTCTTTATTGATGCTGAAATATTCTCCAATTGATTCTTGAATATTTAATGAAGAAAACAAAAGAAAAATATTAGCGGTAGATAATATCCCAGTTAGATTTACACATGCCCACATTTTCGTAGGGACGTATATTGTTGTCGTTCTGTTCATTTGTCCGTTCACATTTGTTTGTTGACCTAATAGGTTTATATTTATCCTATTTGACAAAACTCTTAGATATACAGCTTTATGGCTATGGCCCATATATCTTATGTTTCTTTAGTTTGGGCTGTAAAATCCTGTATTATGGCCCCTAATGTCTAGTAATGTACAGAATATTGCTTTTTGTTATCTGTCCACCTCTTGCAAAATGTGGGAATATCACAACTGCTTGTTTAGAAATTCAATTCTCCCAATATTGTAGTTTGCGATGAATTGAAAATGATGTTTCAAGGCTTTAATGTTGTTTTGCAAATAATACCAGGGACAGTTTTTGGACCAGGAACTGGTCGCTACTCTTCCTGGTCCATAATATCATCATACTTGTTTCTTTTAAATTGATTGTATTGTTTTGAAGAACTAAAGAGTTTTATAAATTTGAGAAAAAATGTTGCACACTGTATCTTATTGTTGTATATTAGGAGATCAGGGTGTGAATGTCGGTTGTGCTGGGGACTTAAAGACGTACTAGGTAGTACTACATAAATATTTAAACAGTTTCTGTAGCGTCACGGACCAGATATTTTCATGCCAACTTTGGAATGTCATATATTGTTGTTGCTCTTATCTGTTGGTCATCTACAATTGTTTGTGGACACACAACCGACTGTATTTATCATTTTAACATTAATACTTGATAACATTAGTGAGATGAAGAATCCTATTGAATTTCAGAGATTTTTCTTTGTGTTAAAAGATATAAATGTACTATTGTAGGGGAAGTTATGAGGATAAAATATAAGTGAATTTTGTTAAAACAATATTTTATTCAGTCAACTGAATATCAGATTGATTCAACCATAAAAGCTTTTGTAAATTCTCTCCAAATTTGTATGAGGGTCATTCCTTGTCAAGTGTGTCAATTTTCAGAAATGTTTGGGTAATTGACCCCCTCAATATATTTTAGACAAAGTAATAGATATAGACCCAAATATTGGCCTATCCAGAGATTTCTGGTGGTACTACATAAGAAACATGCGAAAATGCATCAGTCTTAACTAAATTCTCTGAAAATTGGTCCCGAATATGGTTTTAGACATAAATTTTCGAAAAAAAAAACCCTGACAGATGAGCACCTAATGTTAAAAGCCAAGCCATTTTTTTGATTATTTCAAAATCTGTGTTTTACATGTATAATATATATTTTTTCCAGATTTTTGCGAGGGGGTTGATTTCCCATCCCAGGCCCACTTGACATGGCATGACCCATAATTGAATTAGTCACGGTGTATCATATATATGGTACTTGTAGTATCCGAGATATGTTGTATAAGATAAGTGACTTGTATTATCTGATAGTTCCAGGTCTGTTGTTGTACAAATGTATATAAAACTCAATAAACATGTTAATCATTGACCAATCACCATAGTTCTTGTTATATTGACCAATCGCCATAGTTCGGGTCATCATATTGACCAATCGCCATAGTTCTGGTTAGCATATTGACCACTCGCCATAGTTCTGGTTAGCATATTGACCACTCACCATAGTTCTGGTTATCATATTGACCAATCACAGTGGTTCTGGTTATCATATTGACCAATCACAATAGTTCTTGTTAAAATATTGACCAATCACAGTGGTTCTGGTTATCATATTGACCAATCACAATAGTTCTTGTTAAAATATTGACCAATCACAGTGGTTCTGGTTATCTTATTGACCAATCACAATAGTTCTTGTTAAAATATTGACCAATCACAGTGGTTCTTGTTAGCATATATCATCACGTGGAGGCGCTGATGTTGGCTTGGACATTCTTGCAGGATCTTCTCGTCTTGTTTTCGTTCGTAAGTTGTTGAGGATGGAGGGTTTGGCACAGGGGAGAAGGGACAGGCCATTTTGATGGGACATGGTTCACCTACAAACTCGTTGTCATGCACATAAAGTAAATCCATTAAGAGCTGGCAAATATATCTCTAACAACCAGTTGATCTTTATTGAGATCACCCCTTTCCCAACCCTATGATGGTTGCTTCAACCCTCTTTACAAAATGTTTAGTACTCCATGTTTATTTAAGGACTGGTTATTGTAATGTTAGCTTTAAAACCCTGCGAGTTGAACACAGAAAAACAAATTAGTTTACAACAGAGAGAAATAGGGTTTAATACACAATACAATCTAGGGCTTTTATGGTCCATTTTTATTCAAATAATTCACTTGCGTGTAGTGGTCTTTAGCAGTGGGAGGACCCGGAGAAAACCCATGAAGTTGGACAGGAAACCCTAGCCCTCGTCACATACCACCAGGTAATCTAACCATTCACCACCATCCCCTTAGTTTCGGCTGTGGTTTCGATCCCTGGTGTGAGCGTTTGACATGGAGATAGGGGTGCCTTCTCAACCTCGTGGGTTTCCTCCGGGCACTACGGTTTCCTCCCACTGCTAAAGACCCCTACGTGCAAGTGAATTGTTGAAATAAAATTAAAACCATGTTTGTCCCAAAATGACCTAGTTTGTGTCCAGTGGACGTTAAACCCCATTTCTCTCTCTCTCCAAACTGTTGCAGCTCTGTAAACCAGTGATTATGAAACTTACAAGGGATGGATGGTTAATTTATTTTGTGTATATTGTGAAAATGATGGTTTAATTTTGTCTAATGTGAACCTTTTCAACACCAGTATATAGTGAAAATTATTACACATATCCTTTGGAAGCCAGACAAGGTTTTACAGAATCACAGGGGTTGGGATGATCTGTGAAGGGGGACCAGTCACCAGGTGTTTTCTAGAATCCCAGGTGTTGTTAAGACAGGTGGCCTCGACCACTGTCATTGAGAGAGAAATGGAGTTATACCTTCACTCAACACAAATTTTGTCATTTTGGGACTGATATGGTTCCATTGTATTTGAATAATTTGCTTGCACGTAGGGGTCTTTAGCAGTGGGAGAAAACCCACGCGGTTGGACACTAGTCATTAAAAGAAAAAACAACTTTTAAAGTGAAAACGCCTATTTGCTCGAAAAGGCAGGGGAAGACATAAAACATAAGCCAAATATACAATATCTGTACAAAAACTTTTAATCTTGGGAATTCAACTATCCAATAGCATGTCAATGATGAAAGCCCACACTTCAATATGTGGGATATTTATTTCTTCAAGCCGACACCCACTTCACTTCTTTCTTTCTTTCACAGTTTGATGCCTCCATCTTGTGTAACATTCAGAAACAAGATAGCAACTATGATTTTTTTTTTCTTTCTACAACGGCAGCCATCAACAAAATGATTGTATTGTTTAACTACGCATCAGGATGTATCCATCAGTTCTGGATTGATTTGGTCCGATATTATGTTATATAGTTCTGGTCTATCGAATTCTCCGGTAGCACTAAGCGTACTGTCCGTACTGGCGTCCGTCTGTTCTCGTATATCAACAGACTCTGACTCCTCTTCCTGTAAAAATAACACAAATTATATTTCACTTTCAATATGAACAAAATCTCTACTTATTTGATGAAATGGGAGAGAGAGAGATTTGAGGGTTTAACGTCCACTCGACGTAAACTAGCACAAACATATGGTTCAATTTTATTTCAATAAATCGCTAGCACGAACAGGTCTTTTTAGCAGTGAGAAAACCCATGAGGTTAGACAGGCGATCCTACTCTTTGTCATGTCACGTAAAACCATGGAATCATCGAAAACATGCCAGTTGACTCAATGACGGACCTTATGATACAGCTTGCACGTGCTATCCATTTGTGTCAATCAGACTAACGAAGACCTTGTGTAGTAATTAGACAAGGAAACTAATGTCCATAAGAAAGTATATGCAGTGCTGCATCAACCAAAGTCGGTTTTCCATTGTATGCAGTTTATTAAAACTTTTCGTTTGCTAAAAACTTATTCATATTTTTACTTTTGGACATTATTATGCATAGACTATTTATTTACCTGTAGTAAGTAGACTATTTACCTGTAGTAAGTAGACTATTTACCTGTAGTACGTAGACTATTTACCTGTTGTATTTGATGATTTGTGGTGTCTATGATGGTATAATGTAGATGACAGCGTGGATCACCGTCTATAGGTACGACAGGAACACCACATCCACCATCAGCAAAACTACACGGTTGAAACAACACCTGGTTGACATCGTGTAATATATCTCAATATAAGTCAAGGATTGTAATACATTATATACCTCAATTATAGACATCAAGGGTAGGAATATAAAACTTGTCAACTTAAACATTTTATACATCAACGATATTAAAGGGAGAAATGAAATTAAATGGGGTTTAACGTCCTACTCTTTTGAACCTAACCTGGGCTAATAGAAGACGGGCATACGCCATACAGTGTGCTATGAGGGAAAATTTTGCCCGGGCAGCGGCACTACGGCCTACTCTTATATTGAATTCCAACTGCCAAGGGATCTATTACGTGCACTCCAATATGTAGATGGGACCATCCGAATGACTAGGGTCAGGTGCTCCTTCTACATCACTGACAAGGGGAAATCACGGCGGAAAATCGAGATGAACTTTCTCGGCCAATGCAGGGATCGAACACCTGACCTCCAGGCTAGTGAACCAGCGCCTTATCCACTTAACCACCGTGACCCCCCCATCTCAGAAGAGAGAGCTGAATAGTAGGATGTTAAACTCCATTTCATGTCAGTTATTGTCAAGATTCTCTGAATAATGGTCCAATCTGGTTAAAGAGAGAATGAAATGGGGTTAAATGTCCATTTTGGGACTAACACATGGTTCAACTTTATTTCAATAATTCACTTGCGCATTAGGGTCTTTAGCAGTGGGAGGAAACCGGTAAACCTGGAGAAAAACCCACGAGGTTGGACAGGCGACCCTACTCCTTGTCACGAAGTTGGACAGGCGACCCTACTCCTTGTCACAAGGTTGGAAAGGCGACCCTACTCCTTGTCATGTACAGCCTGGTAATCAAAACCAGGGGAGCTAACTCAATGGCAGCCGTAACGATTCAGCCGTCCCTCGACCCCACCCCCAAGAAATTGTGGATGACAGACTTAACTCAACGATAATGTACAATCACATTTCCATTTGGAAGTATATACATAAATATATTGAATTGGAGAGAGAGAAAGAAATGGGGTTTAACGTCCACTCAACACAAACTAGGTCATTTCGGGACTAACATGGTTTAATTTTATTTCAATAGGGGTCTTTAGCAGTGGGAGGAAACCGGAGTGCCCGGAGGAAACCCACGAGGTGGAGAGGGTGCCCCTATCTCCATGCCACATCGTTCACACCAGGGCTCGAAACCACAGCCGCAAGCCAGAGGTGACCGGCCAGCTAGAGTTCGAAGCGCGGCACTCTAGACCACTAGGCCATCCCAACCCCCCATATTGAATTGGAGAATTGATAGAGAAGGATACGTTTAAAACAATATTTAGATAACGGAACGGATCTTTCTAAACATTTCACGCCATCTTCTAATCCTTGACACTTGGGATAAATCTGAGTTTTATATCCAGCACCTTCTGACACAGCCACACGACGAACATTGGATTTACGATGTAAAATGGCTTCCTGGTGGTCAAACAAAAAGAAAGGAAGAGAAATTAGTATTTATATAATTTTGAGAAACTTTAAGGCAAGGATATTCAAATAATTTATACAATAACGACAAATTCTGCAGGTTGTGCTGGCTTGCCTTTGACCATATCCTGTCAGGCAGATGCAGGATTTTTCAGGCACAAAACCTCTGGTGCCTGTAATTTTGTCTGGCACTAATTTGTTTATTTTGTTAATATTAATAATACATGTCCGGCACCAAGTTGAAAATGTTAGGAACTATTTCATTTGTGCCTGACCTTTTGTCAGGTACATCTAAAACCATTATTCCAGGCATGCCACCTATGTACTAAGTTTCTTATTAGAGAATCAACTTTCACAATATTATAGTTGACAAGATACTCCAAATCATTCAAATGAGTTTCAAAGATTTTAATGTCTGATATCCAACTTGTTTTATGTCTGATCTTTGGCTGATTTTTTTTTCTGATGTCCAACTAGTTTTATGACTGATATTTGACTCGTTTTATGACTGATGTCTAGCTAGTTTTATGACTGATATTTGACTTGCTTTATGTCTGATGTCCAACTTGTTTTATGACTGATATTTGACTTGTTTTGTGACTGATGTCCAACTAGTTTTATGACTGATATTTGACTCGTTTTATGACTGATATTTGACTCGTTTCGTGTCAGTGGTTTTATCTCATTGCACCCGACAGTAGTATAAGCATCTACAATACATACTGAATAACTTTTATATAACATCTACCAGTCACTAGACATTACGATGGTAACTAGTGTAGATTGTATTGTAAAATTCTACCGGGTACTAGACATCACCATGGTAACTAGTGTAGATTGTATTGTAAAATTTTACCGGATACTAGACATCACCATGGTAACAAGTGTAGATTGCATTGTAAAATTCTACCGGGTACTAGACATCACCATGGTAACTAGTGTAGATTGTAATGTAAAATTCAACCGGGTACTAGACATCACCATGGTAAATAGTGTAGATTGTATTGTAAAATTCTACCGGTTACTAGACATCACCATGGTAACTAGTGTAGATTGTATTGTAAAATTCTACCGGGTACTAGACATCACCATAGTAACTAGTGTAGATTGTATTGTAAAATTCTACTGGGTACTAGACATCACCATGGTAACTAGTGTAGATTGTAAGATAAAAAGGTACGCAACAAACCTTTCCATATCTATTATGGTATCTTTTGTATGCCTTCAATTTATCGTATTTTTTCCGTAGATATGGATCTGCTTTATAAGCTTTGAGTCCACCTACAAAAAAAATATAAATATTCAGTATGTGTAATAAATAAAACCAGTTAAATATCATTCATAAAACCAGTCAACTAAACTGTTTCAATGGCATTTAGTAATTGAACTAGAGTATACAGGTCACAATTGTGACCTTACAAAAAACAGTCAAATCAAGACATAATAGAGTCAAATATCAGCAATAAAACAAGTCAAATATCAGTAAGATGAGTCAAATATCTGCAATAAAACGAGTCAAATATCAGTAATAGTACCAGTCAAATATCAGTCATAAAAACGAGCCAAAGATCAGACGTAAAAACAAGTCAAATATCAGACATAGAGCAAGTTAGATAGCAGTCATAAAACAAGTCAAATATTAGTCATAACATGAGTCAAATATTAGTCATATCAAGACATAAACCCATACAAATATCAGTCATAAAACCTTACTACATGTATTATCAGTCACAAAACCAGTCAAATATCAGTCAATGCACAAGTCAAATATGGGACACAGAACAGGTCAAATATCAGACATAAAACTAGTTGGATACTAGACATACATGTAGAACCAGTCAAACGTCAGACATAAAACTAATCAAATATCAGTCAAAGCACAAGTCAAACATCAGATATAAAACCAGTTGCATATCAGACATAAAACCAGTTAGATATCAGAAAATGTAGCATGATCGATCACCAAAGTCAAAAGATACTTTAAATTGATGTTACCTAGTGAATCTTTCTCTTGTTTATGTGTATGTATATATCTTCGTCTCTGTTCCTTCATTACATGTTGTAGCCGTTTAAACTGATCTATATATAACGATTGTAGTTTGATCAACTTATCACGTAAAATCAACGTCACTTCTTCGGCCGTATATACACCAGCGTGTCTGTAATATAGAAAATATGGAAATTAAACAGACTTTACTAGCCTGTGATATTTACTATATTAGGATTCCATTTGCTGCTCAACTTTCATTCATGATTTACTCATGAAATGGATAATCAAGACTATGTTTTTATCGTACCAACTTTAGTAATGATGATCGAGCTTAGGCCGAAAATTCAAACACTGAATTCCCGCTTTTGAGTGGATCAATTTGACTGAAAATTGCCTTTAAATTATTTAAGTTTTAAACAATTACATCGATAACTGCCAGCTCTTTATCTAATCTCCCATAATGTATCTTTAAATATGAAAAACTTGTAGACTTGAATCTCACGTGTCCATCCACCAGATATATTAAACTTGATCAGATTAATGATTTTTTTATAAATGATAATTGAAATGTGATAATCTACATGTAAAGATAACAATCTTACTTGAGGACATCTTCTTGTTCACTGTCAATACTTTCTGCATCACTATCACCGTCACCACGCCAGGCACCATCGATTAAACAACCTTCTACATCAGATTCATCTGAACTCGCATAATCTATTAGATATAACAACATACACACATCAGATATAATATATATACAAACATCAGAACTAGTGTAATCTATCAGATATAACATATACACACATCAGAACTAGCTTAATCTATCAGATATAACATGTCGCATAAATAACCAAATACAATCTAAATAAACACACTTCTAAACCTATTCATGTATGGTTATCCTCTTAGAATACAAGCAATTCTTCGTACAATTAACTTTGAATCACGCATGTCAAATATTTTCTGCCTATTTTAGTGCAGATTTCTGAAGCAATGGACCAAGGACTACGTCTGTAGCCATTGCTGTACTTTGAGTGAAACATTATTTTATCATGAGATTAAATCTCATATGAGTACCACCACTGTTGGAAGTTGTATTTCTATCCAGTTTGCTGGAAATAACTAACGTAACACGAGGGTCAGTCACTCTGATCCAGGGTCTTATCTAAAATGGTGGGAAGGGGATGGCCTAGTGGTCTAGAGTGCCGCGCTTCGACCTCTAGCTGGCCGCTCACCTCTGGCTTGCGGCTGTGGTTTCGAGCCCTGGTGTGAGCGTAAGTGGAAGGGGCACCTTCTCAACCTCGTGGGTTTCCTCCGGGCACTCCAGTTTCCTCCCACTGCTAAAGACCCCTACGCGCAAGCGAATTATTGAAATGAAATTAAAACCATATGTTAGTCCCGGAATGACCTAGTTTGTGTCGAGTGGACGTTAAACCCCATTTCTCTCTCTCTGTTATCTAAAATGTATTTCAAATCACAATCAATCTGATTTTAAAAATGGAGATTTATATCTCACTTCGTTCATTTATACTTTCGATGGTTTACACTACATTAAGATCTGACAAGTTGTACTGGAAGGTCGCGTCAGAGGTCATACGAGTGGCTTTTGACCCTATGGCATCATACATTGATTAATCAGCGTTGACGTTTCTAGGGGTTTACACATACTTCCATACATGGCATGCCAAGATGTCTCTGTAACAGACCGTTTCATTGGTTGAGCTTTCACTTCAACCAAAACACTAGTAATATAACAACTCTTCTAGATAAATCATAGTAAAAAATCCCCGGTAACAAACTAGACAAGACTGTGTAGATATAAGAAGGTTTTATCCAGGACGCGTTTCAGGCGTTCGCCCTTTATCAACTGGTTAAAAAAAATAAATCAAGATCCTAATTTTGTAACGACAAGTAAAAAAAAAATTTGAACTGAAAAAAAAAAACGACACTAAATAGGATGTGTGTTTTAATCGCAATATTGTCATTATACGCTTACCGTATATTCAAATAGTAAGAGCTCAAGTTAAGGGCGTTGGGTAGTCTAAAATGCAAATTTTAAAGCTAGCACTGTAATTTTTGTTGATAAGATATGACATTTTTTGTTATTTGTGGTGATAAACTACATATTAATCACCAAATAAATACCAATTTTATTTACCAACTATGTTCCAAACTTGGCCCAAAAGCATGATAAAAAGGGGTATTGATGACAACAAAAGTAGAATTTTCTCAGTTATGCCTGCAGATATTTTCATCAAATTTCGCATGAACAATGCTAATAGCAAGTCCCAAAAATACACTGGTCAATTTTTGGCTATAGGTTGTGGTTTGTCTTGTATCCATGGAAACGCAAAAAAAACGATGCGTTTTCTTGGAAATTCTATAAGTACAAGCTCAAAAGATTTATCGATAATCCCACCAGTAGATCGAAAGTGGAGGTTATAAGCTACATTTCGACACCAAAAACGTTAAAAAATACCAACTCAAAGTATTTTAAAATTGTTGTTCATTATTTACCTTCAAACGAGATTTTGCGATTTTGGGTTAATCCCATTTTATTAGGGTTCTACTGATATTGGTTGTTAATCTGTCTGTTACCCGATCATGATTTGGGTCAGGAATCATCAGTCAGTCCAGGCCCCGAGTTCACAAAGCATTCTCAGACTTAAGTCAAGAATTTACTCAAACTTGTTCACCTTATTTTAACTAAAATATAGCCCTTTATAAAACTTTTGTTGTTTTAATGTATCAAATACATCAATAAGAAACTATGTGAAAAGTTTTGTGTTTCTGGATCAAAGATATTTCTTATAAACAGTAATTGAAAGTTGAGTAAGTCTGAGAATGCTTTGTGAACTTGGGCCTAGTAGTGTTTGAATCATTCATATGATGACGTACTACCGCTGCTGCCCGAGCAAAATTTCCCTCATAGCACACTGTATGGTATATGCCCGTCTTCATTAGCCCATGTTAGGAGCAGAAGAGTAGGACGTTAAACCCTATTTCATACCCCTGGTGTATACAGCGTGTTAACTTACCGAGTATTCGATTTGCGATACTATCGGCTGGTAGTCTTGATTTATTTTTGTTATCTTTTATAGTATCAACTAAAGGACTGGACGACTGAGATAACTCTACTAATAAACTTTCTGATGTGTCTGCAGGTTGATGCCTTGATAAATGTTTTTGTCGAACTAAATTTGCTCGCCTTGCATGTTCCACACAATACCTGAATAATAAAACATACAAAAACAAAACAATTAAAGATTCATTATGGGAGATTAAATAGTTGGCAGTTCTCAATGTAAAAAATATATAATGTAAAGGTAATTTGCTGAAAATTTCAGTCAAATTGATCCACTATGAACAGAAAACTAAGCAGTGGAAATTTCGCCTAGCCTCGATCATCTTTAATAAAATCAGTAACATAAAGAGCCTAGTCTCAATTATCAATGAGCGTTGAGTAGCAGATTGGAATCTAATCCCACAAACATCCGAGGCTAGCGATGTCATTGAGAGTTTATTATGGTCTGGATAAGTTAATTTATGTCTAATTAATAATTTAGATAACATTTCAGGCCTAAAGAAAGACCTGTAATTTAGCTCTTCGAGTCTTGTATAATGCATTTTTTAACCCTCTGTCATCCAGACTTCCTCAACCCACGTCGTGACAAACATCATTTTTTGTCTCATGACAAACACCTTTCATATACCGTAAAGTCTTCTAAAATAATTTACGGAAGGAGCCAACAACATTCAACTACATGTACACACATACAAAAACATTTTCTAAAGGATTTACTGGTACATGTATATCACTTGGAGCAACTTAACTATTTTAGGTATTCATAAACCATGTTTAAATTTAAACAGAGAGATTATTTAGGCCAAACAAAGCAAATATTTTAGTTCTCAGACAATTGTGTTATAAATATAACGACTAAATGGTGGGCAGTGTATCATAAAGCCTGTCATTGAGTCAACTGGTGTGGTTTCGATTCTCTGGTTGTATGTGACAAGGAGTAGAGTTGGCTGTTCAACCTCTTGGGTTTTTTCCGGGTCCTTCTGTTACCTCCAACTGTTATAGACCCATATGTGTGCAAGCTAATTGAAATACAATTGCGGCATATATGTTAGTCGCAAAATGAACTAGTTTGTGTCCAGTGGTCATAAAACCTTTATTTCTCGTCTTCTCTCTTTAACAGCGGGAGGAAATGGGAGGTCAAACAGACCTGATGATCAAAAACGGACATGTTAGATCAACCAACTCCCACGAATTATCAAGACCAAAAGATAAATTAATTCATGCTAACACAGACCACAATGTAACAGTGACACAGAGAGAGAGGAGAGAGAGAGAGAGAGAGAGAGAGAGAGAGAGAGAGAGAGTTCTGCAAATTTCTATGCATCAGGGAGAGTTCTGCAGATTTCTATGACATTGACAACCAAATATTTATGTTAAAAAACATTTCTCTCTCTCTCTCTATTAATGAACATCTAATGCGGAAGTGACATTTTATTTAAGCTGTTAATAGGAATATACTTCCTATTTCTAATTTAAGAGTAGTTCGTGTTCAACAAGGATGGTTTTACTGTTTTTAGTAATTGAGCACAATGACAAGAGAAGCATCGTTGAAACGTACATGTAGCTTTAATTGAAATACAGGATGTTTTTATTTTTCATGTTTTGAAATAAAAATAGGTTTGCCCACAAGGGTCCGGCAGTTAACAACACACTAAAACATGATTACAACTGATAAATCATGATTAATGTCTAATTAACTTTTTATATAACATTTTGGCCTTAAGAAAGATGTGCAATAGACAGAATTAGCTCTTGTATAATATATGTTTAATCTGAGATTAGCCCTTTTCAGGAATATGGATGTTTGTGAGTATGCATGTAATCAACTACACACCCCTTATTTGTTTTGTTTGTTTATCAAAATTAAACTTTGATTTAAAGCTATATTACACTTTGTATTAGGCCTATATTATACTTTGAATTAAAGCTATATTATACTTTTTATTAAAGCTATATTACACTTTGATTTAAAGCTATATTACACTTTAATTTAAAGCTATATTATACTTTGTATTAGGCCTATATTATACTTTGAATTAAACCTATATTATACATTGTACAAGGCCTTTTTTTACTGTAACCATGATTAGTTTTATATACATTATAAAAGTACATCTTTAGTAAAACAAACATTTACCACTAGATTTAGATTATTTACAATAAATAATGATTGCAAACTGGATGAAAGTAGAAATAATATTAATGATTCCTATCTCTCTCTGTATCAACAGCTGGTTTATACAATATTGTTCGTGGGAGGACGTTTACAAATGACAGGAAAAGGGAGAATTAAAAATTCAATAATCGATCTAAGAACATCTAATAGCTAGGATGGATAACAGTTTACATATTAACAACATTGTTTATAAATGACAGGAAAAAGAGAGAGAGAAATGGGGTTTAACTCATTTCGGGACCAACATATGGTTTAAATTTAACTCAATAATCGCCTGTGCGTAGGGGTCCTTAGCAGTGGAAGGAAACCGGAGTACCCAAAAAACACCCACAAGGTTGGACAGGCGACCCTACTCCTTGCCACGTACAACCGGGGATTCGAAACCACGCCACTTGACTTAATGGCAGGCCGTATGATACAGCGCTCGCATTCTAACCATTCGACCATCCAACCAATGACAGAAAAAGAGAGAATTAAAAATTCAATAAACAATCTGAGAACATACATATTAGGATATTTTAGCGAAAAATGGGACATCGTTACTTTAATCTAAATGATATTTATTAAAACCATACTTCCTGTCAACAATTTATTTTTTTGAAATTTAAAAACTAAAAAACTGGGAACTGAAATCTTATTAAGAAGAGTGAATGAATGAATGAAATAGAGTTTATTAAAGTTCCAATAGCATTTTTTTAAGTTATATTTTTAAAATTTATTAAAATAAAGCCCCAAAATAGATTGAACCTATAAACAGTCCTACCTTGTTAAAGAATAATCCTATAAATCCTATAATTCACTATTGCCAGTAGAGAAATTGGCAAAAATATCATTTTCAACTTCAAATTCAAACGTTTGAAGATGGCCGTTCATGGAAAAGAATAGGAAAACAAGGGAGGTAATTGAGTAACTATTTCCTCAATCAACCAGTGTCACCCTTTCTAACCCCCCAAAAATTTTGTCCATGATCGTATAATAGTGAGTTGACAACCTTTTGAGCAAAAAACATAGAAATAATTATATTTTGACTTTCTTAGAAAAAATGAAATTGGAACTTTAACCTCCCACTGTTTTGCTCCATAGTGTGTTATGAGGGAAATTTTGCCCGGACAGTGGCACTACGGCCTACTCTTCCCTGACTCTTATATCGAATTCCAACTGTCAAGAGATATTTTACTTGCACGCCAATGTGTACACAGGAACTCATTTTTTTTACCCATCCGAATGACTAGACAGCTATATGAAACACAAGACAATATGTTTAAACTATAGAGATAATATATAGAGAGAAATGGGGTTTAACTAGGTCATTTTGGGACTAACATATGGTTCAATTTCGTTTCAATACTCTGCTTGCATGTATGAGCCTTTAGCTGTGGAAGGAGATCGGAGGACCCAGAGAAAACCCACGAGGTTAGACAGACAACCCTACTAAGGCATTTGAGTTAAAGCATTCGACCAACCAACGCACCCCCCTCCTCTATAGAGAATATACAGAAAATAACTTGTTAGTGAACTTACCTAGATTTTGATCTCAACAACATTATTCTATTATTACTCAATATTTTATAAATTTCAAAAAAATGTATACTGACTATACTATACTATATATACACTGGACTGACATTGTTTTCATCATGTCGAACACTAATAAAATCTATTTATAGTTACATTTAAATATTAAATAATGCTGAATCAACAGTGTTAATCCTTCAGTATGTAGATAGTGATAGATGTAGTTTACATGTGGGTGGTTATACAGTGGGGAATATAAGCTCATATACCATGATCAGTGATTGCATCATATTTTTAAATAGATCAACTACAAGAATAACCTTGATGTAACACCAAACAAATAAAGATGTACTAATGGTTTCAGTTGTAGTTTTAACTTTATTCAGAGAGAGAGAGAGAGAGACAGAGAGCGAGAGAGATGTGATTTAAAGTCCACTGGACATAACTAGGTCATTTCGGCACTAACATATTGTTTAATTTTATTTCAATAATTCACGTAGGAGTCGTTAGCAGTGGGAGGAAACCGGATCATCCGGAGAAAAACCATTGGACCAGATTGGACCATTATTCAGAGAATCTTGACAATAACTGACATGAAATGGGGTTTAACATCCTACTGTTCAGCTCTCTCTGGGCTGATGAAGACAGGCATACAGACAGAGTGCTACTGTTTACATCAAGTTACAACTGTGATGGGTTCTTTTAAGGTAATGATGATTATTTGCAGGCCCGGATCTAGTTCAGCTCTGAGCGTTCAGAAACCCTACCATTTAATCAATGTCGAAAGAAAATTGGCGCCCCAGTCAATTTTACTGGGCAACTTTTCACTGCTAAATGATAGGGTGTCAATGTACAAAGTAAACGAACATGTTAGTGAGAAAATAAGACCTTGCTTACTTCGCTAGAGTCTGTATGAACCACACAACATGCTGTTAAAAATACGTCGGTCATGCAAGAAGAAACGAAATGTACAGGCTTTACATTGTACAGGCTTTCACCCGGATTGACACCCCGTCGTTTAGCAGTGAAAAGTTGTCCAGTAAAATTGACTATTCTCCAATTTTTTTCGACATTGATTCAATGGGACAGCCCCTGGACTAGCCCGGATCCAGGATTTTGTCAAGGGAGGGGCCATACATTGAAGCGAAGGGTATCAGGTTTGGCGTAGTCCCCAGCGGAGATAACGCGAAAATCATGTTTATATCATCTATTAAAGGGCAGATATGTGAATTACAACAGTAACAAAGCAAATGAAAATGAAATCAACTATGTCACACTGAATAAGGCCTCAGGTTAGCAAGCTAACATCTTCTAGGCCACTGCCCTTTCTACGAGAAGATAGGAATCAGTATAAAATTATTTTCTTACCCATCCTTCCTGTCCCCTTTTGGCGTGGCATTCGGACATCTCTCGCCCTTTCTCCCTGGTACGAAACTACACTGTTTAAACGGTGCCGTTTTATCCTCTAAAACATGGCGTATGCAGAACTCGTACCCTTCTAAACGATGTTTCATACATATTCGGTTACCATAGTTACAGAATAATCCCTCGGAATTGACCTTTATTTTACTGCGAACTGATGACTTTCGATTCATGATTCTGTAACAATAAAATATATGAAATAATAAAATAGAATACAACATAAAAAGAGAGAAATGGGGTTTAACGTCGACACGACACAAAATAGGTCATCTCGGGACTAACATATGGTCCAACATTATTTCAATAATTCGCTTGCACGTAGGTTTTATTGGGGTTGGGGGGGGGGGGACCAGAGGATCTGAAGAAATCCAACGAGGTTAGACAGGCACCCCTATCTCCATGCCACATACCCTCACACCAGTGATCGAAACCACAGCTGCAAGCCAGAGGTGACCGGCCAGCTAGAGGCCGATGCACGGCACTCTAGACCACTAGACCATCCCAACCCCCTCCTTGTCACTCTTGTCAGTGGTGTTTTTGTCTATTATTTTACAATAATCAAATGAATGGGGTTAACAGTTTAACCGTATGTCAACTTTTTAAATTAAAGAATCAAGATACATTATGTAATATTTAGATAAAGAGCTGACCATTCTTGCTATAGTAGCTCAAAAATACATAATGAAAATAGTTAAAAATTCATTCAAATTATTTCACTCTGGGCCAAGTTAGCACTGTTTGTAGTTTTGACAAGATGTGTGCATTGTGATAACCAGGGTGCTGGTATATTCAAGACCTAGCCTCGCACTAAATTTTTAAATTGAAAACTGTTTTAATCTAGTAAAAAACATGAGTATCCGATGCCATCGAGAAATCATTATCATCTTGTTTTGTTTATACATGTAAATGTCTAATTAATAATTTGAGGGGGGTTGGGATGGCCTAGTGGTCTAGAGTGCCGCACTTCGACCTCTAACTGGCTGTTCACCTCTGGCTTGCGACTATGGTTTCGAGCCCTGGTGTGAGCGTATGTGGCATGGAGATAGGGGCGCCTTCTCAACCTGGTGGGTTTCCTCCGGGCACTCCCACTGCTAAAGCGAATTATTGAAATAAAATTGAACCATATGTTAGTCCCGATATGACCTAGTTTGTGTTGAGTGGACGTTAAACCCCATTTCTCTCTCTCTCTCTCTAATTAATAATTTAAATAAAATTTCAGGCAGATTTAGATCTTGAATAATGTATATAAAGTTAGTGTGACTTTTCCATAGGTTGATAGTTTAACCTTTCTGCAGTGGCAATCAGCTAGTGAGTGGGTTGATAATTTAAACTCTATAGACATTAACAATGAGATTTGATCTATAAATGAAATGAAATGAAATTGGGTTTAACGTCCTACTGTTCTGCTCCTAAACTAGGCTAATTAAGACAGGCGCATGAGGGAAATTTTGCCCAACAGCAGTGCTACAGCCTATTCTAATATCGAATTCCAACTGCCAAGGGATCTTTTATGTGCATGGCAGTATGTACACAGGATCTCGGTTTTTCATCCCATCAAAACAACTAGACAGCTGTCATGGTCAAGCCCTCCGTCCTGCATCACTGACAAGGGGAAACCATGTCAAGATTCGATCAAACCGGGCAGCATGTTGGTGAAACATAAATATAATGTTAAAATTACAAATATATTCACAATTCTTTCAAGTCTTGTCCTAACTTGCAGACATTATGAGGTAGATATGGAACAGTTTATAGTCCTTCGGAATTCGGATAAATAATAATGGGAGCCACCATGAATATGAGTTAAATATTCATGACAAGTGGGGCACAGTAGATAAGTTATATCATCCTGACAAGTGGGTCCACAGTGGATATGTCGATATATCATCCAGACAATTTGGTCCACAGTGGATATGTCGATATACCATCCAGACAATTGGTTCCACAGTGGAATGGTGGATATTTCGATATATCATCCTGACAAGTGGGTCCACAGTGGATATATCGATATATCATCTAGACAATTGGGTCCACAGTGGATATGTCGATATATCATCCAGAAAAGTGGGGCCACAGTGGATATGAGTTATATCATCCTGACAAGTGGGGCCATAGTGGATATGAGTTATTTCTTCCTGACAAGTGGAATCACAGTGGATAAGTTAAGTTATATCACCCCGACAAGTAAGGGCCACAGTGGATATGAGCTATATTCAGACGAGCGGGGCTTCAGTGGATATGAGTTATAACCCAACATGGGGGCCACAGTCATGTGACTCAGTGAATAAGACGCTGGTTGACTAACCAGAAGGTCACTGGGGGGTTGGGATGGCCTAGTGGTCTAGAGTTCCGCGCTTCGATAGCTGGCCGGTCACCTCTGGCTTGCGGCTGTGGTTTCGAGTCCTTTGAGCGTATGTGGCATGGAGATAGGGGCACTCCGGTTTCCTCCCACTGCTAAAAACCCCTACGCACAAGTGAATTATTGAAATAAAATGAAACCATATGTTAGTCCCAAAATGACATATAGTTTGTGTCAAGTGGACATTAAACCCCATTTCTCTCTCTCTCAATCCTAGTGATGGCTGATATATATCTCACTACTACTGCACATTATAGCCATTAAATAATGACTGATAGTCATGCAGCTGTTTACATTACAGACAGCTGTTGAGGACATATCTCAATCTCATACAGAGTGTTAACAATGGCCGACACAATTTATATCTTTATATAAATAACTACATGGTGTCATATTCAGGCCTATTTACATTATATTTATAAACAAGAGGCCCAAGGGGCTTAATCACCTACTGGTTCAGGTATGTATTTATCAAGGTGACCTTTAAAAAAAACACTAGTAGATCGAGTTACATCTTCAGAACACAAATTTGAATTTAAAGCGCCACCTATGGAAGTGTTCAATCTGTAATTGGTTGTTATATATCTTGAGTGGGTTTAGGAAAAATAATAAAGAACATCTACATCTACCCCTTCATTCATAGGGAGATAGAAAAATATGGAGTTACACAAAGTCCACTTGAAACAAACATATGGTCCAATTTTATTACAATAATTGACCTTTTATTTCATAACAATAATTCACAGTGGGAGGAAACCGTCGGACCTGTAGAAAAACCACAAGTTTGGAAAGACAAGAAGGCCTGGAAATAAGGCACCTGTCACAGACAATGTCAGGCACAAAACCTCTAGTGCCTGTCATTTTGTCCAGCACTGATTCGTCCTTTCTATTTATATTTTTTTTTTTTTATAAACAATATTTTATTCTCAGAAAAGGATTGAGGAACAGGCTAGGCCTATATTACCTCTCTCCTATATTATTAATACATGTCTGGCACTACATGTAAGTGGAAAATGTCAAGTACTATTTCATTAGTGTCTGGAATTTTGTCAGAGGTACCTCTAAAACCATTATTTCCAGGCAAGTCTACTGCTTGTCACGCACAAGTGATAAATCAAAACCATGCAATGGCAGATCTTATGATTTCACATGCATACGTTAAACCCAAAGCGACCACCCCTTCCCCACCCCATCCCTACTTACAGATATCAAATTTGATTGAAATCCATAAATCATAGCGGTTTAGGTGAAGAAGTTTAATTTTGATAATTGTTTACGCTACATGGATAGACATGACATAACCCCTCTATGGGCTTATACAAATATAAAAATGTCTCAGAAATTTGGCTCTCAAATTTTTGTACAATGCGGTCCCCCTGCACATACATGTCATGCACTGTTCGGTTTTAATGTCCACTTGACCATCCTACCAATCAGTATTGTCAGTGAAATATTTGGGGGAGCTAATTCAATTGGGGGTTGGGTGGGGGGCTTAACGCACTACGGCCTACTTTTAAACATCGAATTCCAACTGTAAAGGGATCCTTTACGTGCAGGCCAATGGCAATTGTATAATAATCGTAAACACGGAACCTCAGATTTAGTATTACTAAATTCTGTTTCAAGTGCGTGTATTTGTATTTGGGTGATCATAATACTAAAAGTTTGGACAGTTGCAAGAATTGAAATCCATTACATGTGACCTATATTATTATATGTCATTAGGCTACTATTATAAAATTATTAATGGTATTCTGAATAGTGCACAATTCTATTTTTGGCACGTTGTCGTTGGAGGCAGAAATACAAATTAAATGACCTAAAAAATAAAAACAATTTGCACAGTCTTGAATTCAGTCACAAAACAGTTACAAATAACCTGTACAACCGGAATGAACAAAAAAAACATTATTATTATCAAAAATATTACATAGTCAAGCATTGATCTTAGAAATTAATTAACCTAATCAGAGTTATTCCACTCAGAGAAGCCTACCACCTCCACCGCTAATGATCGACTGATATACCTTCTTGCTTCGATAACATTTACACAACACTCTAACGAGGGCGCAGTGATCAATGTCGGAACAGCGACTAACTTGTCCGCAAAATGGGGTCGCGTTGTAAGTTGGGTTTGGGAATCAGCCATGGCGGACGGTTGGCTCGGTAGGAGCTCCCAATATTCTGCAAAAAAATACCCGTATTGGGTCGTGTTAGGTATTCAAAAGCCACGAATTGCAAGAAGAAGATGTTTCCTAACTAAAACAAGTCATTTGGATATATGTCGCAGCTGGATTACCATGTTTGAGGGAGTTGAAACTTTTGCTATTTCTCGTCATAAATTGATGGGCAATGGCGGCAGACGGGAGGAAACGCATCTAATTGAATAGCAGCCATGTATCCTTTGTATTGAAAATTACCATACAAAAATAGAAGTCGGGGTTATGACTTTATTTTATAAATCGGAAAAATATTATTCTTATAATTAATTACTTTTAAGAAAAGTAATATTTTTTAATTCTTTTCTAAATCCAATAAAATTCCTGGAATTTATTAAGTGCGCAAATTTTTAAGCTTAGCGCATGCGTATAGTGGCATGTGTCTTCGTGCTTTGTAAATGGCGGGGGAACGATGGACCTTCTCAAAGTCGCAGTTATTGAATACCCCCAGCCGAAAATGTGGAATAGACACCGACAAAGAATTGTCATATAGGCAGCAGGCAGCAAATTTAATTCAAGACATGGGACAGCGACTTCAAACGTATCCTGAATGTTGTTCAATTTCAGCTTGTTTTCGGTCGCTGTCGGTGGTGAAATTCTTCAAGACGCTCGCCATTTTCATTTTTGCTGCGACATATCTGTCTGGCAATTTATTGAAAAACGACCAATTTCGGTTGTCTAGAAGGTTCATGACGACCCAGCAATACCTGACAAGTTTTCTGAATGTTTAAAAATGGCTGTTGTACCGTTTTTCTAATGATAAATGACGTTTTGTTGGAGCTTGCACGAAATGACCTGGCCGGCTAGTCACGTGGTGTTTATGAGGTCAATGCTTTTGCGTTTTGAAATAAAAATTCATAATTTGCCTTGCGAAAACGCGATTTTCGCTAAAAATCAAAACATTCACTATCCCATAATAATATAAACATCTTAAACAAATGCATAGATTTTTGTCCTAAATTAACCATATCTAATACATCAGACACATTTTCAACCTCATAGTTTTAAACATAACGCATTCCTAGGACTTATTATATGACAGATAACTTCATTGCTCCCTTATACTGCTTAACAAATGAGATATTCGTCATTTAATTAAATCTCGTTATATTCCCAACAATATTTAACCTATCAACTTTTCATCTCGTCAGAAAAGCTCACCTCTTTATATTCGTAAAATGGCGACCAAACATCATTGCTTCGATGATAACATGAATACAAAAACATTTGCATATACACCCTGCAATAAGGTGAAAATATCACATATTTTTCCTTCCCAGCATTTGTAATGCTTTCAGCAAAGAATAGAGATCAATTTCATCTTGTGAGTCCAATCTTCTAAATCGACGAACTTGTCCGTTTCTGCATCTGAAATCCTGAACAATACGAAAAACATCCTCACTGATTGATGCTCTAGTCCTGTGTATATTACTCTCTCATGAGGTAAATGTTGAACCATGTTTCAACAATCGGCTACCGTAACAACTATTACCTTTTGAAATTAACTGGGATTTGAACGTTCTATATTTTCTGCACCTAATGGACTTTCAGATTTCTCGTCTCGCCTTTCTCTTCGATAAATCAAACCATAATACACGATCTTGACACGAAATATAGAATGTCAAGAAAATCAATTCAGAAAATTAATGTTTGACTATCCCGAATGGATGTATGTATTTCAATGTCCTCAAGAGATGAAGTCGGCATATTTCTTACTTTGAACCGTGTTCTTTGATCAGTTGACGTTAAAACCTTGTTTCATTTTCTTCTTGAATCAGGGCGGGCGCACGCACCATAACAAGACCTTCATGTTACACTTTACATTATTCGTCACTAATTTAAATTGGCTTGGGGCCCAGTTCAAAGCCTCAACTATTCGTAGAAAGAAAATAAAGCGAATACCAAATCTCGCGCTTTCCAAATTGAATTTGATAATCAAGTTGCAAAGTTCAAGATTTATTTGATGTCAAGGTTTCTGAAATTTTCAGGCTATGATTGTACATGTATGGCATTACCTACTTCAGCAGCATTTCTACTATTTTTTGTTCACTTGTCTGCAGTAAAGGGGAGATAGGATAACAAAAGGTTTTGGAATTCAGACCAAACTAGTAAATGCCAGTTATTCAGTATACATGTTTTTTCAACATGTATTTCGTTACCAGTACATTAAACATGCATTATGCAAGGCCTGGAATGTTTTCTTAAGTATTAATTAGACATTAATTAACTGATCCAGGCCTTAATCAACTCTCAATGGCATTAGATTTCTCTGATATTAAACAGATTAAACGGTTCAGCGATACTTTGATTTAATCAAACATGGAGGAACGAGACGTAGCTTCGATCAACCAGGTCGGTGGTTGAAATTATTGCACATGTCTGTCAAACCTTCAAAGGCTAATATCTTTACTTGTAATAGAGAAATTTGAATGCAATTTTCAAATTATTCATTTTACATTGTCTACTTTCTAACTATTATAACAATATAACAAGAATGACTAGTTCTTCATCTAAATCTTTCATAATGTATCTTTAAGCAGTAGAATTAACAGTCCTTTACGTTTAAGTGGAGCTTTTGCTCCTGCTCCTCTCAACGCACATTGACTTTCCTTCGAGAGGTCATTAAAGACTCCTGCAAATTAGCTAAATCGCTCTGTTAAATACTGAGATTAATATACTACTTTCAGTTTTTGTTTACTTTTAAACTGCATACATTCAAAGTACCAGGAGGTTTTTATGGCTCCTGCACAATTTTATAAACGTGAAGGACTGAATTAAATGAAATGTCATGATAGCCAATCTTAGACATTATTTGATTTCTATTATTTAAATATTTTATGACTAATCCTTAATTACATGTATGTGTTTTTAAATTAAATGACCTTGACCTCTGCCATAGAAATCAGTTATGTATCAACACAGCCATAGTTTATATGCATCGATTTTACATGTTCCACAGTTTCACCAAGTTTAACAGAAATGTAAGTGGTACTATTATTTTTGATGATTTATCGTGAAGAATCGTTAATTGATTTAATCCATTTGTTTAAGGCCATGCTGGGTTGGGTTGTTGAGTGATCCTGAGTCCGCACTTTAAATAGTAAGGTCTTGTTGAGTATTGTAGAATTTGTAGCATGGTTCCGATCACTCACTTGTACCTGACGAGTAGTAAGGTTACCCCCCTGAACTTTATGGGAAATCCATTAAGTGATCCAGTGTCTGCGCTTTTGATCGTGAAAGCTTGTGATTGACTTATTGTCGTGTAGTTTTGATAGCTTACTTGTATGCATCTGCAATAGAAGGCTTGATCATGCCTTAACTACGTACATCTTATCAAGCCCTTCATGTAATACTCTGCATATTTCGCCACAAGTTTGATTGGGTAACAAGCCCAGGTGAAAAGTGTTGGCGTTGTCTGTCCAACTTTGTGGGTTTTCTGCTAGTGATTAAGATCAGTCAGCATAAGCAAATAGTTGAAATAAAATTGTATCATATATTAGCCTAATGTTACATGTAGTCTTGATTTGACCTAGTTTGTGTCTAAACCAGAAATGTTTACTTCAGGTTTTAGTTTATTAACAGTATTTCAGTGTTCAAAGTGAAAATATTTTCATAATCTTCTGAATTTTAATACCTCTGGCTTGCGGCTGTGGTTTTGAACCCTGGTGTGAGCGTATGTGGCATGGAGGTAGGGGCGCCTTCTCAACCTCGTGGATTTCCTCCGGGCACTCTGGTTTCCTCCCACTGCTAAAGACCCCTACGCGCAAGTGAATTATTGAAATAAAATTGAACCATATGTTAGTCCCAAAATGACCTAGTTTGTGTTGAGTGGATGTTAAACCCCATTTCTCTCTCTCTGAATTTTAATCTATGTTCTGAATTATGTTTTTTTTCGTTTTTAATCTGATTTTATCGGTATGTTTAAAGGTAATGAGCCCAGCCTGCCTGTTTCTTGCTGCCAAAGTGGAGGAACAGCCCCGTAAATTAGAACATGTGATAAGAACGTCGCACTCGTGTCAACAAAGGGAAGGAACTCTTGATACAAAAAGTGAGGTATGAATACATCGTTTATCAGCACGTAAAAGATCCTTTGACAGTTGGAATTCGATATAAGAGTAGATCGTAGTGTTGCTTTCCAGACAAAATTTTACCCGTAGCACACTGTATGGCGTATGCTGTCTTCATAAGTCGAGTCGAAGCAGAACAGTAAGACGTTAAACCTCATTTCATTTGATTGAATGTGTTAATTTGTCTTTTACTTCTAACTATGATTTGATTTTTTTTTTTTTTTTTTTTCTTCAGACCTACCTCGAATATGCTCAGGAATTGATAATTAATGAAAACATTCTACTTCAAACCCTTGGTAAGTTTAGATTCTTTTACTATTTGAGATGTGGTGCCGTTTTCAACTCCCGACATACAATCATCAAACAAGAATGATTGTTTTTTATACGCCCACATTGAAATGTGGTCGTATATTGTCGTCGCCCCCGTCCGTCCGTCGGTCCGGCGTCCACAATTGCTTGTGGGCGCTCTAGAGGCTAAAGTTAATATCCGATTGACTTTAAATTTATACACAGTGTTTGAGGTCATGAGACGAAGAAGCCTATTGTTTTTCAGCGATTTCCGATAATAGCTACCAGAGTTATGGCCCTTGATCACTTCAAAAAATCTTGTGGACGCTCTAGAGGCCAAAGTTAATATTCGATTGGCTTTAAATTTATACACAGTGTTTACGGTCATAAGACGAAGAAGCCTATCGATTTTCAGCGATTTCCGATAATTAGTGCCAGAGTTATGGCCCTTGATCACTTCAAAAAATCTTGTGGACGCTCTAAAAGCCAAAGTTAATATCCGATTTACCTTAAATTTATACACAGTGTTTAAGGTCATAAGAAGAAGAAGCCTATTGATTTTCAGCGATTTCCGATAATTAGTGCCAGAGTTATGGCCCTTGATCACTTCAAAAAATCTTGTGGACGCTCTAAAAGCCAAAGTTAATATCCGATTGACCTTAAATTTATACACAGTGTTTAAGGTCATAAGAAGAAGAAGCCTATTGATTTTCAGCGATTTCCGATAATTAGTGCCAGAGTTATGGCCCTTGATCACTTCAAAAAATCTTGTGGACGCTCTAAAAGCCAAAGTTAATATCCGATTGACTTTAAATTTATACACAGTGTTTAAGGTCATAAGACGAAGAAGCCTATTGATTTTCAGCGATTTCCGATAATTAGTGCCAGAGTTATGGCCCTTGATCACTTCAAAAAATCTTGTGGACGCTCTAAAAGCCACAGTTAATATCCGATTGACTTTAAATTCATACACAGTGTTTAAGGTCATAAGACGAAGAAGCGTACTGATTTTCAGCGATTTCCGATAATTAGTGCCAGAGTTATGGCCCTTGATCACTTCAAAAAATCTTGTGAACGATCTAGAGGCCAAAGTTAATATCCGATTGACTTAAAACTCATACACAGTGTTTAAGGTCACAAGACGAAGAAGTCTATTGATTTTCAGCGATTTCCGATAATTAGTGCCAGAGTTATGGCCCTTGATCACATCAAAAAATCCTGTGGACGCACTAGAGGCCAAAGTTAATATCTGATTGACTTTAAATTTACACACACTGTTTAAGGTCATGAGACGAAGAAGCCTACTGATTTTCATTGATTTCAAATAATTACTTCCAGAGTTTTCTCCCTTGATCACTTCAAAAAACCTTGTGACGCTACAGATGCCAAACTTATCATCCGTTTGACTTCAGATTGATACACAGAGTTTAAGGTGTTGAAACGCACAAGTATTTTGATTTTCAATGAATTTTGATAACAACAGCTAAATCCATGATGTTAAATGTTTCCTATACTAATTGATAGCGTGGGGCAAAACTTTATAAAAAGCAAACAAATTCTAATGATTTTCAGATAATTACATAATGAGTTGTTTCATTACCAAAAAAAGTAAAAATATGCGACAACCCTTGTTGACTGCCCGGACGATTTAGCTGCTGTGGGCGTATGTTTCGTTGCCTGGCAACCTATCTTCAAGACTATTGGAATTGATTTCTTAATTTTCGTTATTTGATGTCTGTTAAAACTAATGGAAATTCTTCCTTTGCTTTGTCTCCTGTAAAGTTCCTAGTTCTTCACATGGGAGAAAAGACTAATGTCATGTGTACACGTTGGCTGGTATGTAAAAGAAGTTGTGACATTTGAAATTCGGTGGAAAGACGGTTTTCTAAGCAATGTTTCCCTCATACAGCATGATTCATATCTTCATAAGCTTGTTTGGTACGGAAAATAAAACGCTAAACTGCTTTCATTATCTCACCCACTGGAAATAGAACACAGGCTCATGTCATTATCCGTGGCAAGAAGTAGGGTTGTCTGTCCATCCTCCTGAGTTTTCTCCAGGTGCTCCCAATGCTAAAGACCCCATCTAGAAGCGAATTATTGAAATGTTAGTCCCAAAATGACCTTGTTTGTGTTGAGTGGACGTTGAACCCCCATTTGAATATTCCACTCATTGTAAATATTAAGATAATTTTTCAGATTTATGGGATTGAGCAATAGACAATCTGATTACAACACAGATCCTATTTCGTTTTATATAGTTCCAAATTTCGTTTTACTTGTCTTTACTGCACTAGGATCTGAAAGACTTGTTATTTAACATGTGTTCTGCTTGATATAAGGGGTCAGCCAATCAAGGTTTTACCATTTTTTTTTTGCGTGGAATTGTGGGTAGGCATCATCAGCGATAGAAATCAAAGCAACAACGATTCTGATTGGTTAATCGATTGACTGAGGTTAATAGGGTCAAATGTTGCGTGCTTGACATCTGAACTGGCTGAACGTGACCTCCCGCTATAACTTGTTAAATCTACATGTAGTTAGGCCATCGAAATTATAAAAAACGAAATATAGATCTGAATTTCAATTAGATTGGGCAGTAGAATAGTTAATTACACATAAAATTCACAAACTTTGTAATTGTTTTTATTTCAGGTTTTGAAGTTCGGGTAGACCATCCCCATACGACAGTTGTGACGACATGTCAGTTAGTCAGAGGTAGGATTCCATCAAAACAAGAATGCAAATGTTCTGCATCATATGTTGTTAAAAACAGTTAAATTATTTTACATGCAAACAAATACTATCATATACACATGTGGCGAGGATGTATGGGTGTCCCTTGTTGAAACCCTGTCGTGGACCGAATAGAACTGTAAAAAAATTTAAGCCCCGTTCTTGTTAAGCAAAACGTACGTTAACCCATTTGAATAATGTCACAGTTTTGAATCCTTGGTTGTGTGGTAAGGAGTAGGGGATGGCCTGTTCAACCTCGTGGGTTTTCACCGGGTACTCCGGTTTCCTCCCACTGCTGAAGACCCCCTACTCGAAATAAAGCCAAAACCACATGTCAGTCCCAAAATGACCTAGTTTGTGTCAGTGGACGTTAAATCCCATTTCTTCCTCTCTCTTCACAGTTTGAAATCAATAAATAAGCAGGAACACTGATCCTCCAGTTAAATCGTTCTCCTTGCCACCGAATTAACGATCCTGACATTTCACACCTAAAACAAAACACCAATTCTTAGTTATCCCAATTAGTCATTTACATTTTTCTCTTACTTCCTTCGTCGTGCTGGCCTGGAAAGTTCATCTTAATTTTCTGGGTCAGGGGCAGCTGCCTTGTCATTTGGATGGAACGAAAAAAGAAGTCCCATGTACACATTGCCATGCTTGGAAAAGATCCGCTCGCTGTTGGAATTTGATTTAACAGTAGGCCCCAGTTCCGCCATTGGGCCAAAAATTCCCATATAGCACACTGTATAGCATATGCCCGCCTTCATTATCCCTGTAGGACGTTAAACAAGCAATTTATTTTCCGCTGAAAGATGTACATATTATTTAGAAATCTAATATAATCAAATGCGAAATCGGGGTATAAAAATTAACATATTTATGTCGAGTTATCGCCACATTAGTTGATCAATACCAGAATATTTGTCATATAAAATTCCGTCGTTGATATGAATTTATGAAAATTTATAAAAAGAACTTCAACTGTTGAGGATAATTGGCCAGCCGACCGACGAAAGGTTTTACTTTTAATGCACAACTATAAACATGACAAATATTGGGTAATATCAACTAGATTGGTAATATTTATATTCATGCATTATGTAATTGTGCATGTTGAATAAATGAAAGACAGTTTCCTGGGTCCGGTCTCGAAATCTTTACTTAAGATGAATTCAAATTTTAGTTGAGACTTCAATCAGTCTAATATTATCCAATCAAATTACTAAAATTTGCATTTTATCTTGGTTAAAATTTCGTGAATCGGGCCCCTGGTTAATTGAAAGATAGAATTTCGTATTCTTGAAGTCTACGCTTTTCTTGGAATCATTGCTCATTATACATGTATTTCTTTGGTATATTGTTTTTAAAAAAAAATTGTTGTCGTAGCTAATGCTTTAGATTTTTGACATATTGTTCTAATGAGATGTTATTGTAAATATATGTTGATTTATGAAATACTCAATAATTGATGACATAATTAACTCAGTACTCATATTATGATGTTGTAATTCACATAAAATGGTGATGTAATGACATTGAGCTAATGTGTACTTTGTTTCTTTTTGCCGTCTGCTGTCTTCGTGCTGGTTGCTGATATGATGTGGTTGCCGTTGACAGCAAGCAAGGATTTGGCGCAGACATCCTACTTCCTTGCAACCAACAGGTGGTTAAAATACTTCTTATAGTATCCATAGTAACGAAAATATACTGTTTCCATAGTAATCCATTCCTCTTGTCTCACATGAACTTGTCTCATAAATTAACAAAAAAAACTAATTTTTTTTTTCACAAAGAGTGCTAAAAAGTTTTTAATGTCAAATTTACTTAATCATTCGAAATTCAAAGCAAAAATATTTTAATGATTGTAAAGATAATCTTCATTTACATGTAAATTGCACCAAAAAAATATCCAAAATAAGAATAATAAACCTGATTTTTATAAACTATTAATTGCAGACTTTGAAATGAATTGGGCAGACTTCGAAATCAATTGACTACTTGATATTTTAGTTGTTCATGTGAAATAAGTTGTCGGATTGGAGTCGATTTCTATCACAAAGGTTGTTTCATTTTGAGGTCTACAGCGCTGTTAAGAATGCTTTAATGATCCTGAATGAGAATGTCAGTTGTCATAGAAATCGTACAAATAAAAAAGATAAAGCTGTTATTTTCAACCAAGGAACTGAGAAAAGTTAGGTTCGTGTTCTAATCTTGTTGTAATGTCTTTTCTCGTTTCATCAAAAAAATAAAATTTTAAATCACATTTTAATTTTCTTGTTTCCTTGGTTACAGAAAATGTAATTCTCTTAAACTTCATTGATATTTTATTTACAGCAAATGGATGAGCAGTTTGAGATTGTATTCAAATTTTAAAAAATAATACAATTCACAAAATCCAGCAGAATTAATCGATTATTTTTTAATTTGTTAATTTCTGTTTTATTTTTATAAAAGTTCTAAATGTTTTTATTTAACATGACATATTTCAGCCTTCATTTAACGACCATGTGTCTGCAACATAAACCTAATGTTGTGGCGTGTGTCTGTATTCATCTCGCCTGTAAATGGTCCGGGTACGAGGTAAGTTTATTTATTGATTACATAATCATCGTATGTCGTGTACGATATAGCCCGGTTGGAGCTGACATGCCATAAAACAACATTTCATTCATAATTGATTACACTACAAGTCTGCAAAAACACAAACCCCTCGTTGTTCTTGTGGTTTGGGGGGGTAGTGTATAAAATGTTTTTTCCTCGGCTTGAAGGTCTTGTTTACGATCTCTAACCCAACCCTAACCCAACCCATCCAAGGCAGTTCATCAGGGTTTTCTAGAGCGACCCCCCCCCCCCCAACCCAACCCAACCCAACCCATATCAGTGGTGCAGGGCAAGGGACAGTGTATAGTTGTTCTGATGAGACAAAAAAAATCCAAGGTGTTGTGTCCACTTTAGTGTGTAGAAGATACCTTTGCAGTGAGCATTCGATACAAGATTAGATTATGCGGAAAGGAATGACTCGATTACCTCAGCCACAATGGTTCAGGGAGAAAAGCAGGGACTCAGTCATCTCAGAACTATTGCAATAGCTCAAACCAGCCACAGTGGTTTTGTGACTATTGCCTCAGAGCCACAGTGGCTGAGTTGGTTCCACCTCCTCATTCTCAGACACAATGGTCTTGTAACTATAGCAATGATTCATTCACCTCGGAGACACAGTGGTTCAGTGACTGTAGCTATGGCTCGATCACCTCATCGTCAGAGCTGTTGTAGTCCATAAAATAAATTAAGGATTCATCTTTGAATTCATGGAAAGCTGCCAAAATGTTACAATGATATTGTTGTTTTTTTGTAGATCCCCTCATCACATGAAGGTAAAAGTTGGTTTTCCTATGTTGATAGAACTGTTACAATGGAACTCCTTGAAGGTTAGTAAAATATTTATATACTTGATCAATCGGGGACCATTTGACGTGTCTTCATCCCACAAAAAGTATGTTTTAGTTCCTCCCTGCAAGTCGACTATCTTGAAAATGAACATCTTAGATTTTTGTCTGGCTAATGGGCTTGTAGCTACATTTTAATGATTTCCCTATTTTTATGTACAAATGCCTGGAGTATATACGAAATTAAAACCTCAACATTAAGTATTTTATGATCACATTTATAGTTTTTGAAAAAAAGAGGTCTTTTCCTCAATTTTCCTTTTCCTGGCAAGGACATTTGCACGCCTTCATTAGCCCAGTTTGGTTTCAAATGCCTTATTCCACGGCAAAACATCATCCCTTATTATTAATGTGATAAGCTGTCACTGGAATATTGCTATGCTGTTTGGTTGCCTGGTAACAGATCAATATTTTCTTTTTCAGAACTAACACAAGATTTTTTGAATATTCTCGACAAATGTCCAAGTCGATTAAAAAAGAAAATAATGGTATGGAAGGTAAAGATACATGTACTTATTTATCTTCCCTCTCCACCCCCCAATATCTCATATAGATAAGTGGTGTGGTTTTTATTCTCTGCCTCATCCTCACCAACAAAAAATGTCCAAACTTGTCAATTAATGGATGGCTGAATCAAATGGATCAGAAAGTCATCGTCGTGTCAAATGACATGGATTTGGTTCCCCTGACTGACCTCTCTGGTTTTCTTTGGGTCCTCCCACTGCAAAAGCCCCAATGCCTCAGTGAATTATTGAAATAAAATTGAACCATATGGTAGTCCCATAATGAACCCATTTCTCTCTCTCATGTTCTCGCCTGCGGCTGTGGTTTCGAGCCCTGGTGTGAGCGTGGGTTTCCTCCGGGCACTCCGGTTTCCTCCCACTGCTAAAGACCCCTACGCGCAAGCGAATTATTGAAATAAAATTTTAAAAACCATATGTTAGTCCCGAAATGACCTAGTTTGTGTTAAACCCAATTTCTCTCTCTCTCTCTCTCTCTCTCTCTCTCTCTCTCTCTCTCCCCACCATATATTGAATTAAAGGTAAACCATATGTTAGTTCCGAAATGACCTAGTTTGTGTTGAGTGGACGTTAAACCCCATTTCTCTCTCTCTCATGTGGTCTTGTCATTGAGTCAAGCTTGCACTGAAGTAGAGATCACCTGTTCAACCCACTTTTAATTTTTAGGGTCCTCCCTCTGCTCAAGATCGTACATGAAAGTGAATTATTGAAATTCAAGTTCTGGCGTGGTTTCGATTCCCGACTTGTATGTGACAAGGAGTGAGGGGGGTCACCTGTCAAACCTTGTGGATTTTCTCACATTGCTAAAGACCCCTACGCACATGTGAATTATGATGATAAAATTGAACCATATGTTAGTCCCGAAATGACCTAGGCGATACTCGATTCACAGTTCCGGAATTGAATTCCAAAACTGGTGTCAATCGAGTGAAAAGGAGAATTTCGCATTACAGCGCATGCGTCGACTGTATAAAAAGTATCCCAACCAATCATGACTGCTGAAACATATTTTTTACCTAGGAATACGTCACGATTCTACTCACTCCACCTCAGCTGTCGGGACTGGAAGAACTGTGACAGGACTGAATTCCGCGTCACTCGATTGTAATTCTGTCGATTCGGGACGTTCTGGACTGTGAATCGAGCACCGCCATTGTGTTAAGTGGATGTTAAACCCCATTCTCTGTTCTGTATTTTCAGTCTGGTAAAGGTGGTGCCGAAGATGATAAATCGTCAAAATCTGAGGCTGGATCATCCAGTAAAGGAGAATCATCTAAAAGTGTCAAACAGGAAGGTGGCAGCCATTCTCGTAATTTATTTGAAGATTCACAGTCGATAATAAACGAAGCGAGTAAATCAACGGATGACGTCAATGGATCGTCTCGATCCCAAAATGCATCATCCGCCTCAACATCGCGCTCGGAGGGTAAACCCACTCCCCATGTGGCAATGACATACAAAGACTATAAACATAATAAAGATTATAAAGAGCGAAAAGAGAAGGAACGCATGTCTGGCGGCCATCACAGTCAGACGTCATCTTCTAGTGCCAGTAGTAGTCAAGGTGCCAGTAATAAATCCCATGGTAACGGTGATGTCAAACGATCACACAATCAACACATACGAGCTGATGCCGAGAGAAAGGCAACCCAATCTGCTTACGATGGCTTACATCATTTCTCACGGGAAGATCCATCAAAACAACAACGTGCGGATGTGAAACGACAGCACGATTCACCGTTAAAAATGACGATAAAATCGAACAAAGACGATAAAAGTGTAACTAAATCTCTTGATGCGACGACGAGTTCAAAAGTTTTAAAACGACCACATCAGTCTGATAACGAGATGTCAGACGTTGGGGAAAGATATTCTAAACATCGTCGTAGTGAAACGCATCCTTTCTCTAATGACACTACTGGTACAATTAATCATTCAGACTTATTCCTGTCAGGTGGCGCCGCCGCCACCGCAAGTAGTGGTGGTGGACAAAATATGTATCATATGGGAATGTCACAGATGACAAGCGCTGGAAACGGCGGTTCCGAACGAATGTCTAAAAATAAATCGTATAATGAAGGGACACCAAATTCAGATAGATCATTGTGGGGAAATGTGAAATCCTCGATAAAATCACCGGCTTTAAATGTAAATCAACATGTAAAAACTCCAAATAGCGCCTCTAAAAAAGATCGCAGTATATTTTCTCCCCCTCAACCGCCCTCTTCCCACCATTCCCAACACCCGAGCCTCCACCTTCCGACGAAATCAAGCCTCCCACCTTCCTCCTCCCACATACTGTCGACCAAACAAGGACAAGGGAATTTAAATGCATCTTTTGATCAAAGTTACTCACATACTGGGCATTCCGGGTCCTACCCGCATCCACAGTACATGTCGAATACCGGCTACAATATGTCTGGCACATATCCTGATAATTCTATGGCTGGCGTGAAAACCATGAATACAAACGGGGGCGCTATGTCAAATGTTTCTACTAGTAATGTTAACCCTCAAGTCTTGCAGGCTCAAATCCAACATCTAATAGCCCAGCAGGAATACCAGATCCAAAAGCTGCAGACAAATCACCAACCACAGCAGTCCATGCCAAATATATTTGATGTGGATCTACTTGATTCGGATCTAGGAACTATGCCCACTATGCCCCCTCTTCCCCCTCCGTTACCCCAATCTCACGCCCCTCAACCGCCCCCACCACCACCGTTTTGACCTGAATTGAGTTTAGGGTGATATCTATGAATCGTGTATGTATAGTATAATAAATATTACAAGAAGTATGACGGACTAGCAGTGACTCGTCCCAAGCATATTTTGTGTTTTGTTGTTTTTTTTGGAAAGAAAAAAAATAATGTGAATACATAAAGATTTTTTTTTTTTTATGTAAAAATGTAAAATAACCTTTTTTCTCAATAAAATTGAATTTAAAAAAAAAATAATCTCAATTTTTTGGTGTTGTCAACTAGTGACTAAGGAGTTGGCTACAAAGCAACTATCTTGGGTCTTATTTTGAAAGGGTCGCCTGTCCAATCTCTTGGGTTTTCTCCGGGTGCTCTGGTTTCCTCCCACTTCTATGTTAGTCCCGAAATGACATAGTTTGTGTTGTGTAGAAGATTAACCTCATTTCTCTTATTTAGAAAAATTAATGCTTTTTGAGGAAAGTGGGTGGGTGGGGGCTTATGATTTGGTTGCAAACTTGTGACTGTGGAGTTGGCAACAAAGCAACTCTCTTGGGACTTATTCTGGAAAGTTGGGGATAGGGGATTTTGTTTAGTTGCAAACTTGTGACTGAGGAGTTGGCAACAAAGCAACTCTCTTGGGTCTTATTCTGGAAAGTTGATGCTGTTTGTGTGGAGGGATATTGTTGGGTTGCTAAATTGTGAGGGGGATTGGGATGGTCTAGAGTGCAGTGTGCCGTGCTCCGACCTCTAGCTGACCGGTCACCTCTGGCTTGCAGCTGTGGTTTCGATCCCTGGTGTGAGCGTATGTGGCATGGAGATGGGGGAGCCTTCTCAAACTCGTGGGTTTCCTCCCACTGCTAAAGACCCCTCTGCGCAAGCGAATTATTAAAATGAAATTTTAAAAAAACCATGTTGGTCCCGAGATGACCTAGTTTGTGTCGATTTGGCGATAAACCCCATTTCTCTCTCTCTCGTTAACTTGTGACTGAGGACATTGATAGGGTGTCTGACCGTAAACTGGTGCTGCTCGATGGTAATTTGAATTTCACCTGTGAATTTGTCATGCTTGTTAAGAACCCTTGACAAGTGGAAATTTAAAAAGAATTTTAAAAATCTGTCTGGTCGAAAGATTCCTCTCTTCAGGTGCACCTTGACATGCATGTAGGTGACCCTGTGGGTAAGATGTTGGCAGGCTAATATGGAGGTCCCTTGTGTAACCCCTGTTATGGTCGAGAAAATTCTTCCAGCTAGCTTCCACCTTGTTGATGGTGCAAAATAGTGTCTGCTATGGCACAAGGTATAGTTGTTTGGATGGGATGATAAACCAGGGTCGCTGGTACACATTGATGGTGTACATAAAAGGGCCTCCCTCAGTTGAAATTTAATACAAAACCTGTAGTCCTATTTTGGTTGCACTTCCCTCATAGCACACAATCTGTTTCACAGAGAATTACTTACGAATTATCTCTGTAACGGATGCCTGTCCAAAACACGTGCGTTGACTGCACGCCTCGTAGTCATTGGCTCAACGGCCCGTGCAATGTTTACTTAACACCTAACTGCTTCGGGCAAAATGATGCATTTTACTCATTTTAATACCCATTTACACTAAATAGGAAATATTCTTTAACTACAAATACTTCAAACGTCTTTATTTATTTTTCTCTTACCTCAAAAAAATGGTTGAGAATTTAATTTGTCGGAGTAAAAAAGTTAATATGCCGCACTCATTAAGCCTCGTCGATGTCATGCTTATCAGTGATTGTAGCGGCCAAGCGAATATTCACTGCGGGATCAGTTTGCATAGCACACTGGTAAACGTTTTTTTCCATCCACCGGAGCCTGGTCTTATGACGTCATATGTGGATTGTGGGTTAGGATAAGGGTTAGGCTTGGCCCAGGGTTAGGGTTAGGGCTAGCCCTGTCTACATCTCGAGACTGGAACGAAATCTGCAGGCTATAGCCCTTATCCTAACCCTTATCCTAACCCACAATCCACATATGACGTCATAAGACCAGGCTTACCACACTGTACGGCGTTAGTCTGTCTTCATTAGCCCAGTCGGCAGTCGGAGCAGAACAGTAGGACGCTAAACCCAATTTCAGTTCATTTCATTATCTCAGTCGGAACAAGTTATGTATTTTATGGTTGACATCACATCACATCCGACGGGTTGTTAAAGCCAGAATTTCACATTTTCTAAGAAAGTCAAAACATAATTATTTATATGTTTTTTTTTCTTTTCGATAGGTTGTCAACTCACTTTTATGCCATAAAAGGCATTATTTCCCACACTTAAGATTCATTGACACCGGAAATAATAACACAATTACCTCCCTTGTTTTTCTATTCCCCCATGCAAACGCTATCTTCAATCGTTTGAATATGAAGTTGAAAATGACATTTTTGCCAATTTCTCAACTTGCAATAGTGAATTTTAGGATTAATATGATTATTCTCTGAGAATGCAGGACTGTTTATAGACACCATCTATTTTAAGGCTTAAAAATATGAAATTCCCGCTTAGACGTAGTAGCAAAAACTGATTGGGCAGAATGGTACCTTTTACAGTTGACAGGAAATTTGATCAAGTTGATATATTCGCACAACCTTTATTTCAAGCGCTTGCCTAATTCTAAAATGTACTTCGGCATCTGTTATGCTTTGTGAGAGTGTTGGTGTCGGTGTCGGGGAAGGAGCAATTTATTACGGTCGATATAAATGACAATCGGAAACAGGGGCTAAGTCAGAGGGACGCAGTGACGAACTTTGTGTCATGTTTTTGTGCCCCTCGCAAATGGCAAAAAAAAAAAAAAATAAATGGCGTGCCATATGGGCTACAAAACGACTCGAGCATGTTCCACGCAGTCCAATATTAACAGCTAGGCGGCACGTGTAGGGGCATCGCTCCCCGCACACATGAGTGAGAAAAAAAATGGGGGGGGGGGAGAAAATAAATTATTGCCTTTTAATAAAACACTAATTTTACATTGATTTAATTTAATTTGACTATAAAATAAAATAAAACCAAGTACGAACAATCCAAACCATTAGTCAAAATTCGAAGTCCTAAAAAAAAAAAAACGGTCGAGGCAAAATAGTGTAATCAACAAATGGACTGTTCATCGTACAATACATGTATACACGACAAAACAGTGGTAACAAGTGTCCGGAAGAGTAAGCTTACCCTGCCTGGCGCCACACTCGCAATAGCTGCATCCATTTTGTTCTGTGCGACCATATTTTTTCCTCAATATTTCGGGAATCGCAAATAGCATGATGGACTAAAAGTAAGACATAAAACATGTGCAATAACAGTGTCTGGACAGTAACATTTGGGCATCATAAATATTTGTTTATTTGTTTCGCCTGCAAGGTCTTTTTTTTCGGAGAGAGAGAGAGAGAGAAATGGGGTTTAACGTCCACTCAACACAAACTCGGTCATTTCGGGACTAAATATGGATTAATTTTATTTCAATAATTCGCTTGCGCGTAGGGGTCTTTAGCAGTGGGAGGAAACCGGAGTGCCCGGAGGAAACCCACGAGGTTGAGAAGGCGCCCCTATCTCCATGCCACATGCGCTCACACCAGGGCTCGAAACCTCAGCCGCAAGCCAGAGGTGACCGACCAGCTAGAGTTCGAAGCGCGGCACTCTAGACCACTAGGCCATCCCAACCCCCCCCCCCTTTTTTTCCGAAAGCAAAATTTTTGGTGTCCGATGAATGCCGCATCGAAAGTCTGGTGGATTGCTTGATAGGAATAGAAGTCGGATTCTGTTGAAACCATCTATTGATCTGTGTAGGATCACGGGCGGATCTAAGAATTTTGAAAAAAGGGGGAGGGGCGCCGCAAAATGAGGGCACTTACTGCGGAGACGCGGCATCGGTAAACATTCCAAGAGTTATTTGGCTGATATTTTCGTATACGTAAACGTTCGGAGAGGACATATTTGGGTCTGAAAAAGGGCACTTTCAGCAGTAAAAAGGGCAATTTCAGCAATAAAAAAAGGTCACTGTCGAAAATTAGGGGGGGGGGGGGCGCCCCACTGGACCCGCCTCTGTAGGATAAAGCACAAAAAGACCGAAGAAAATAACCTGAGGGGTTTTCTGAAGTCTTTCTTTCTCAGCATAACTGAAGCCAAGGACTTTATCTTGCTAATAGATCGTCTATGTATACATGTACGTAAAATTGGAATATCCCACAATTCCAGTAAGAAAAACCTTGTGTTTCCTTGTGGAGAAAAAACCTACCCTGGAGGAATAACCCCAAATTCCCCTGTATAAATTATTAAAAGCCGCCCGCGACTTTCGGACTGCAAGTTATTACGGGCATAGAATATACCCCTACCCCTACCCCTACCCAAGCCTGTTTAGGGAGTCTTATCAACACACAACACACTGACGTAAACCACCACTTTTATGCAGGTGACACGCATCGGATGGAAAAGTTAGACCTGTGAGCCTAGCAGGGTGATATTCCCAATATGGAATATTGTAACCAAGGCATCAAGGAATGGATGACTCAAAATATACTGAAATTAAATGGTGACTAGCTAGATTGACGCTTTAGTCATTGGGCCACCGATTTATATATATAATCAAAGAATCAGAAATCACTCTCTCCCCATAGTTAGAAATTAAGTTTCCTCATAGATTCCAACTTAAAGGGACAATAACACTCTTGTTGTAACTGAATAATATGTCCCAATCTTCATTCTGGTCAACAAATCGTATTATTTTAGAATATTCCAATTAAATGATGACATAAATTTTCATCTTAACACACCTAATTTAAAAAATTGGAAAAATTCAACCAATTGATTTCAAATGTGACTTGGATATTAAAATATTTTCGAACCCTCTGGACAAATAAAATAGGTTGTAATGGATAATTTACACAACAGGTAGGACATTTAAACATCTAGTACTTAGAATAAGGGTATTATTTATTTTCTGGGGCTACCAATCCAGCAAGATTGTTATTCTCCCTTTAAGATGCACATTTGTATCAATGATCTTACCAGGAAATGTTACTTTCACCTTAAAAATTTAATATCAGTCGGATTAGTTGTAACCACAATCAAGTACACTTGTCCGCTCCTTGATCTTATCCCGTTTAGACTATTACAATAGCCTTCTTGGTGGTGTGTCAAAAGAGTCAGTCATGAATTTACAAAAGATACAAAACACTGCCGCTCGGATAGTATCTCGTGTCCCATAAACATCCATGACCAATATTAAATTCTTTACACCATCTTCTTTAACTCAACTAATTCAAAGTTTGGGGCAAACGCTTTTAATTTTCTTGCTCCATTTAAATGGACCGACCTAACCCTAACCCAAAAGTTATCCTCCTACTGAGTGTTTCAAATCCAGACTTAAAACGTTATTATTATTATTATAAGAAAACTTATATAGCGCTGTTTCCACTGTAGTGTTCAATAGCGCTTTACAATTAAATATAAAAAGATAGATATCAAAACTAAAAACACATAAAATATTAACGTAAATATTGAACAATCTAAAACCAAATACAAGAAAACATATCTATTTCAACGTTATAATTAATTTAAAATTGTTTGCAGAAACCTTAAAGAGTATATTTTAAAGGAGCTAATTTAAATCGCTAACATTTTGGAACAAGAAATTGACACAAGTGGGTCGCAACGCATATAATTCTGTAATATGAATGTATATAAACTGATTTACATGTACATTCAATGAATTCCGTTTTTAATCTAATTTCAAATCAGTAACAGTTATGGTCGGCGAAATAGGTCAGCAGTGTCAATCGAACGCAAATTTCTAGCGTCTGGTTATTCCAATCTACATACGCCATTTGATTCCGTGCAATGTTTCGCCCTGTATTATAAGGTCTGTCACGGAGTCAACTGGCGTGGTTTCGATTCTTTAGTTGTATGTGCCAAGTAGTAAGGTTGCCTGTCCAACCTCGTGGGTTTTCTCCGGGTCCTCCCGTCTACTAGGCCTACTAAAGACCCTTACATACAAGCGAATTGTCGGTGGTATCACTTCGGTGTAAGTGGACGTTACACATACAAGCAAATTATTGAAATAAAATTGAACCATATGTTAGTCCCGAAATTACCTTAATGTTTGAATCGAGGGGAAGTTAAACCAGTGCTCCCTCTCTCTCTCTCTCGCGCGCGTAATAGTCTATGCTATAAGTAAGTTTATCGCACATGGTCCCCTTTGTGCCAGAATGGAACAGCTGGTTCCTAAACTCTTATTCCGAATTCCAACTATGGAGGGTTCTTTTAAATGCACGCCAAATTTACACGGAATATTGGTTTTGCACCCCATGCTGACTACTAGACACCACGGGTGGAGCTTGTGTGTCAAAGATGACGGAAACGGTGAACGTTGAATGGATTAGTCTCCCTTTCCCTCAGATACCTGTATGACAAACCAGTGACAAATAGTCTAGTTGTCACGTGATATCAAGAAAGGGTCAACTTTTAAAACATGTCGGAATAGCAGGTGGGAAAATGAGGATAAAGTTGATTTTCTTACCGTTTTTAGCGGTGATCTTTCAGTTTACGACGGCAGAAAGATCGCGTAAGTATTAGCTATTTAATTATTATTTTGCTTTGAAGATCAAAGACTCATTGCCGCTCAGGTAAATCGTACACCTGAGGTGACCCATTTTACAAATAAACAAAATGGCTTCCAATCTATTATATGCACTAATAAACAATCCGGTACCCTTTTCTTCTTTATCTTGTCTTGTTTTGTCAAACTATTTAACACGACGTATAACAAAAGATTATAAATTGTCATTAACTTTTACCTGAGCAGGTACAAATACAGTTGTTTTCTTGTTTTAAAAGATGAAATCAGCCGAACGTTTTATAATCGGAACAACTATGAGTCAGATATGTGGAATTTGCAACACTAGGGGATGATTATAGGGATCTTATTGTTTAAATTTACTGATATTAGTTATTGTTTTATGGGATTTTATTGTCGATAATCACCTATATAGTCTTTGTTTCAATGGGTTTTATTTGAATAAGACAACAAAATGAAATAGTTTTTATTATGGTGCCCTTTTACTCCACAACATTTCTGCACTGACAGGGCTAATAAAGACGGGCAGATGCTATACATTGGGTCATGAAGGAAATTTTGCCTCCACATCCTACCCTTATTTTGAATTCCAACTGTCAAGCCAAAATTTACCTAATAGCACATTGTATGGCATCTACCCGTCTTCATTAGTCCAGTGGGGACAGAACAGAAGGATGTTAATCCCCATTTTATTTCATTTCTTAATCCAAACCCTAATGCTTATTTGCCACCATTTTCTGACGTCCCCCCCCCCCCTTATTGCAGGACAAATGGTTTGGCAAGGAACAGTGTCGAGTCATTTAAGTGGAACAGAGAAATGATGCCCTGTGTGCACGTAAAAGAACCCTGTGCTTTTGACATTCACAATAAGAGTAAACCGCATCTACGCTGTCTAACCCTCCCCTCAGTAGACTGATCGGTGTATTTATATCATTTTACAGACAATCGTTTTGTTTTTTATAGTACAAAATTTTGTTTTATTTGTCTTCACACCACAAGAATCTGGAAGAGTTGTTACATTACCTGTGTTCTAAATGATGTGAGGGGTTAGCCAATGAAACAATCTGCTACGATGCACGGAACTTTGTGTAAACCACTAGAAACGTCAATGCTGATTGATTAATCAATGTCTGACATCATAGGGTCTAAAGACACTCATATGACCCCTTGGCCTGACACAAGCTCCCACTGCACCTAGTCAGATCTTCATGTAGCGAAGGCCATCAAAAATAAAACAAACGAAACAAAATATACATCGGTATATTGATTTAGATTGTTTAACAATTGTGTGTGTATATAAAATATGTGTATTTCTAATTTTAGGTGAAATTTATGAATATGATGAATGTCGTGCAGCTTATCAGGAACCACTAGGTGTCTCATCAGGGAGAATTCCAGACTCAGCATTCTGGTCTACAGCTTCTAATAAAAAACGTCCACCACATGCTGCCAGGCTCGGTGATTCATCAGGTATATCTCTTTTTATTGTTGACCGACCCTGAAACGTGAAAAGCTTGGCTTGAAAAATCCAGAAACGTCTTCTCGGGCCATTCATTGTTTTTCTTCTCACCCGAACCTCCAACAAGCGAAGGTCTGGGTTTACAAGATCCCCATATTTCTTTTCATCTCATCCAAGTAGAATAACAGTTGGATGTGCTGCAGTTGGATTTTGTTATCGTTTTTCAGCTGTGAAATTCTAAACATTCGGTTGTCATAGAAATCTGCAACACTCTCTAATTTATATCTTTTGGTCTTGATAATTCGTGGGAGTTGGTTGATCTAACATGTCCGTTTTTGATCATAAGGTCTGTTTGACCTCCCATTTCCTCCCACTGTTAAAGAGAGAAGATGAGAAATAAAGGTTTAATGACCACTTGACACAAACTAAGTCATTTCGGGACTGTTATATAGTGTAATTGTATTTCATTGGTCCAGGGGTTTGGGATGGCCTAGTGGTCTAGAGTGCTGTGCTTCGACCTCTAGCTGGCCGGTCACCTCTGGCTTGCGGTTGTGGTTTCGATCCCTGATGTGAGCGTATGTGGCATGGAGATAGGGGCGCCTTCTCAACTTCGTGGGTTTCCTCCGGGCACTCCGGTTTCCTCCCACTGCTAAAGACCTCTTACGCACAAGCGAATTATTGAAATAAAATGAAACCATATGTTAGTCCCAAAATGACCTAGTTTGTGTTGAGTGGACGTTAAACCCCATTTCTCTCTCTCTCTCTTCATTGGTCCAATTTTATTGTGCGTAGGAATCTTTAGCAGTGGGAGGAAACCGGAGAACCAGGAGAAAATCTGCTAAATTGGACAGGCGATTTTTCTCCTTGTTTCATATAAGAGGGAAAGTGAAATCTTGTCAGACCTAAATATGGTTTCACGCTCACACATTCAACTATTGAGCTCGTATGGCTTTAAATTCTCATAGTTATTATTTATTGTATAACGCTTGACCTTTCATCATTGAATATCATTACAGGTGCATGGACAGCAGGTACCCAGAATTCACAGCAATTTCTCGGTGTTGACCTTGGTGATCGTTACATAGTTACAAGTGTAGCTACTCAAGGTCGGCGTGGAAGCGACGAATATGTCACCGAATATTTCCTGGAATTTTCTGATGATAAGAACACTTGGAGAATTTATACCAATGAATACGGTATTCCTGAGGTACCCTTGCTATACTTCATTCAGATTTCATGTCAAATAGGGGATCATGTCAAATAGGGGATCATGTCAAATAGTGGGTAGGATGCTGGCTCGCTAGTCTGGAGGAGGTCGGTTGTTCCATCCCAGCATTGACCAAGAAAGTTCATCCAGATTTTCCAGCTTGGTTCCCCCTTGTCAGTGATGCAGGATGGAGGGCCTGGCAAGGACAGCTGTCTAGTCGTTTGTATGGGACGAAAAACCGAGGTCCTGTGTACAAATAGATGTGCACGTAAAAGATCCCTTGGCAGTTTGAATTCGATATAAGAGTAGGCCGTAGTGCCGCTGCCCGGGCAAAAACTTCCCTCATAGCACACTGTATGGCGTTTGGCCGTCTTCATTTGCCCAGTTGAGGAGCAGAACAGTAGGATGTTAAACCGATTTCATTTCATGTCAAATAAACCATTAATGTTGGTAAAATGCTACTTGATAAATCTGCATATTATTATCTTTAAAACAGTGCTGTTTGAATTTGATATAAGAGTAAACAGAGGTATGCTTGTTAGGGAGAGGGCCTGATATAGGCCTAGCCTGTCTCTCATTCCTATTCTTATTGAATGAAATATAGTTTGTTGGTTTTTTTTAAAAAAGTAGGCCCGTCTTCATTGGTCCAGTCGAAGTAGAACAGTAGGATGTTAAACCCCATTTCATTTTCAAAATGACAAAAAAAAAATACAGTGGACTTGATCACATCCAACATATGAATACTTTGGCATTCTGTGAAATCCAACATTATTTTCATGCTCCGATTTATTTCCTTATTACTTCAGACAAAAAAAGCTTTGAGCAATCCGTATTCTGAATTACGACATAATCAGCTGTCTCCAGCGCTCAAGCTGTCGATCGCCATTTCCACCAATTGCGATAAAAATATAATTTTGGCGATAAAATATTCAATCTGGCAAAATTTTTGGTGATAACTTTTTCCCGTCACACAATTTCCATTAAATCAACATTGTATAATCGGACCTTCAATCATTGCGTGTGATGTTATTTCTAATTTTGGGTATTTTTATTATTGCAGATGTTTACTGGTAACGATAATGGATTCCAGGAGCGTAAGAATACGCTGCGTTACCCTATAACAGCAAGATATGTACGATTTAATCCACAGCGATGGAACATGTTTATATCCATGAGAGTTGAAATATACGGCTGTCTCTTCAGTAAGTTCTATAACCAGGTATTAGAACCTGAGATTGAAACTCAAATAGACAAAAAATGAAATGAAAACAACAGCTGATACTAAACTTACATCAAGTAGTTTTAGTCTCCTACTGTTCGATCCCTGTATTGACCGAGAAAGTTCATCTCGATTTTCCGGCGTGATTTCCCCTTGTCAGTGATGCAGACTAGGAGGGCCTGACAAGGATAGCTGCCTAGTCGTTCGGATGGGACGGAAAACTGAGGTCCCGTGTACACATTGGTGTGCATGTAAAAGATCCCTTGGCAGTTGGAATATGATATAAGAGTAGGCCGTAGCGCTGCTGTCCAGGCAAAATTTCCCTCATTGCACACTGTATGGCGTATGCCCGTATCATAAGCCCAGATTAGGTGCAAAAAAGTAAGACGTTAAACCCCCTTTCATTTCATTTCATTTCCCACTTTGACTCACTGCGTAAGGTGGTGTTGCACTTCATAATTTAAGGAAATAAAGAATACTACATGTATATACATATACAGGAGACCCTACTAAATAGATGGGTTAGAACCATTGGGAACAGCTTACAATCATGAATGTTTTTTGTTTTATTATAGAACCGTACGTAGCATCATTTGGTGGAAATGGTTTCCTTCAGTATGATATAAGTCAACAAGCCGTGCAAACAGAAAGTGATAAATTAGAATTACGGTTTAAAACAAACCGAGCTGATGGTGTTTTATTTTACGCTAGTGGTAACCAAGGTGATTTTATCATGTTAGAGATGAGGAGAGGATTTTTATACTTTAAACAGGATCTAGGTAAATATAGTCATCCTTACCGGAATCTGATCTAATAGCCAAGCCTTGAAATAACTGCTAAGGTTCAGCCCGACATCATGTCAGGCTGAACTGATTTTCGGCCGGACATTTCAGATTTTTCAGCCTGACAAATACCATTATTCCATGAAAATTCCCTCATATATTTGATATTTGAAATACTTTACAGAGTTCACATTTTAGTGTTGTCACAAAACCATCGTCTTCTTCGTATGTTCTACGGTTCTTATTGTATGTAATTTTCGAACTAGTGAAGTGTCATTTTGAGAGACATTAGACACAGTACCAGTCTTAAAATTTTCTGAAACGGTCCTACTAGCCGGCATGATAAGAAGTTATTTTATTCGACATGTTTTCAAGGCTCTTCTATTTACATTCACATCGGAAGTGTCCAATAAAGTGGGATATTTTAATTTTCGTATAAAAAGTCTCTCCCTAATTGCATCCATAGTCAACTTGAACATTTTCTTGTAACATTTTAAATATTATTACTAATAATTTGTATAATTACATGTCATGTTCGGTGTGATTTAGAGCTAATCATATACGAAAGTAACGCAAAGCTAGTTACTACACGTAGACTCGAATAACCAGCGTAAAAAAGCCAATTCTCAATATTATTCATTATTTTATCTTCACGCGGCCGAGATACATGTAAATAGTGATATTTTTACTATGACTCGGGTCGTTGATATAACCAGTGTGAAAGAGCCGATTCCAAAGAAAATAGTAATATATTTACTATGACTCGGTTCGTTCATATAATCAGCATAAAAAAGCCGATTCTAAAAATTATTGATTATTTTATCTGCACGCGGCCGAGATATAAATAGTAACATTTTCACTATGACTCGGGTCGTTGATATTTTTGGGCCTGGATTTTGAGCCGATTCTTTAAAAAATAGTTATATTTTCACTAGGACTCGGGTCGTTGATACAACCAGCGTCAAAAAGCCGATTCTAAAATTATTGATTTTATTTTATCTGCACGCAGCCTAGATATAAATAGTTACATTTTCACTATGACTCGGGTCGTTGATACTTTTGTGGCTGGATTTTCGAGTCTAGTAATAATTAGCGATCGACTCGAATTCACAAATTTTTGGCTTACTGTTTTACCCAAACTCGGTCGGACAATTATGTCCGGACGAAAGGCAATTTGGTCTGTCAAAGGGGGTCAATTCGCCCGGACATTGTCCGCGTCCGGCCGCGTATTTCAGCGCATGCTTATAGCAAATATTTCATTTCATCAAACTCAGGCTCTTCCTCCATTAAAGATACATTATTGGAGACTAGATAATGAGTTGGCAGCTCTCACCATAATACTTTAAAACTAGATAATGTAAAGGCAATTTACTGAAGATTTCAGCCAAATTTATCCTCTTGATTTGGACTCGAGGTGTGGCATCTTGTTCTCACCTCTGTTACATTCGTAATTCTTGCAACATATGACAGATCATGACTCATACTGGGTTTTATTCCCAACTTGTTTTCAAATATGAGTGAAGTCTGTGTCACCACAGACCCGGGACTGTACAGCGCAGTGGACGCTTATGGCTAGCCCCCGGATCCATTCACTCTTTTTGATTTGTTTATGTTTGTGGTCCCTTAGTATGGTGTCTTGTCTGTATATTTGTTTTTGTGTAGAATTGTGTGTGGTGCAGTCCCCCTGCACTTACTATTAGACAAATTCAGTTTGAATGTTTTTAGTCAAAATATATCGTCTAACCACACAATTTGTACGCGGGGTTAGGTGGCCGAATGGTTAGTGTGCACGCGCTGTACGATACGGCCTGCCATTGAGTCAACTGGCGTGGTTTCAAATGCCTGGTTGTACGTGGCAAGGAGTAGGGTCTCCTGTCCAACCTCGTGCATTTTCTCCGGGTACTCCAGTTTCCTCCCACTGCTCAAGACCCCTATGCGCAAGCAAATTATTGGAATAAAATTAAACCATATATTAGTCCAGAAATGACCTAGTTTGTGTCCAGTGGACGTTAAACCCCATCTCTCTCTCTCTTGTATGCGAGAAGACGTCTTTTATACACAAATTATATGTTCAGTTTCAGTTTCCAATTTACATTTGAATTTATCGTTTATATTTTCAGGGTCTACACAACTCAGTCGAGGTAGAACCGTTGTTGTTGGTGGCAGTTTATTGGACGACCACAACTGGCATGACGTCGTTATCCGACGACAGAAACACGATTTGACAGTTGTGGTAGATCGTCTGGTCAATCAAGTCCGATCAGAAGGATTGTTTTATAGATTGGACCTTGATAATTATGTAAGTTTTTCTTCTGACTTTTAATGCATGCGGTGTATCATAATGTCTGTCATTGAGTCAGCTGGCATTCCCGTCTGTATGTGACAAGGAGTAGGGTTGCCTGTCCAACCACGTGGATTTTTCCTGGTTCTCAGGTTTCCTTCCATACTGTAAGGCAATTTGTTGAAAATTTCAGTCAAATTGATCCACTCTGAACCAAGATTTTAGTTTTTGAATTTTAGACCTAGTCTCGATCTTCATTACACAGTCTTGTTTATAAGACATTTAGTGGTAGGACCAGAGTTGGGATTTCACTCGTATATTCCGGACTTGTCCGACTTTTTTTTTCCAAACGTACAATATTGTCCGACCCAACTCTGGATAGGACTAACATTGAAAAAAAGACAAACATAACTTTATGGATAACAATCAGTAGCAGCTTTAATAGTGCAACGTTTCAACAAGTGTCCTCTTGTCGTTATGAAGAACAGGGTAAACGATATGATGCAAAAACCTGGGAGTAAGCATTTAAGTATAAAAATGAAAAAGACAAGAAATAATATTCTGTTTACTCAAGTCGTTACAATAAAAAACATAGTCTTGATTATCCATTTTTGGATTAAATCATCTTGAGCAGCAAATCAAATTCAAATCCAGTAAATATCACAGGCTAGCGATGACATCAGGAGTTGCTTGTGGTCTGGATTAGATAATATTTCAGGCATAAAGAAAGACCTGCAATAGGTTGCTTCAGCTCTTGTATATTGTCAATCTGTTTCACAGAAAATTACTTATGAATTAACTCTGTCACGGATGACTGTCCACAACACATGCATTGACATCACGTGGCGTCAGTCATTGGCTCAACGGCTTGTGCATTGTTTACATAACACCTAACTGCTTCGGGCAAAATGATGCATTTTACTCATTTTGCTACCCATTTACACTAAATAAGAAATATTTTTTAACTACAAATACTTCAAATACGGCTTTATACTTCAAAAAAATGTTTGAGAATTTAATTTGTTGGGGTAAAAAAGCTAGTATGCCGAACTCATTAAGTCTCGTCGATGTCATGCTTATCAGTGATTGTAGCGGGCAAGCGAATATTCACTGCGGGATCAGTTTGGTATATTGTATGTTTAATAATCATGCGTATTTAATTTTTCTCTCTAATTACAGATTTATATTGGCGGTGTTCCGTACCATACACTTGATGGTATTGAAGTCAAGTATAATTTCGTTGGTTGTATAGAAAATGTGGATTTTAACGGAGGGAAATTATTAATAGATGCTCATCTGGGTGAATCACCAATGATAACTCGTGTAGGAACTGTCGGATTTAATTGTGGTGTAAGTTATTTTAAGACGTCTTCACTCCTGTTTGTCCGTCCTTTCATATTTTTTTGTGAGGGTGGGTGGCCGAATGGTTAGTGTGCGCGTGCTGTATCATACGGCCTGCCATTGAGTCAACTGGCGTGGTTTCGAATCCCGGGTTGTATGTGGGAAGGAGTTGGGGTGCTTGTCCAACCTCGTGGGTTTTCTCTTTGTACTCTGGTTTCCTCCCACTGCTAAAGACCCCTACGTGCAAGCAAATAATTGAAATAAAATTAAACCATATGTTAGTCCCGAAATGACCTAGTTTGTGTCATGTGGACATTAAACCCCATTTCTCTCTCACTCTCCCTCATATTTTGTTTGTGGACACTACCGGTCAATTTTTATCCGGACTTAACTCAAAAGTTTATATCGGAAAGTTTTTGGTTCCTTTCAATATCGGCATGTACATGTATCCGATTGTAATTTCACGAATTATGGCCCCTAATTGTACGAGGAAAAAAATCGAGTCTTTAGCTTGTGGACACTCTAGATGTCACACGTTTGATCAGATTTCAATTAAACTTAAACATGACGATTCTAACCCAAAGATCACGTTTCGTTCTGCAAAATGGAAAACAGGCAGGAAAATGTGGGCTCAGATCAAACCCCACATCTTGTTAGTTGGTCGTCACCATAATAACCATGCCATCTCTCATAAAACACCCCAAAAAAACCCTGAAAACATGAAATTAATTAAACATAACATTTTTCCGTGTTCTTTGTTTTTCAGATTAGCTCAGATATTCCAATTTCTTTCCCAAGTTCGGAATCCCAGTTGATTATTCCTGGATCATCGCAAGAGCAGATTCGTGTTGCATTCGAGTTCCGAACCCACGATACAAATGGTTTATTAGTATATCATCCTTGTGCGGCACTTGGTAGTTATGTCTCGGTAAGTTGAAATCCACACATCTCAAAAAATCAATCTGATTAAAACACAGACCCTATTTCGTTTCAAATCCCCGTTTTTTACGTGGCAATGAGTAGGGTCGCTTGTCCAGTCTCGTGGGTTTTCTCAGGGTACTCCGGTTTCCTCCCACTGATTAAGACCCCTTCCCGCAAGCGAATAATTGAAATAAAATTAAAAACCATATGTTAGACACGAAATGACCTGGTTTGTGTCGAGTTGACGTTAAACCCCATTTCTCTCTCTCTCTCTCCCCTATTTCGTTTCTAGGCACTGGAAGAATTGTTATATAACCGCGTTCTGGTTGATGTGAGAGATTAGCCAATGAAACGATCTGTTACGGCAATTTCTAGCCTGGGAGTCACAGGTCTGCTCGTCGTGTTGACAGAGAAAGGGTCTGACAAGGAAAGCTGTCTAGTCCTTTGGATGGGACCAACAACCTAGGCCCCATGTTCAAATTGGCGTACACGTAAGAGATACTTTGGCATGGTGCCTCTTTCACATAGCGCTGTAGAACCACCTTGACATAGCCTTGTATCGCCACTATCTGGGCAAAATTTCCCCCATTGGCTCAGTCGAAGCAGAACAATCGGACGTTAAACCCCAATTCATTTCATTTACAGTCGGTTGTAGTGGGTTTAAGGTGTGACGACTGTCTGTCTGTTTCTGTAGCTGTTTATAAATCCTACAAACTAATGTTATATTTTTATATTTTACAGGTACATTTGGATGACAACGGTTTCGTTTCCTATAAAATCGTTTCTACATCATTTCAAGTTATTGAGGATGTCGTGAGAAACAGTAAGTACATCTCTTTTATTTTTATTTGAATGGAAATTGATAGAACCTTGGACATCATTGTTTGTTAGCGAGCTAGCGTCAACTCATTGAAGTCATGTAACTTACATCAAGTCCACGTCATGTGTCCCTATGTCATGTGTCCCTATGTCATGTGTCAATACCCTTTGTTATACTCAGATAACCAACATATTTTTGAAACCTGCTTTGTTCTCATCCCTGGATATTAAATATATTTTCAGCTGATGTTTTGAGTACCACGAGAGGTTTTACAGACGGTCTTTGGCATTCCTTCTCCCTCCACATTGATCGTACCAAAGTCAATTGTACAGTAGATAGGAACGTCAAGGTATCAAATAGAGTCCTTGACATCCAGTCAGGAAACACTTACTACATAGGTATAGTTTTTGTTGTTTATTCACAAAATTTCTTTAGTGCTAGGTTTCCACTGTTGTGCGATACCTTACAATAGAATTGTTGTTGTTGAGTCAACGATCGACGACGTGCAGATACATTTGGATACGATCATCACGATTACTATGACTGATCTCAATATATTAGACCTGACAGGATCATAACAATCACCCCACTATTAAAACTATAATTTCAATCGTAGCCCGAAATGTGATAGTGGGAACGAAGCATAACCTGCATGAGAAAAATTAAAGTGTCTATTGAAGTTTATTTTGTAGAAATTTTTAGTTAGAGTCTCTGTCTGTCGATTGCATTTTTTGGTAAATGTCAGTTTTTATGACTTAATCCCCACTAATATGTACTTGACTATTTAAAGATAGATTATGGGAGATAAGATAAAGAGATGGCAGTTCTCACTATAATAGTTAAAAACTAGATAATGTAAAGGGAATTTGCTGAAAATTTCAGTCAAATGGATCCACTATTAGCCGAGAACGAAGCGAGTGAAATATTCACAATTGTTTATCTCACTTCTAAAGATTGATACGACTTGATATCACTACCCATTCAAAGAAGAGCGATTGTAAGCTGAATGATTCTTCCTAGCGTGCTGGGGGGTTGGGATGGCCTAGTGGTCTAGAGTGCCGCACTTCAACCTCTAGCTGGCTGGTCACCTCTGGCTTGCGGCTGTGGTTTCGATCCCTGGTGTAAGCATATGTGGCATGGAGATAGGGGCACCTTCTCAACCTCGTGGGTTCCTCCGGGCACTCCCACTGCTAAAGACCCCTACGCGCAAGCGAATTATTGAAATGAAATTAAACCATATGTTAGTCTAGAAATGACCTAGTTTGTGTCAAATGGATGTTAAACCCCATTTCTATCTCTCTCCTAGTGTGCTTTAGTTCATAAAGTCTGTCATTGAGTGAAATGGCTTGGTTCTATACCTCACTTTAAAGGGACGTGGAACAAATGGTTCACACATGCACCAGATCATAAGGTCTGTCATTGAGTCAACTCGTGTGGCTTTGATTCCCCACTTGTACGTGACAAGGAATAGGGTCACCTGTCTAACCGCGTGGGTTTTCTTTGGGTTGTCCAGTTCCTTCCACTGCTAAAGACACCCACATGCAAATGAATTATCAAAATAAAATTGAACCATGTGTTAGTCCCGAAATGATCTAGTTTGTATCAAGTGGATTTAAACCCCATCTCTCTCTCTCTCTCTCTCTCTCTCTCTCTCTCTCTCTCATTTTGTAAATGTTTATTTGTTATTTAATTTATTCGACAGGTGCATACAAGTTATCCACGGGATTCCTGGGATGTATCAGAAATCTAGAAGTTTCCGCTCGTAGTGTAGAAATAGAGGAACTCAGCTCCGATGCCATTCTGCAAGCTACGATCGGTACTTGTGGCATTCGGGACAGGTAATACAATTTGTTCAAATCTAGAAAATTTCACGAATAAATTGTAGTGGGAGGCCATATAAAAATGATATTGTAGTTCTCTCAAGCCTGGAGGTCAGGTGTTCTATCCCTGCATTAGCCGAGAAAGTTCATTCAGATTTTCCGGCGTGATACCCCCTTTTCAGTGATGCAGGACGGCGGGCTTGACAAGGACAGCTGTCTATTCATGCGGATTGAACAAAAAAGCAAGGTCCTCTGTACACTTTGGCATGCTCGTAAAAGATACCTTGCTAGTTAGAATTTGAATTAAGAGAAGGCCGTAGCACCGATCCCCATTTTGTGTCAAAAAGTAGACTCAATTATCAAATATACAAACATCATATAATTAGCCCTGTCGGCGCAGAAGAGTAGGATGTTAAACCCATTTTGTTGGATTTCGAGGGTTTTCTCCTGGTACTCTGGTTTCTTCCCACTGCTAAAGACCTCTACACGCAAGCGAATTACAGAAATAAAATTGAACCATGCGTTAGTCCCGAAATAACCTAGTTTGTGTTGAGTGGACTTAAACCCCATTCTCCCCTCCCTCTCTCTCTCTCTCTCTCTCTCTCTCTCTCTCGCTCTCTCTGTTTGATTTTGTGTATATATAATCCTAGTTTGCTTATCATATTTCAGATGTACTCCTAACCCATGTGAACATGGCGGTATATGTTTCCAAGATTGGAATAATTTCTACTGTCAGTGTGACGGAACAGGCTATAAGGGAGCTATGTGTCATATATGTAAGTTGATTTCAGATATATGTTCAACCTTGTGGGTTTTCTCTGGGTCATCCTGTTTCCTCCCACTGCTAAAGATCCCTGCGCAAATGTCCCAAAATGACCGAGGTTTATGTCTCTCTGATTTCAGATAAAGGGAGTTTCAATGGTGTGGTTTCGAACATTTGTTACGTTAGTCATCTGTTATTTTATTGGATCCATGGTGATTCGTTACTAGGACGATGACTCACTAACTTAGATGTCGCATGTTCGATTCATGTGTTGATCCAAAAATTTAATTAGGATTTTCCTGGATGGTCCCCCCCCCCGCCCCCTTGTCGGTAGTGCACATTGGTGTGTTGGAAATTAATAAAAGAATAGGCTGTGGTGCCACTACCTGGGCAAAATTTCCCTCATAGCATCTTGTGAGGTGTATGTCCATCTTCGTTAGCCCAGTTGATGCAGAATAGTTAGAGGATAAACCTATTTCATTTTTGTTCCTTTAACCTGAAGAACTCTGGTTCCTGTTTCTCGAAAATCTTAACTAAAGATAAAATCCAAATTTTAGTAGATGCTTTAATTTTGATTAGCTAAGCACTAAAATCAATCTAATATTATCCAATCAAATTACTAAAATGTACTATAATTATTTTTGATTGTATTTATTTTAGCTGCATATCCTGTGTCATGTGCCATGTTTAAACTATATTCTAATATCGAGGGTATGGAAGAAGCAATTATAGATCCTGACGGTTCCGGTCCACTCAAACCTTTCCCAGTCAAATGTGAAACAGGTAAGGTGATAGTAATAATAAAATAAAATGAAACCAAGTACGAACAATCCAAACCATTAGTCAAAATTCGAAGTCCAATAAAAACGGTCGAGGCAAAATAGTGTAATCAGCAAATGGACTGTTCACCGTGTACAAAATACATGACAAACAGTGGTAACAGGTGTCCGGAAGAGTAAGCTTACCCTGCCTGGCGCCACACCCGCCATCGCTGCATCCAAACTATTAGACGAAATCTCAATGAAACTCACACCACCTCAATACCCCGGACAAAAGGCAACACCTAGTAGCTCACTTTTATGTCAAAAATTGAGTTAGGACCAAATTTGTAGTTACTGGGGTATGTACTTCCTGTTGTTGTACTAGATATTCCAATCCTTTGATTTTGTAAGCAGTTACATTCATGACACAGCCTAGCAACTTCCTTCATCTGCCTAATATGGAGTTCACATCAACAGGTCAAACTATGATAAATTGTTTTTTTAATCTGTCTTTAGAATGGTCATCAGAACTGTCATTAGAACTGTCATTGGAACAGTCATTAGAACTGGAATTTGGAACGGTCATTAGAACTGTCATTAGAACTGTCATTAGAACTGAAATTTGGACTGACATTTTGAGCTGTGAATGATTTAAACTGTCAACAGAACGATCTTTTTGAAATGGAATTAGAACAATCATTTTGAATTGTTGTATGAACTGTCATTTAAATTTCATTAGAATTTTTATTTGAACTGTAATTAGAATTTTTATTTGAACTGTGATTACAACTGTAGCATGATATGATTTTGTGTTTTATTTTAACAGCGGATGGTAAAACGATAACATACATTTCTCACGACAGTCAGAATCTAATTACTGTAAATGGCTACCAGGAACCAGGCTCGTATATTCGAATGCTTAATTACGTAACAGATCTACCCGAATTAACGGATGTTATTGAGCGTGCCCAGTCGTGTCAACAGTATATTGAGTATATCTGTAATAATTCACGGTTATTGATGCCGCTAAGTAAGTTTCTTTCTCTTATAGTTAACTATAGGATTGAGTGGGGATGGCCGAGTGTTTAGCACGTGTGCACTGTATCATAAAAGCCTGTCATTGAGTCAACTGGCATGGTTTCAAATCCCTGGTTGACGGGTTGTATGTGACAAGGAGTAGGGTTGCCTGTCCAACCTCGTTGGTTTTCTTTGGGTAACCAAGTTTCCTCCCACTGCTAAAGACCCCTATGCGCAAGCGAATTATTGAAATAGAATTTAACCATATGTTAGTTCTGAAATGACCTTGTTTGTGTTGAGTTGACGTTAAACCCTGTTTCTCTTATATTTATACCTTGCTGATAAGAGAGGGGTTATTTCCCTTTGACATCTATATCAGTGTCGTAACCTGATTTTATTTCTCAATTTGAAAGTGATATGAAATGGGGTTTAACATCCTACTGTTCTGCTACGAACTGCTCTAACGAAGACAGGTATAATATGCTGATTGGTTATTGAAATAAAATTGAAGCATGTGTTAGTCATGAAAGGATCTATAGTCTCGATGATTTCTCATTAGCTCAGTTGGAGCAGATCATTCAATCTGATTTGGGGGGCTGGGATGGCCTAGTTGTCAAGAGTGCCGCGCTTCGATCTCTAGCTGGCCGGTCACCTCTGGCTTGCGGCTGTGGTTTCAAGCCCTGGTGTGAGCGTATGTGGCATGGAGATAGGGGCGCCTTCTCAACCTCATGGGTTTCCTCCGGGCACTCCGGTTTCTTCCCACTGCTAAAGACCCCTACGCTCAAGCAAATTATTGAAATAAAATGAAACCATATGTTAGTCCCAAAATGACCTGGTTTGTGTTGAGTGGAGGTTAAACCGCATTTCTCTCTCTCTCTCCCAATCTGATTTATATACAGATCGATATTTCGTTTCATTTATTTTACTTTCGATGGCCTACACTACATGAAGACCTGGCCAGTTGTAGTGGGAGATCATATCAGGGGTCGTACAAGTATCTTTTATCTTGATGACATCAGACATTGTCTCACGCCTAACAAAATGCAGGTTATGTACAGATCGTAATTTTGAAATTAATGAGATTGCCGAACAGCTGAATGTTTTTCTACCATTTTATATTTCAGCGGCCAACAGTAACAATCAGGATAACACTATCAACATCAATACCCCCGTTATTAGTAATCTACCCCGATCGTATGGTTGGTGGGTAGGACGAACCTATCAACCCATGTATTATTGGGGAGGAGCAGCCCCGGGTTCCGGTAAATGTCTGTGTGGTCTACAGGAGAAGGGCTGCGAGTCTGGAAGTACGACGTGTAACTGCGACGCCGGTCTGGAGACGGAGAAGTCGGATAAAGGTTATCTGGTACATAAAGATTATCTTCCTGTGATTGAACTACATTTCGGTGATACTGGGTCCGTGACGGATAGAAAGGTCGCTCACCATCGTGTTGGGGAGTTGGAATGTACCGGAGATGGTGAGTGTGATTTAATTGGGATGCTGGGTAATTGAGAGATGATGTTGCGTAATTTAGGGATGATGTTCGGTAATTAAGGGGTGATGTTGGGTAATCGAGGGTGATGTTGGGTAATTGAGCGATGATGTTGGGTAATTAAGGGGTGATGTTGGGTAATTGAGCGATGATGTTTGGGTAATCGAGGGATGATGTTGGGTAATTGAGGGGTGATGTTGGGTAATCGAGGGGTGATGTTGGATAATTGAGGGGTGTCAGCGAAAATTTAGTTATGGGGTTAAATTGAAGTTTGGGTTGGGTAATCGAGGGGTGTTCATGACGATTTAATTGTGGGGTTAAAGAGAAGTTTGGGTAATCAAGGGGTGTTCATGGCAATTTAATTGTGATGTTGGGTAATCGTGAGATGTCAACGAAAATTTCATTGTAAGTTTGGTTTGGGTAATCGAGGGGTGTCAACGACAATTTAATTAGTGGGTTAAAGGGAAGTTTGGGTAATCGAGGGGTGTTCACAGCAATTTAATTATGAGGTAAAAGTGGAGTTTGGGTAATTGAGGGGTGTTCACAGCAATTTAATTATAGGGTTAAAGTGGAGTTTGGGGTTGGCTAGTGAAAAGGTGTTGACCTAGGTAGTTTAATTGTGGGGTTAAAGTCAATTCAGGGTTTTTGTAATCAAGGGATGTTCACGACAATTTGATTGTAAGTTTGGGGTTGGGTTATCAAGGGGGGTTAACGACAATTTAAATATGGGTTTAAAGTGAAGTTTGGGTTTGAGTAATTGAGGCGTGTTCACAAGGGTTAAACTGGAGTTTGGGGTTGGGTTGAATCATGTGTTAGTCCCGGCCTAGCTTGATATCGTAGATAATTCTTATTGTTAACCATTTCAGATTTATTTGATAATGTGGTGACATTCCGGAAAGCCGATGCAACGATTGAGTTTGCAACGTTTGAAGCGGATAATGCCGGAGATATTTGGTTCCAGTTCCGAACCACAACCTCAGATGGAATAATGATTCATAATACTGGACCCGTCGATTTTATAGAAGTCAGACTTTTCCGTAAGAAATTTATTTTTTACTCTACTCTCTCTAAAATCGGGCTAGGAAATAAAACATGTGGAGAAACTTTGTCCGACAAAAATTATCACACAGAGGTCAAAATTTTGATGAAACTTAAAACATTTCTTTTTATTCCAAAAATCTGAGTCCCTTTTGATATTTGTGTATTTCAGTCTACTTTTCTGGAATATGGTCCCTGATTGTACAAAAAATCGTTTTTGTTTTTGCTTGTTCTCTATCCGTCCCTTGCAAAATGCCTGGCTGCCGCTGATGTTGAGTAAATTAAATGTTAAACCCCATTCCTCTCTCTCATTGAAGAAATGCAGCTTAGCACGCAAAATTATCAGCCTATTTCAACCATATGTTAGTCTCGAAATGACTGAAGCGTGTTGTTGACATTATTGGTACCCATATCAGATAGAGTCAACATAAATTATAACTTGTTTTGAAAATAATAGAGTTTGTCTGGTTGTTTTCAGAAATGGATACGATACAGTTCCGTTATAACGTGGGAAATGGCGTGGTCGTATTATCTTACAAATCTCCCGGACCCCTCAACGACGATAGTTGGCACACTGTTCATGTAGAACACAACCGTAAACAAGCTTGGATGAGAATCGACGACCAGCCAGAAAAAATTACAAATGAAGACGCTGATTTAATTCGAATGTTGGATTTGACGTCTCGACTTGTCGTAGGTTGGTATTTAGTTTCTTTAATTTGTTACGATTACAAATCGTGAGAGTTTTTCTGGTGTTACGAGTTTATTATATAAACCAGGTACAGACCATGACATCATCATGACGGCCATCTTGGAATTGTGACATTGTATAAAAATCGAGGTCCTAATTGGCAGAGCTTCAGGCTTTTTTGTTAGGAGTGTTATCTCAAGAAAGTCAAGGAGTAGGGTTTCCTCCCGCTGCTATAAAATAGTAAGTGCAGGGGGACTGCACCACACACAATTCTACACAACAACAAATATACAAGCAAGACATCATACTAAGAGACCACAAACATAAACAATTAAAAAAAAAAAAAAGTGAATGGATCCGGGGGCTAGCCGTAAGTCTCCACTGCACTGTACAGTCCCGGGCCTGTGGTGACACAGACTTCACTAATATTTGAAAAGGAGGATTTGGTGGAGGAATGGTTGTCGTGTGTATGTTATATCATAGGGTCTGTTATTGAGTCAACTGATGTGGTTTTAATTCCGCGGTTATACTTGATGACTAGAGTAGGGTCGTCTGTTTAATCTACTGGGTTTTCTCCTCCCACTGGGTTTTCAGCTCCCACTACTAGCGAATTAATCAAATAAAATTAAACCATATATTAGTCCCAAAGTGACTTAATTTCGCGTGGACGTCAAACCTCATTTCTCTCTCTCTTAAATGTAATATAATTGTGAGAGTCAAGTGAATTGTACTAAAATGTCTTGGAAATCCGAAATGGGAGGAGACTAGTAAACAAAATGGGAAGTGGGAGGAGACGAGTATGTACAAAGGAATAGTCAAGTGACAATATATAATTATGATTGTAATTTTATCAGGATCTAGTGTTGGTAATACTGATGGTTACGTTGGTTGTATCAGAGGATTTACGTATCAATGATTGATGATCTATGTTTATAATTTTATCAGGATCTAGTGTTGGTAATACTGATGGTTACGTCGGTTGTATCAGAGGATTACGTGTCAATGGCAGATTGTTAGATTTGAAAGGAATGGTTGAACGAGGGGAGGTAACTTATGGCGTCTCTGTTGGTGAGTATCGAATATGTACTTGTTAAAAAATACATCGTTTTTAAACATTTTATGGCCACTCCTGGGGAAACATTCTCACAACATCTTTCTGCCTTTTTGTCTCGCACATTTAAACAAATAAAACTGTCCAGATATAGTTGTTATCTAAACACGATTTATAAACTGTAATAAATGCCCCTGACCCCACCCCACCCCCCAAATAAGGGATTTAAGTTAACATTGTGTTTCTGCTATGTTTAAGTGAAAACCCTTTTGTCACCGAAATTTATCAATTTTAAAAAAAGAAAAAATACACAGAAGATAGGCTCCCAACCCATGCGATCAGATACACGTTTGCTGACTGTTTATTTTTACATTAATAAATTGTTTTTAGATAATGGCTGTACGTGTATATTGTCATTTTTAATTTTTTTTTAATGGGTGATACAAAATGTTGATGCTATTAAAGAATCTATAATGGTGTATCAAAATTAAGGAAAAATCGTTGCTTTACCAAGTGTCTGTGTCGAAAATATCACCAATCATATAATCTATATTTATATTGTTTAGTCGGCATTATTACTAATTTACGTTAGACTTTAGTGTAATAACAATTACGAACGGTAGTATTTGTACCCATCATGTTACATTCTGGATTTAGGTCTGTTGACTCGGAAACAATTATGCACTTTATGTTATCTTTTTTTTAAGTATTATAGTGAGAACTGTCAGCTCTTTATGTAATCATCCATTATGTCTGTTTAATGTCTATATATCAAGATGTTTTGTAATGTTTATTTGTGTAGGTTGTGTTGGTAAATGTATGAGTAATCCATGCTTTAATGGAGGAACTTGCCAGGAAGGTTATTCAGGTTATGAATGTGATTGTTCCTATACACCATTCCGAGGATGGATGTGTGGTCGAGGTATGTGCTTTATTTTTTACTTGGTCACCCTCACTCTTTAGGCCAATTGTTATTTGGTAACAGTGGTTTCGAATCCTCAGTTGTACATGACAAGGAGTAGGGTCGTCTGTCTAACCTTGTAGGTTTTCTCTGCTAAAGACCCCTTTGCGTAAGTGAATTATTGAAATGAAATTAAAAACCATATGTTAGTCCCAAAATTACCTAGTTTGTGTCGAGTGGGCATTAAACCCCATTTGTCTCTCTCTGTATGTGACGAGGGGTAGGGTCGCCTGCTGATCCCATGGATTTTCTATGGGTCCTCCGGTTTCCTCCCACAGTTAAGACCCCTAGACGCAATAAATTATAGAAATCAGATTGAATTATATGTTAGTCCCAAAATTACCTAGTTTGTGTCAAGTGGACTTTAAACCCCATTTCTCTCTTTCTAGACGTCGGTTTAATCCGGTCTCCATGCAAACAGGTTATTGAAATAAAATTAAACCACATGTTAATCCCAAAATGAACTAGTTTATGTTGAGTGGAAGTTGAATTTTTCTCCAATGAAAAGTCATATTGTATATTCCAGAGGTCGGTATAAATCTGCAGACCAGTTTCCAGGTGAAATATGAATTTGATGCAATCCAGGGTCTGTCGGCGTCCGACTTTCAGTTTGCTCGAGTTGGTTTTTCTACGAAGTTAAAACAAGGGATCTTACTCCAGCTTCGTAATGAAGAGAACACCGAATATATCTCTGTAGAGGTCAATAATAATGGTAAGTCAATTGAACAGAACTAAACTATTTTGTTGCCTATAGTTGGGGAGGGTGTTACTGGTCTAATGCATGCACTTCAATAGTTCAGTTCAGTCATTTAGTCAAATTGCCAGGTGTCAATCTCAGGTTTGTATGTAACATTCTAAAGATCCCTGATGCACAAGCAAATTTTTGAAATAAGGAGTAGGTCGCCTGTCCAGCCTAGTGGAATTTCTTCGGGTCCTCTGGTTTCCTCCCATTGCGAAAACCCCCAGCACATAAGCAAATTATTAAACCAGTAGCCTAATGACTTGTGTCGAGTGGACGTTAAACCCCATTTCTCTCTCTCTCTGTCAAGAACCACCGGGGGGGGGGGGGGGTAGCATGTGCGCGCTGTATCATACTTCCTGTCATTAAGTCAAGTGGCGTTGTTTCGTATCCCCGGTTGTACGTGCCAAGGAGTAGGGTCGCCTGTCCGAGTTTTGGGTTTTCTCCAGGTCCCCCGGTTTCCTCCCGCTGCTAAAGACCCCTACCCCCAAGCGAATTATTGAAATATAAGTAAACCATGTGTTAGTCCGGAACTGACCTAGTTTGTGTCGATTTCTCTCTCTCTTCTCTCTCTCACCCCACTTGTGCTTGACAAGGAATAGGATTGTCTGCCGAACCTCACAGGATTTCTGCGGGTCCTTTAATAGTTTTATTTTGTTAAATCAGGTGGGGTACGTGTGGCTATCGATGTTGGATTTCAGAGAGAAGAAGTCAACACGCCCAATCAGGGAATCGATTACTGTAACGGACAACAGCACGAAGTAATTGTCAGACGCAGTAATAAGGGAAAGAAAATAGAAGTACAGGTACGTATTTAATTTAACGGTCATCGTATTCAACCAGCATGTTATTGGCAGTGTGGGTCATGTCATGTGTTCTGTTGGCCTATGATGGGCAGGGTGGATCATGTTTTAACATTGAATGATAAGTTGGCATATTATCGGGAGGGCGGGTCTTGTTGAGTGATCAGTTGGCATATAATCATATTCCTGAAGCAACGACTGCGAGTTTTAAAACACCTGGACTTTGCTGGATTACTTCACAAGTCCTGAACTTATAGCTCCGTTATCTACAGACACATGACCAGTAGCGTCCAATCAGGGGTTGTGACATAGTGACCTCCACAGAAACCATTGACATTAAACGAACCTTGAACTTTGCAACTTGATTACCACAGGTAGATATTTTAGCTCGAAAGTACGAGGCTTGGTACTCGCGACGATGGAGGATTTGTATCAAATCGAAATTAGTGGCGAAATATGCCTTGATAAGATATACCGAATTAAAGCAAGATCAAGCCTCTATTGAAGATGCTAATTTAATATATTTGTATTTCACAGGTAGATAATTACGCTCCAGGTGTAAAGACTTTTGATATCTCAGATAAGAGTGACACCATTTTAGATAATCCTAAATATCTCTTCATTGGCAATAATGGTAAATATTGGATTTTAATTTTTATGTTTATAAATTTATTGGTGGTCGTAGAGCAGGGGCTCTCAACCTTGGAACACATGAAAACATAGCGGCTTACCTGTAGGATCACATAGTTTTTTTGCATTTTCTTAGTGTGCCGTTCGAAATTTCGGCAGGTCACAGCACACTGTTTGAGAATTACTGCCTCAGATCGTTAACCTTTCCCATGTCCTTTTAAACAATTTGTTTCGGAATACAATACGGCCAGTTTAACAGATTGTTATGAAAATTTGGAAAAAGGTGAACTGGGGTCATGAGAGTATAAATACTTTCCATTTCTTGATCGTGGCAAGGAGTAGGGTCTCTTGTCCAACCTTGTGGGTTTTCTTAACTTACTCCGGTTTTCTGAAATTAGGAACGTTTGTTTGTCAAATCCCAAAATAGTTACAATCGAATTAAAATGGGTTTTGGGGCTACAAATATCTCAACCAACCATAACAGCTGTAACATATTTGTTGGGTTTAATTATATCTCGATTCTACTCATCCCACACCACTTCCGTTAGCGGGACTGAAAAGAACTGTGACAGGACTGAATTCTGCAGCAAACTGTGACAGGACCTGAATTCTGCAGCAAACTGTGACAGGACTGAATTCTGCAGCAAACTGTGACAGGACTGAATTCTGCAGCACACGATTGTAATTCTGTCAGTCAGTTCGCAACGTTCCAGACTGACATTGGCCAAGAAAGTTCATCTAGGTTTTCCGGCATGGTTTCCCCTGGGTAATCCTCCTAAGATTGGGGATCACGGTGGCTAAACCAATAACAAGAACCAAGAAGTAGCTGTTTTTGTTTTAAATAAAATAACGACACATGATAATTGTGTATTGATATCATTTGGATTATTTTAGATACGACAGAAACATCGAGAGGATTTGAAGGTTGTATATACCGTGTTCAGGTGGATAACATCTTTCCGTTAAAACGAGCCTTCCAAGATCCACGGCCAGATTTTATAAGTCTATTTCCACCAGGTATTTAAAACTTGTCTCTTTATTAATTGATATTTTATAAATTGATATTAAAGCTGCAATAAAATTTAATTTCATTTCAGCAAGTGTGGATGGCCGAATGGTTAGCGTATGCACGTTGTATCATAAGGTCTGTCATTGAGTTAGCTGGCTTGGGTCACGGTGGCTAAGTGGATAAGTCGCTGGTTCGTTAGGCGCTGGTTCGATCCCTGCATTGGCCGAGGCTATGCGAAAAATTTCAACTGCTCAGTTTTGGCTCATAGTGGATCAATTTGACTGACTTTTTCAGCAGATTATCTTACATTATCTATTTTTGAAATATTATAGTGAGAACTGCCAACTCGTTACCTAATCACACATAATTTATGTTTACTATTATTATTTCAGGTAAAGTAAAGGAAGATATGTGTGGTTTTGAAGAAGTTACTCAACCTGGGGATCCGTTTGAATCTCGTCCTAAAGGTGGAGATTACATCAATGTAACGTATCCCTACGTACCACAGGAAGGCATGACAACGGAGGAACGAGCTATTCTAGGAGGTAATGTGCTACTCGATCCACTAAACACAAGGGGGGTTGGGGATGCTTTAGGTCATATGATCTGTCATTGCGTGATGTGGGTTTGATTCCCAATATGTATGTGACAAGGAGTGGAGTCACCTCTCCAGCTTCGTGGGTTTTTCTCCAGGTCCTCAACTTTCCTCCCAACTATTAAAGATCCCTACGAGAATTATAGTGATAAAATTGAACTATATGTTAGTAACGGAATGACCATGCCCCAAAATGACCTAGCCCAGTAGAAACAGAACAGCAGGACATTAGATATGTAATCATCTCGAATGAAAAATGTCACCAGGTTTTCCAGTAAAAGCAAGAATTCTGCTTAATGCCTGGCCCCAATATCCAAACCTTGAGCCTGTATCACGAAATTTTAACTGAGATAAAATCCAAATTTTAGTAATTTGATTGGATAATATTAGATTGATTTTGGTGCCAATCCAAATTGAAGTATCTACTTAAATTTGGATTTTATCTTTAGTTAAGATTTCGAGAAACAAGGCCCTGGATTTTAGAAGTTGATAGACGATATATAACCTCATATTGTCCATTTCTAGGCTTGTCCACTTTGCCTGAGCTTGTACACTTTATGATTTCTTTGTTTTGATAGTATTCAGTAATTGAACTGGAATATACAAGTCACAATTCTATGGAATACAAATACTGCTTATACCTTTGAATTTTCTTTTGTCATTATCAAGCAATGATAATAATTAGGCGAATCTAGTCGAAATGTCGTTCAGTAATAAGTTGTAATTGTATTCCATGGAATTGTGACCTGATTTCTTGCCAGTAGACAAATTTAAACATGTCTATTTAAATGTTTTGTTCTATTATGTGTAATAATACAAATTAGTTTATATTATTTGTTTTTTTTTCAGCTATATTGGCCTTTGTGTTTATATTAGCTATAGTCTTCATTGTTTTCTTGTGTCGTAGAAGAGATAAGGGTGACTACGACACGCAAGAAGCCAAGTTCGCGGACGTAGCGGATAATCAGGATACGGCCGTCATGTACAATGAAACGGGTGTCGGAGAAGTTACCAAAAGACAAGAATGGTTCATGTAGTCTACATTCTCTAGAAAAATTACGTCTTCGCAATTTTTTAATTATTTGGTTTTTTTTCCTAAAAAACATTGTTAGATCATAACTGATACTGGATAATTATCTAGTAAAATTACATCCTATGAATATTTTTAATTATTTGATTTTTTCTTATTTTTTAAAAAAAACAAACTGTTAAGTATTTTTTACAATAATAACCGATACTAAATTATTCTGTAGTATAATTACATCTTAGGAATATTTTTTAAATATTTGAATGTTTTTTTTGTTTATTTTAAAAAGTGCTCAGAAGTTTAAAAGACATAAAGGATATATTTATTCTTTTTTATTTTTTTTTAAATTTTAAGAAAGACATAAATATACTTATCTATATTGAAATTTTTAAACAAGAGATGTATATTTTAAATTTATTTTTTTTAACATTATCATTATGTATATATATCACAGTATGTAAATAGAGTATAGAATATGATTTCCATGGTTACTAGAGAGTTGGTCATCAACACAAAGCTTCCAGTAATGATTCCGATGTAATGTAGAATTTGGGAGAGAAATTATGTTGTGAATCTCCTGGCCTTTTACAATCAAATACATTCAAGCAAGCGAATTATTGAAATAAAATTAAACCATATGTTAGTCCCGAAAGGACATAGTTTATGTTGAGTGGACGTTAAACCCCATCTCTCACTCTCTGTCTGCTCTTTGTTTATCTCTAGAAAAACTTTCTGGCCATTTTGAAATCGGCAGCATTTTATTCTAACAAATAGTGCCAGACAGCAACCACATGGGGTGTAGCTTAGCAACCGATTCACACTAAAATGTGGGCTTTATTCTAGAGAAATAACATTGTTTAATATCAATGGTAACTTTAAATTTAGGGTTTGAATGATGACCATTTATTATTGTCATAATGAATGAAGCATAAAATCATTGTATTAATTTTTCACTTTAAAAGTTAATTCTTCTTAGAATATATATATTTTTAATATCAAATAATAATAATATAGTCATCAAAATTTAATACAACCTTTTTAAAAATTCTCTTTAAAAAGAGACTAATTTTTGTTTAAAAGTATAAATCTTCTGTAGATTTTTTTAATGTCAATAATCATCGATGTCATGGTGATCAGTAATAATTCAACATATTCTAGAAGATTCTAGGGTTGGGTGATAATTAAAACAAAATATTGTGATAATAATTTTTCAAATGTCATGATAAACGATATTATCGTGATAATTTATACATATGTCTTAAGTAGTCAAACTTTTGGATACTTGGGCTGAAAATCATCACAACATGTCAAATTATCATCAATATTGGGACACAATAATTATCATATCGCGATAATTTTCGTTATCACGATATACTGGTTTTTCGATATTTTAAAATAAATCCAGAAATGATAATCCAATGATTTTATCACAATATACCGAAAAACCAGTATGTTGCCCAACCCTAGAAGATGGTAAACATTTTGTGGAGTATATAAAGAAGATCATTATGAAGAGTTGGATTTTAAGATGAATTATAAATTCTCTCTCTCTGTGTAAATATCGTCCTATTTTTGTTATTGTATATATGCAATCATTTTATATAAAACATTAGCTTGCCATTTTATACCCTCAACTAAAACCAATCTAAATCGTGATTACAATAATATTGAAATTTATCAATTGGATAATTACTTAAGATTTTATTTGTTTGAAATTTTTGGAGCCTTGCTATCATCCACAGTAGCCTAAAACTGATTTAGAAACAGGATTGTGGCTTTGTTATCAACATTTACAATGATGCTGTCATCTACAGTAGCCCGATTCTTAAAATAATGGGGGAACGTTCCGGAATTGAATTCTCTCAGTCCCCAAAATAATCGAGTGAAAAGGGGTATGTATAAGTGAATATCTCAATAAACCATGCTGTCGAAACATTCGTTGTTTAATTTCGGCACATATCTACTCACACCATCGTCATGGCCGGAACTGACAGAACTAAATTCTGCGTCACTCGATTTCAATTCCGTCAATTCAGGACGTTTTAGTCTGACACTCGAGCAGCCCCTAAATAAAAATGTGGTTACCTGGTAACAGCATCATAATAAGTTAAATTTATAAATTATGGTGGATTTTAATATTTTGTGAATAGTGTATCATGATTCAGCTTTTTGTTCGTATCATGCGATTGTTTTTATACATTCTAATATTGTAACTAATTGATTTATAAATACTTTAAAACTACCACAATAAACTTTTTATATTAAATACATCTCCATGTTTTTATATTTCACGATATCCAAGCCGATGGACATACCAGGCACGTAGCTAGTGGCAGGAGGGTAAAACGGTTACGTTGGTCTTTGTTTTTGTATTGCGACAGAAGGCCACCAAAGGAGGCCATCGGGGTAACTGATTCTTTTCCCATTGGGTAAAGGCACCCATAGGGTGTCCGATTTGTTCCAATCAGACAGTGTTTGATATATTCGCCTAATGTGTCCGCTTCAATGAAATATTCGGTCGAATGTAGACTTTATTAGCCAATCACCACTTTATCAAGAAGTCATGTGATTGTTGATAATTAGTGAGAAAGATATTGGGTGGATTAGGGAGCCATAAAGGGCAGATTGGAGTTTGGGTGTGCCATATTACTGTATATTCTGGATGAAAGTACTGGAGACTTTATGACTTCTGATGGTCCTGATATTTACTTGCAAATTATTACATACTTTCTTTTCTCTGGCCTTTTTGTTACCTGTCTAACCTTGTGGGTTTTTGACGGTTTCCTCCCACACGCTATCCAACCCAACAGTAAGAGACAAGATAGAGTAATATTTTTGACTTGTAGACAGTTTATTGTAGATCATGGTGTCATGGTTGTACATACATATACGTGTTTACAAGTCGGTTTTTAATATATCTAATAGTAATATACAATTTACTTCATTGTTTATCTTTAAAAATAACAATGTTTGTCTTTTAATAAATCTTACCATTTGTTGAACCCCTTCCCTTCCCCACCCACCCCTGCAATAAAAATCCCTAGTAACTGGTTTCATAATGCCCCAAGACCAAACAATAACCCCACCCCTCTCAATTGGAATGAATACAATGTTCTCACGAAAGCACTAATAAAACGTAAAAAGAATATTTCTAGTTGGTCCGTTTTAGTCAAGACAAAAATAACTCCTCTCCCCGACGTGTCATTAATTCATTTATAACACCAATGTTCAAGTCGGTATCTTCCACAAAGAAATTTATAAACTTCCTCCTTTGACGACCAAGACCTTTTAATAACATCAAGATACTCAGGCCACCGGCTTTTGTAACAAAGTGTTACCATAGTTACTGTGCATGACTATCCTAAGCATAATGTGGTACGAATTCTAATCAGTTCCGCAGCATTAACCGTTACAATTCAACTCATTGATGGACGAATGTTGAATCAACTCCCCGTTAATCCACAGCCCTTTTCTTTTCAAATCCTCAAATCCTTAATTCAGAACACGCCTAGAATCCAGAGAGGTTATTTTTAATCCTGACCAGCCTGAGATTCCTCAGATTGTGAAGACAGGTGTTTTATTATATTCTGTGATATTAGTCGTATTAGTGAATGAAGTAATAAAATATAAAATATAAAGCCCGAGAGAGATTATATATATACAATATAAGAAAAGAAGTTAAATGATTTGTAACAAGATGATAACAGAACACAAGCGTTTAATTTCTATCAGGCATCACCATCTTGATTAACTCTGAAAAAAATATATAACACAATATTATCCAATTAACCAGTGCATAGCAGAATATTGCAGTAAAACTATCAACATTGACATAACGTAAACAATACTGCATGGAGACGAACAGACTTCCACCGTTTTTAATACCTTAAATCCCTGTCCAAAGTTTTAGGGAAGATCCCAGATTAAACGAAAGGGCTGCCATGTTGCTATAATTGTGATAGATTTGATTGAACGAGAAGAATAAACACACTCCCTCAAAAGTTCAAGTATCAGAAGATAATACAGCAATGACCAGAGAGGGATTTCTCGGGCCATTGCTTCAGGAATATGGGGGAGGATGGAGTGTCGAATGGTTAGCATGGTTTCGATTCTCTGGTTGTACATGACAAAAGAGTAGGGTCCTCTGTCCAACCTTGTCTGTTTTTACAGAGTCTGGCAGTTTTCCTCCCACAATGAAGGACAGAACTTGGAGAGAACTTATATAGGCATTTGCCTGTTGTTCAATCCAATTCAGTTTATTGAATAAAATACTGTTTAAACTAAGGACAGTGTAATTATAGTCTTCCAATGGCTTCCATTCCATTCGGCATCGGTGACAACAGAAAGCAATAAACGATGAAATATCGCCGCTATAGCATTTACCTTTGTCAAATTTATCCTAGTACTTTATATCACTATTTTTGTCTTTTTGTTTCAGATGAGATTAAACAAATAAAAGAGAGAGAGAGAAATGGGGTTTAACGTCCACCCGACACAAACTAGGTCATTTTGGGACTAACATATGGTTTTATTTTATTTCAATAATTCGCTTGCACGTAGTGGTCTGTAGAAGTGGGAGGAAACAGGAGTACACAGAAGAAAACCCATGTGGTTGGACAGGCAACCCTATTCCTTGCCACGTACAACTGGGGATTCGAAACTCAATGGCAGGCCGTATTAACAAATAAAGATGTTTACCTTCGTAATTTATATTTCCCTGTGCATCTTCCAAACTATTAAACAACTGATCAACTTCTTCATCATTCAATTTATCACCTGAAACGAAATGAAATAAGTGTTTAAGGTCCAAGCTTGCTTACAATACTTGTAAAATATCCCTTTACATGAAATAAAATGGGGGTTTAACGTCCTACTGTTCTGGTCTAACTGGACTAATGAAGACTTTCATACGCCATACAGTGTGCTATGAGGGAAGTTTAGTGCTACGACCTACTCTTACATCGAATTCCAACTGCCAGGGGATCTTTTACGTGCACGCCAAATATCTACTTGAAGAAGAGGTTTTTCTGTGGATTTAGTTTGTGAAAACCATCATTCATACAAAAATTATGGACTGATAAAAATTTGACATGGTTTCTGCAAATATATTAAATACATTAAAACGCACCCCCACCCCCCCCAACAACCTAATTCTGGCTTCTGGACTGCTAAGAATATATTGGGCCTTACCTCGTGATGTCACAATTATTGACCCTTACCTAGGAATATTAGATATTGAGCCCTACCTCGTGGCATCAGCATATATTGGGCCTTATGTAATGGTGTCAGTATATAGGGCCTTACCTAGTGATGGCAGAATATATTGGGCCTTACCTAGTGATGTCAGAATATGTCGTAATTCTGCCGAACTCATCATTCCATTTTGTTCTTTATCAAAAACTTTAAAACCTTCTATAAAATCTTCAAATGACGGAACTTGACGATTTTTACAAATTGTTTGTAGAATGGGTAAAAACATTTCAAATGAAATACGAGCATCTGAAACAAAATGGACAAAATTAAAACCATGATTTATAGTTTTACAATTAAAGACATGAAATGGAGGTTCAACATCTGTGTAGGGAATTTTGCCCGCACAGCGACTGAATTCCAACTTTAACAGGAACCATCCTGACACCTCGGTCAATCTCGGTGGCAACTAAATATGCATTTGTTAATGTCTCCAATACAGAATACTATACCTAACATCCGAACATGCTGAGCATCCAGTTTTTGTCGAACTTAAAGGATTTGAAATTATAGTAAAAACAGAAACGATTGAATGTGAATCAGTTTATATACATTCATATTACATTATGAATTTAAGAAATATAGTTCCTTTACAATTGGCTGTAAGCTATCAGAAATGAATAATAATGGTGTATAAAATCTATAACCATCGGATGGTAATTCTAACTAAAATCAGATACTTCGTCCACAGATAATATTTCATTATCTATGCCTGCTTACAAGAGACTCAGAGGAAAATTATCTTTCCCTATAAATGGTGCCCATATGTTTTATAAGCTACCAAGAATTAGAGAAAGTTCAACTTTCGTTACATTTAAATTAAGGTTAAAAACACAAAATAGTAAAATGAAAATAGTGAAAATTTGATTTGAGCCAAGTTATGACTGTTTGTCATTTTGACAAGATAAGGGCATTATGGTCTTGTTTTGTTAATTATGTCGAATGGATAATTTATATAACATTTCAGGCCTAAAGGAAGGCCTGCTATAGGCAGATTTACCTATTGCATAATGCATGTTTAAACTAGTATACCAGAGAGAGAGAGAGAGAGAGAGAGAGAGAGAGAGAGAAATGGGGTTTAAGTCCACTCAAATCAAACTAGGTCATTTTGGGACTAACATACGGTTTAATTTTATTTCAATAATTTTCTTGCGCGTAGGGGTCTTAAGCTGTGGGAGGAAACCTGAGTGAGCTGAGGAAACTCACGAGTTTGAGAAGGTGCCCCTATCTTCAATCAAGCCACATACGCTCACACCAGGGATCGAAACCACAACCACAAGCCAGAGGTGACCGGCAAGCTAGAGAAACTAGTATACAACACATCGTACCCAGAACTAGTAATTTGAATAAGAAGAGGTGGAGGGAACCGGAGGACCCGGAGAAATCCATGAAGTTGGATAGTAATTTGAATAAGAAGAAATGATTTTACCTTGATTGTTATCAAAGCCACATTTTTTTATTTCTGCTTCTGTAGGATTTTGACCCAATGAGCGTAAAACATCACCAAGTTGTGACGCAGCAATTTTGCCATCACCACGTTGATCAAATAAATTAAATGTTTCAGTAATATCTGAAAATAAAATAAATGTCCATCACGTTTTCATACCTCGAACGCATCAAGTCGAGCAGGTCTGTAGCCAGCTTGCTGCCTGCAGAGAGACAATGAAGTCTGGGGAGGGGGGGGGGAGCACCCGGCACAGTCTACAGTGGGTATTTCAGATCTATGTCAGAAAATTTTCTCCTTGAGGGGTGGGGGGCATTACATTATTTCTAGGAGGAATTCCCCCCCCCTCCTCCGCTGCCTATGGGCCTGAAGTCAAGTAACATTATTCACTCAATATAAACAAATACTAACTCATGTTTTTGGAAAAATTAACAAATACAATAAACTTTGAGATTGTCAAGTTCAATCAATTGATACCTTATTCTGTTTATCTGGGACGGATCCAGCGAATTTTGCAGGAGGGGGGTTGCAAGGTTCATGCTAAGAAAATTTGACATTTTACAATATATGAAGCCATCATGGTCTCCAAATTATGTAGGCATATACTGAGCTTATTAAAGAGTGAAATCAAATACCCCGTTTGACATCTATTTCTATTAAGAATGTCCACCCCACCATCAGACGATAAAGGATAAAGCACACAACACCTGAAACCTTTCTCATAAAAAAGTTGTGTTTTCCATTTTTTTTATGAAGCCGAGCATGGAGTTATGGGGAGGGTTGACCCCCACCCACACCTGGATCTGCCCTGGTTTCTAATCGGGCTTTGGCCTTAGTTTCTAGCTGTATATCTTTTTCACCTCAGGCAATGCAAGAAAACTTTTACAAGTTTGGCAATTTCAATTCATGGTTAAAAAATAATATGACATGTGGTTTACTGTCAAAGATTCTGCTAGGATTAAACCAATCCCACTATATATGGAGAGAGATAGAGAGAGTAATGGGGTTTAATGTCCACTCAACACAAACTAGGTTATTTCAGGACTAAAATACCAGGTGTATGGAATTGATAGGAGTACTACTACCTAATCTTATATTAAATCCAAACTATCAAGGCTAAGGGACATTTACAGCACATGCACACAGATTTATAAAGGACCTCCAGGATCATAGACTCTGGACCTGACGATTAAAGGAATATTGTAGGCCATGTGTTTAAACTGGTCATGGTACAAGTTACTACTGAAGACAATTAACAATCCTATATAAGGATATACTCTGTTTTATTGAAGGCTAGGGATTGGTCAACTTGACAACTAACTTCACAATCACCGAATTCTTTCATTAATTCTAATCAACTCAGCTGCAGGCAAGCAATAAGCAAATTCAATAAATAGGGCTACACTTGAGTGTTGATATTTAAAATATATAAAAATAACCTTAAATCATTCAAGCATAAAATTCAAGTATGCAGACAGGTGAACATTTTCCCCTTATAACTTTTTTAGTGACCCCGCCCATTTCCTCAATCAAAACCCCTATCACCTTACCTGCGATTTGATCTTCCGTTAGTTTCGCCTGGAACGATAAAAATAAAGGATTAGAATTAAATAATTCTGTAGCTTAGCAACTGAATATTAGAAATTTAAACTCAGTGTGAACAATACGAGTCTGAAAACTACCTACCATTATTGTAAATTTTGTAGGAATGAATCACTTTTCCGCTCACTTCCTGCTTATTGATATTGCATTGTGGGAGTTTATGATTGGCGGGAAATAGTTTCAAACTGCAGGCACGCCCACTTTATCATTTTCCACACAATCAACGTAGCTACTCACAAAAATGGGCCACTCACGGTCGTTTATTATTCTCATACTTAGCCTTTTATATTTATTTTGATCTAAATTAAAATCGTTAGGCAATTTATCCAACATTTAACTGCGTGATGGCACATACAGTGACTCGGGAACATCGTCTAGTTAGTCGGATTGGACATAAACCGGAGGTGCCCTTGGCTCGCACCTTTAAAGAAACCTATTAGACCCTGTGTGACGTTAAACCAAAAGGCGTTTTATAACGGAGGCGCTGGCCTCCTCGCGAAAAAAATTCAAAGAAATTGGAAAAATAAAACGGGGAAAAATGCCAAAACCATCGAGAAAAATGAAAATGTACCCTAGTTAGGGAGGGCCCTAAAGGCAGACAAATAAGGACCCACTTCTGACAAAAGGGCTCCTCTAGCCAAGGGAAAGGGCCCTGAGTCCGAGTCAATCGTTTTCTATACACTGTGACTATCGAATCCATTACTGAATGAGAATGCAGATATTGCGTTGGCATAAAAGTCATCAATCAAGACCCCCAAGCGAAAGAGGGCCCTCAAAATAGATAGCCTAGCCTCCGCCGTGGTAAACCTTAAAGGGACAATAACATTCTTGCTGGCTTGGTAGCTCCAGAAAATAAATAATACTCTTATTCTAAGTACTAGATGCTTAAAGCCCCAATAACACTCTTGTTGTAACTGAAAAATATGTCCCAATCTTCATTCTGGTCAACAAATCGTCTATTATTTTAGAATATTCCAATTAAATGATGATATAAATTTCATCTTAACACACCTATTTTAAAAAATTGGAAAAATTCAACCAATTGATTTGAAAAGTCTAACGTAAACCTTTTCAAATGTGACTTGTATTTTAAAATATTTTCGAACCCTCAGGACAATTAAAATAGGTAGTAATGGATAATTTACACAACAGGTAGGACATTTTTAAATACCCTTATTCTAAGTACTAGATGTTTAAAAACATCTAGTACCTAGAATAAGGGTATTATTTATTTTCTGGAGCTACCAAGCCAGCAAGAATGTTATTGTCCCTTTAAATGTCCTACCTGTTGTGTAAATTATCCATTACAACCTATTTTATTTGTCCAGAGGGTTCGTAAATATTTTAAAATCCAAGTCACATTTGAAAAGGTTTACGTTAAACTTTTCAAATCAATTGGTTAAATTTTTCCAATTTTTTAAATTAGGTGTGTTAAGGTGAAATTTATATCATCATTTAATTGGAATATTCTAAAATAGTTGATTTGTTGACCAGAATGAAGATTGGGACATATTTTTTAGTTACAACAAGAGTGTTATTGGGGCTTTAAAACGCCCCTGGTTAAACCCCCATTATATTTAAAAATTGATTGGGCACCCATAGGTAGCTCCGAGAATATCCCCCCAAATGACTCGATCTGTCTATAGGCCTATATCTGTGCGAGTCTCTTATAACGTCGAATGGCGAACGTCAAAAATTAGGGATGATGCTACTTGGACCGTACCCCTTGTCACGTAGGCCTACAACCGGGAAATCGAAACCACGCCAGTAAACTCAATTAGTAAGTGCGGGATGACCGCACTAGCCTACACGCAAAACAAAAATCTACAAGATTAACCCGAGGACAAGACAGAAAACGAGACATAAAAAAAATAATGCGACCGATCTTGACAGTGATCGTCTCTTCAATGGCGATAATCTGCCGGTTGACGTCAGGTGTTAGAAGGTCAAATGACAGTTCCAATGATACAACGCCCACGTGCTAGCCATTCGGTTATTCACCCACTGTAGTTAATAAATATAGCACTATTTTATTTTTGAAATTACTCATTTGAATATTGAATTGTAGGCTAGGCCCCAATTTTTGTCCTATTGACAAACCGGGCCATTTTTCCAAAAAAATAGGCCCGCACTGCATGCAACTCGTCCTATCTGTATGGATTGGTTGTATCGTGTAAACGGTGCTTTATTGATACATTTTATTGTCTAAGGCACACGAGTCGGTCGGAATGCACCACATACATAAATAGTGCGATCCGACTTTCCAATCTCCCTGACCCCCGCCGCACCATCACAATCCCACTCACCCACCACCCATGCAACCCACGGTCCAACACCCCCCCCCCACACACGCCCAAGCAACATACGCACCATCTTTTTATTATAAAATGTATCTTCAGACGTTTGTTAGTGACAAAACCAGATGGTCACAGGGGCGGATCAAGGAATTTTGAAAAGGGGGGGGGGCGCCACAAAATGAGGGCACTTACCGCGGAGACGGGGCACGCCGCTACGAGGGGGGGGGGGGTGACTGAAGTTTGGGGGAGGGGGGCAAGACAATTATCCGTCATTTCCTTACATCTGTAGACATTCCAAGAGCTATTTGGCTGATTTTCGTCTAAGTAAACGTTCGAAGAGGACATATTTGGGTCTGAAAAGAGGCACTTTCAACAGTAAAAAAGGGCAATGTCGAAAATTAGGGGGGGGGGGCGCCCCCACTGGATCCGGCTCTGGGTCACTAGTGGTGCAGGACGGAGTCGTTCGGATGGTACGAAAAACCGAAGATCAGTGTACACATTGACGTAAAAGACCCCTTGACAGTTGGAATTCGATAAAAGAGAAGGTCCGGGGCAAAATGTCCCTCATAGCACACTGTATAGCACATGCCAGTCTTCATTAGCCCAGTGGAAGCAGAACAAAGGGACGTTAAACCTCATTTCATGCATTTATTACAGATAACGAACTTCTCACTCCGTGAAAGTATGAACACCCTAGCAATGTTTTGTGTCATAAAATCCGAGATCTGAAATCGAAGGCATTGCGAAATGTATGATTGATCGAAACGAAATCATATGAAATGGTGTTTAACGTCCTACATTGCCCTGTATCAACCGAGCTAATAGTTGAAATTTACGGATATCGTCGTGATTTATGACTTTTTACAGTTGCCATGGAAACCATGAGAAGTAACTGCCCAAAAATCGATAATGTCGATAAAATTACCTTTCCAACCATTTCAAATAACCTTTGTTCTACCATAGGTAGGGGTATTGGAAAATTATGGAATTAGGCCTACACCTCGAGCCTAAATGAAGCCGGGCATTATGTGTTGTCGCGGAACTCCCAACTAACACCAGAGTCTCCTGCTAAGCGACGAGCGAACATATTACTCACCGAGCGTCCACGACCCCCTTTATTAAATTAGAATACAATAAAAACAGTTCCAGTTCTATGTCTTTTATTGTCTGAAAATCCTGACAGTGTCTTGAGTACCCAGAGTACAATTCTTGTCTTGGTTTTCAAAAGAAGATTTTGATGCCTTGCTGTAAACATAGAGTTTAATAGTAACGGAGTTATCTGGTTTAACCTTGACATTGAGTACAGTGATGAAACCAAGACCCGTTGTTTGAACAGTAAATACAATATTACCATCAGGATCATAACGGGTACCTGTTAAAGATACAAACAGTAAATACAATATCACCAGTAGGAGCATAACGGGAACCTGATAAATTAGCACCTTATAAATTAGTTCCTGAACTGTCTTTGAGCGGACTATGTCCACTGACGGTTCCTATCCAGTCCTACATAGCTGCAATATATAAAACACAGCTCTGTTCTAAGGCTATTTTTTCACCTTGATTCTAATTTATTCGCCAAAGGAATCATATCTTGCCACACCCAACAAACATTTATAATGGTTCAACACTATTTTCAAGTAAAATTCTGAGATTAAAAACATACACCAGATAGGTTTGAATTGATCAGCCATTACAAGACTCGAATATGCACAATTCCATCGCTAAATTGTACTTAAAAATGATTATAAATTTGTGTCAAATATAGTGAGACACGAATCCTTTTGGCGGAAAATAAAGTTTAGGAGTTGTTAGGACTCCCAAACAGCCTAAGAATAGGGGTGGGAAAAAGCGGTATTTTATCATATTTTCATATTGCAGCTTTTGGGACAGGATAGGAACTGTCAGTGGACATAGTGTGCTCAAAGATAGAGCCCCCTAAAGGAACTACTGTTAAACATACAGACCCATTTATATAGGTAATGCTTGGTTCCCACGATTACGATTCGCGCTAGAAATGAATTCGTGGTTTTAATCGTGGAGTAATCTCCCACCAAAAGGCGAAACCTAGTAACTCACTTTTTTCTTACTTTGAGAAAACAAAGGAAAACGTAATGAATGAATATTTACCTTCAACGTATCCATTGATTTGACTGCTGAGTTACTATGTTTTTCTGTGGCATACTAAGCAAATGGGCGAAGTTGCTAGGTTGTGTCATATGGCTGTAACTGCTTACAAAATTAAAAGATTGGAATATCTAGTACAACAACAGGAAGTACATACCCTACTAACTACAAATTTGGTCTAACTCAATTTTGATAAAAAAAAAAGTGAGTTACTAGGTGTTGCCTTTTGACGGGAGTAATCGTGGTGATCGAAACGTATCAGACCGTACGGACAACCCTATCGTAACACATCGCACGACAGTGGGAACCTAGCATGCCATGTCATGTACATACTAGCATATGTTTTTTTTGTTTATTCAATGCCAACATTTTAAAGATAATGGGGCGCTTGCTGCCCAGACAACAAAGTTCGAGCCAATACTTTCCGATCTTCATCAAATATTCCCCCCTACCTTCTCCGCGCTATTTCTTTACTACCATCTCCACCCTCTACATCTCCCCTCCTCACCATCTTCCTTCTCCTCCCCACGTACCCCAGCATCCCCTCCCTTCCACCCCCCCCCCCCTGCCTTCCATTGCCTCCCTACCTTCCCTCACCAACGTCCGCCACCATCTCCTCCCTACCTACCTTGTCCTCTTATTCTTCTCGCACCGAAGACATCCAGCATCACCTCCTTACCTTCCCCAACATAAACCATTCCCCGTATACAAACCCTCGACTTGCAGCATCCGCCATCTCCCTCTCACCAAATGTCTCTACCATCTCCCCCAAGTACCTTCCCTCAAGACACGACACTCACCGGTCGTCTCCACCATCCCATACCCACCTCCCCATCACCAACCCTCGCCATCTCGCCCATACCTTCCCCCACCAACCTTCCCTTCCCACACTTCGCCACAAACTTTCTCCGCCAGCTACCTCCACCTTCTCTACCAGCTCCTACCTACCCACGGTCTACCACCTAGTTCCTACCTACCATCACCTTCCATCTCCACCATCTCTTACCTAACTTCCCTCACCCATCACCTTCCATCTCCAACCTACCTTCCCCGCCAGCAACTTTTCTTCCAGCTCCTTCTTACCTGCTATTTCGCCAACACGCAAGTTACCATCCTCAACTTCCCCCACCAAACTCACCCTTACATCCCCCCGTCTATTTCTATATCTATCCCCCAGCCCCGGATACCATCTTCCCACTGCCCTCCTTTACCAACTATCTCCCCCAGCCTCCAAATTTCCACACCGACGACCTACCCTACGTTGCGAACCACACACGTACTACCTACCGGTCAGTCTGCCAGCTATCCACTGATGGTCCGAAGTAGATACAACAGGTTTGCATCTGTATATATCAATAGCATAATAGAGGCTATAACCAACATTTACAGCGGTTTGGAGTTGTACGAAGTTTGCTAGAGCTGTTCCTGGAGGCGATGTTGCTACGATCCGTAAACCACTAAAAAATAAAAGACACAGAGAGAGGATGAGAAAGGGGGTGTTGACATAAACAAACTGGGTTACATGTGTTTCGTTACTAAAATCCTATAATTTTATTTACATAAATTAATATGGGTCTTCCGCGGTGGGAGTAAACCAAATGTTTTCAGGGTAGCCAACAAGACCCAATAATATACACGTAGTTGTATATAAAGAAGGCTATAGAATAGGGCCCGATAATATCCATAGGATCCAATAATATAAATGAATACGAGTAACCTATAGTACCCAATAATATCAAGAGTCAGAGGAGTGGGGTTTAACGTCCACTCTACACAGACTAGGTCATTTCGGGACTATCATACGGTTCAATTATATTTCAATAATACGCTTATGCGCAGGGGTCTTTAGCAGCGGAAGGAAACCGGAGGGCCCGGAGAAAACCCACGAGGTTGGACATGTCACCCTACTCCTTGTCACGTACAACCGGGGAGTTGCAACCACGTCAGTTGACTCAATGACAGACATTGTGATGCAGCGCGCACGTGCCCCCCCCCCCACGCTCATAATATAAACATATATATATATATATATATATATAGAGAGAGAGAGAGAGAGAGAAATGGGGTTTAACGTTCACTCGACACAAACTTGGTCATTTCGGAACTAACATGGTTTTTAATTTTATATGAATAATTCGCTTGCGCGTAAGGGTCTGTAGCCGTGGGAGGAAACCGGAGTGCCCGAAGGAAACCCACGAGGTTGAGACGGCGCCCCTATCTCCATGCCACATACGCTCACACCAGGGATCGAAACCACAGCCGCAAGCCAGCGGTTACCGACCAGCTAGAGGTCGAAGCGCGGCACTCTAGAGCACTAGCCCCCCCCCCCCCCTAAACATAAATACGTAGCCTATTATATAGGACTCAATAATATAAAGATTAAGGTATGTATATTTACCTCGTATCGCCCTGGTCCATATGACAGTATATCTCAGCTTGGGCTAGGTTCTTATTATTAACTGGGTTAACGTCGTTGAAACCAATTATAGCCTCGCCTGTATTGTCCAGAGAGAAACCCGTATAACGGAAAGCTGGCCCTTAAACACAAACGACGAAGATGTTAGGATTAGGGTAACTTTGGACACTCTGTCAAATTGAGAGAGGGAAATGGGGTTTAACGTCCACTCAACACAAACTAGGTCATTTCGGGACTTAAATATGGTTCAATTTTATTTCAATAATTCGCTTGCGCGTAGGGGTCTTTAACAGTGGGAGGAAACGGGAGGACCCAGCGAAAACCCACGAGGCTCGACAGGCGATCCTACTCCGTGTTACGTCAGTTGACCCAAATGACAGACGTTATGATGCAGCGCGCACGTGCGAACCATTCGGCCATCCATCCCCACCCCCTGACAAACAAACATAGGGGATAGGCCCCTATGCTTAATTCTGTTTAGTTCAATTATTACAATGCTTCATCAATCTCGTTTTATTGCCTCATCCCAACGAGTAGATACTGCTCCTTGTCAGACCCTACGTCATATGAGAAATATTCGCTAGGCCGCTACAATCACCGATAAGGATGACATCGACGGAACTTAAGAAATCCCCCATATTAACTTTTTTCCTTTCGACAAATTAAATTCTAAAACATTTGTTGTATGTATTAGAAAAAATAAGTAAAGACGTTTGAAGTATTTGTAGTTAAAAAGTATTTCTTATTTAGTGTAAATGGGTATTCAAGTAAGTAAAAGGCATCATTTTGTCCGGAGCAGTTACGTCTTATGTAAACAATGCACGAGCTTTTGAGCCAATTATTGTCGCCACGTGATGTCATTGCACATGTTGAAGACAGTCATCTGTGACAGAGATAATTCGTAAGTAATTCTCCGTGAAACAGATTGGCAAGGCCCGTCGTCTGCAGCATTGAAGGGGGGTAACTCTAGAATAATAACTTCACCAACTTACCTGTCAAATTCAATCTCTGTCCGTTCACTTGTCGTTCAACCCCGAAGTTCATCTCCCACTGAGCGTCCTTGATAACAGTAACATAACCATGGTCAATATCTTCACTGAACGAATACAAGGTAATGTTGTTTCTACCGGGCTCCGGCTGACATTTCTTCACATCTATCTGATAGCTCAAGGCAGCACCAGAAATATAATATTGGAGAAATTCTGCGTTGGTGATATCACGTGGTTGATATATCTGGCCATGGCTTTAATAAAAGAGATTAAATTTGTTCAGCTGTGCTTAAACTTCCAGGGAACTTGCCCAGCTAAAACAGGGGATCGGATCTAGGACCGCCATCCAACCTCCATCAAGGAGCTAAATCGCTAACATTTGGGATCTTGAAATTGCCACAAACAGGTCACAACGCATATAATTCTGTAATACATGTATAAATGTATATAAACTGATTTACATTCAATGGTTTCCGTTTTTACTTTGATTTTAAATCAATTATGTTCGGCGAAATACGCCAGAAGTCCCAATCGAATGGCAATCTCTAGTGTCGGGTTATTCCGGGCTGTCATGGGTCGTGAAATGGGACATAGCGTACTTCCAGTTTTAATAAAGATTAATTTCTCGTTTACAAAAACTTTTTGACTTGTGTTACTGAGGGGATTATTTCTGAATATATATTTAAGATTTGTGGAATCCTTGTTGGAAATCGCTTGTGCCCCCCTTTAACAATTAAATGATTCGAGTTTTGAGTGTCGAAGACTTTGGATGATAATGAGTTAAAGACTAATCTACTTTAAACTCATGAGAACACAGGTACCAAAACCATAAAAAGACAGAAAAAAACAGCAATGCCGATCGGGGATTAGGGAGCCCCGAGTAGTATTAATTAAAGGTAGGTTAGAAAATTCGTCGGGGTACATAACGGATGCGTAAACTGTGTGTCCTTAAACTAACACCTCAACTTACCTTGGCAAAACCAAACCCAGCAATATAAATCCTATAGTTATCATCGCCATTTTGAGTTGATTATTATTATTATTGTCTATCGTCACCTGGCGACGGAGGGCTTAAAAACATGGCCAGATTAAATAATATCAGATAAAATCCTATCTCTGTTTTTTTAAAGAGAGAGAGAGAGAGAGAGAAATAGAGAAAGGGGGAGAGAGAGGGGGAGATGATTTCGAGACATATAGCGAATTTTATTTCAATAATTAGCTTGCGCGTAGGGGTCTTAAGCAGTGGGAGGAAACCGGAGGAACCGGAGAAAACACACGAGGTTCTACAGGCGACCGTACTTTTTGTCACATACAAACATGTGATCGAAACGACGCCAATTTACTCAATGACAGACATTATGATCTATCGCACACGCATTAGACCCCCGCCCGCCGCACACAAACACACACGCGCACACCGATAACAGAGATACAGTCATAGTTCCCGGACAAAAGATCATTTGGGATTAAAACGATCAATTTCAAATCGTTTTGGGGTGTCTGAAACTTACTATTTCTGTTTGGTATTTTAAAGGGGAATTATCGCTTACGTAAACAGTTTTGAAGATTATGTTATTCATATCAAAATAAGACTTACCTGACTAGTAGAACACCTTGACCTACTTATATATTTTGACCTATTTAAACACAGTTTATCAGTGTTTGTATAGTACTACCTGTAACATAGAAATAAGTAAAATAGATCATATCTCAAATCCTACACACTAAGGTATTCACCTGTTTATTCAATAAGATATTTCAGGGCTGGAATGTCATATTATATACTATTAATTAGACATTTATTAAAATGAAAAGACCCTAATATACTCTCGATGTACGATTTTCTCTGGATTTGATGATTGAATGCAAAACTGGATAATCGAGACTGTAGTAATGGTGATCGAGGCTATGCCTATGATTCAATCTCTAATATCTAATATGTTCAGCATTTATACCCTTTCCACTATCTAGTTTTTAACTATTATAGTTATAACTGCCAGCTCTTTAACTAATCTCCCATAATGTATCTTTAATGTCAATTATAGTCACTGTGAAATATGTCTGCACGCTACGTTTAAACTAAGTAAATGCTATGCATTAATATTATATGTTTACAAATATTTTTAGGACTGCTTATTCTGAGGATTATACAAAATGTATCGAATGAACTTCTACCATTGCCGACGTTTCTTCCTGTTATCGCTGGTCAAGCTAAAGCATCGATAAATATTAACCTGTTTCTGGAATTATTGGCTGTTCTTTTATGGGCTTCATAGTTTAAAGGCTCAATAACACTCTTGTTGTAACTGAATAATATGTCCCAATCTTTATTCTGGTCAACAAATTGTACTATTTTACAATATTCCAATTAATTGATGATACAATTGTCAGTGGTGATGGTGCGGGAAAATGGGTCTGACCAGGAACATTATCTAGTTCTTCGGATGGCACGTATACAAGTTTAAGTGCACGTTAAAGAACCCTTAACAATTGAAACTAGATAAAGAGAAGATTCCCCTCCTAGCTCAGTGCAACAAAACTGTGTTAGGATAAGGATTACCTCCGAAATGCTTTTAGGGTATTGATGATAAATAATATCCTTATTCCAAGTACTAGATGTTTAAGTGCCCTACCTGTTGTGTAAATTATCCATTACATCCAGAAGGTTCGAAAATATTTTTAAAGTCACATTTGAACAAGTTTGCGTTAGACTTTTCAAATCCAATTTTCCAATTAGGTGTGTTAAGATAAAATTTGTACACTTTGTTGACCAGCCAGAATAAAGATTTGGACATATTATTCAGTTACAACAAGAGTGATATTGAGCCTTTACACATAACCGCTGTTCTTGTTTATTTGACAGGGCGTCCCAAAGTTACCCTATGTTTATGTTGTAGGAGCAGATTTTCATTTTACGGAGTTCTCCCTGTTTAATTCCGGCAAGGTTATACTCGGATTAATCGCCATTAATCCAGTGAATTACGAATATTTGGCTCAAGCCGAGGTCGACTGTCAGATGGATCAGGGAAACATGAAGTAAATAATATAACGTATGTCGTGCACGAGGATAGGAAATGTTCGCTGTACACGTTTGTTTTCCCAAAAATATACTTACATTACCGTGTTCGACGCAGGGCCTGACAACGACAGCTGGCTGTTACGTCGTTCGGATGTGACAAAAAACCGAGGTCACGTATACACATTCGCGTGCATACAAAAAAACTCTTGGCAGCTGGAATTTGATATAAGAGTAGGCTGTAGCGCCGTTGCCCGGGCAAAATTTCCCTCATAGCACACTGTATGGCGTATGTCCGTCTTTAATAGCCCAGTAGTAGCAGAACAATAGGACGTTAAACCAATAGACATACTGGTTAAACCCCATTTCATTTCATTTCATTTGTTTTATTGGGTCCTATAGGCTACTTATATACATTCTTTTAATTCTGTCATATGGGTTTCCTCCCACTGCTAAAGACCCCTACGCACAAGCGAATTTTTAAAATAAAATTTTGAAATGTAAGTCACGAAATGACCTAGTTTGTGTCGAGTTGACGTTAAACTCTGTCTCTCTGTCTCTCTGCCTCTCTCTCATTTATTTCTATATTTCAGTGGTTTACGGATTGTAGCAACATCTCCACCAGGAACAGCTCTATCAAACTTCGTACAACTACAAACCGCTTTAAATGTTGGTTATAGCCTCTATTATGCTATTGATATATACCAATGCCAACCTGTTCCTTCTGATCCCGGTCATCAATGGATCGCTGGCAGACTGACTGGTAGGTAGTACGCGAGAGAGAGAGAGAGAGAAAGAGAGAGAGAGAGATGGGGTTTAACGTCCACTCGACACAAACTGCGCCATTTCGTAACCAAAGGTAGTACGTGTGTGGTGCGCAACATTAGGTAGGTCGGTGGGCACGAGGGGTTGATGAGGATAGGAAAGGATGAGATGATAGATAAGGTTTACGAGGTAGGTAAGGATACTTTGATGGAGGAAGTTGAGGATGCTAACTCGCGTCGGGGAGAAATGGAAGGTAGGTGGGAGCTAGTAGAGAAGATGAAGTTGGAGGCAGTGGTGGTGGAAGATGGTATTGGAAGGGAGGTTGGTAGAGAAATGGAAGGTAAGGTGGAGAAGATGGAGGTGGAGGCAGTGGTGGTGGTAGATGGTGTGGGAAGGGAAGGTTGGTAGAGAAATGGACGGTAAGGAGGAGCTGGTGGAGGTGATGGTAAATGGTGGATGTGCGGGAAGGGAGGGTTGGTAGAGATATGGTAGAGGGTAGGTAGGGAGGAGATGGTAGAGAAGGTTGGTGAGGGAAGATAGGTAGGAGATGGTAGAGAAAGTTAGTGAGGGTATCCAGACACGGTTCCTATCATCACCAATATAAAGATTTGTGTATGATCCTAATGGTGATATCGTATTTACTGGATTTATATTTAACAGGTGTCCGTTATGATCCAAATGGTGACATCCGTTTTACTGTTCGCACAGAGGATCTTGGTTACATCAATGTATACCTTGTTCTGGTTAAACCAGATGATTCCGTTCCTGTTGAACTATATGTGTACGACAAAACGAAAAGGTCTTCTTTCCATTATCAATACAAGAATTGTACTCTAGGTGCTCAAGACACTGTCAGGATTTTTAGACAATAAAATAAAGGAATCTAATTCTTTTTATTGTATTCCAATTTCATAAAAATATGTATCCATGTACAAGTCAATTGTAAAAATTTATTTTTTGTTATTTTATGAGTTTATATTTAACTATTATAGTTATCTAAATTGTGGTTATAATTATTAAAATTGTAGTTATAATTATTAAAATTGTAGTTATAATTATTAAAATTGTAGTTATAATTATTAAAATTGTAGTTATAATTATTAAAATTGTAGTTATAATTATTAAAATTGTAGTTATAATTATTAAAATTGTAGTTATAATTATAGAATTAAAGATTATACAATTGTAGGTATACTTATTAAAATTGAAGTTATATGTATTAAACATACATTATGCAAGAGCTAAATCTGCCTATTGCTGGTCTTTCTTTAGGCCTGAAATTTTATAAAACTATTAATTATCCAGACCATAACCATCTCTCGATGTCAAAGTTAGCCTGTGATATTTGTTGGATTGTAGTTCGATTTGCTGCAAAACTTTCCTTCGTGATTTAACGATTAAGTGGATAATCGAGACTACTAGTTTTGTCTTACCGACTTTAGTAATGATGATGGAGGCTAAGCGGAACTGAGTTCTCGGTCCATAGTGGATCAATTTGACTGACATTTTCAGCAAATTGCCTTTACATTATCTAGTTTTTAACTATTATAGTGAGAACTGCCTATCTAATCTCCCATAATTTATCTTTTAAATTGAATACGAAGTTATATTTATTAAAATTGAAGTTAAATTGTAATTCTGGTTATTGAAGGTGTAGTTATAATTATTAAATTGTAATTATAATTATTAAAATTCTAATTATACTTCTTAAAATTGTAATTATACTTATTAAATTGTAATTATACTTATTAAAATTGTAATTATAATTATTAAAATTATTAATATTGTAATTATACTTATTAAAATTGTAATTATACTTATTAAAATTGTAATTGTATTTATTAAAATTGTAATTATACTTATTTAAATTGTAATTATACTTATTAAAATTGTAATTATAATTATTAATATTATTAATATTGTAATTATACTTATTAAAATTGTAATTATGGTTATTGATAGTGTAGTTAGAATTATTAAAATTGAAGTTAAATATAAAATTGTAATTCTGGTCCCCCGGTTTCCTCCCACTGCTAAAGACCCCTACCCGCAAGCGAATTATTGAAATAAAATTGAACCATATGTTAGTCCCGAAATGACCTAGTTTTTGCTGAGTGGAAGTTAACAGAGATCCCGTGTACACATTCGTGTCATGCACGTAAAAGATCCCTTTAAAGTTGGAATTCGAAATAAGAGTAGGCCGTCAACGCCGCTGTCTGGTCAAAATTTCTCTCATTGCACACTGTATGGTCTATGCCCGTCTTCATTAGCCCAGTTGGTGCAGAACAGTAGGACGTTAAACCCCATTTCATTTAATTTCACGCTGAACTTGACCCATGGCATGGAATTTAGTCTTGACCGCATCGGTGTTTCATAGTTTGGCCTGTCTATTTAAAATTGATTATATTTATCAGTACTAACCCCCATCTCGTTACAGACTGTATGATTGGATACGCGAGGTCGGGACTAAATTGAGGCAATCGACCACAGATCATTAAGACTGCCGGGTTAATCCATATTGTTTGGTATCGATCACATCAGCAGATTGAGAACTCATTCGGCACACTTTCATAAAAATGCTCGATCAATCGAGTCCAGCTTATATATTTACGTCACTAGCATCGCTCGCACTGACTAAATATCTGTTTGGGGTTTTCGCTCGATGGAAAAGGAGTAAAAGTTTTGAATATGTCGGACAGGTCTCTGCAGTGTATTGTTATCCCGTTAAATCATGCGGGGGATTTCAAGTAGAAGCTGGCGAATGTTCCAGGCTTGGTGTCAAAGTTCAAGAGGTCAGAGATAGGTATGCTATGTTTGTTTTGCGTGTAGTGCGGTCCTCCTGCACGTATTATTAGAGATTTGGGGTCAGTTGCTCAGCCTAAATATTGTTGCCTGTGTATGGAGCACCATATCTGTAACAATATAATTCGCTTTGCGGTCGACCCAGGTAAGTGTGACAACATAAGATATCAGTATCGAGGCCAGATTGAGTAGTGAGGGTGGAGGAGGGGCCTCAGATGAAAAAGAGTAGGATCCCCTTTTCGTCTATATCTAACATTGCTGAAATGAATCGTAAAACAGTTTATATTATCTTCAGACACTGGATGGTGATAAAATCAAATGGCGATTTTCTTACACAACGACAAGATCCCAAGATGGCGCTGATCAGAGTAGACTACCATGGTAACAATTTACAGATCAAGGCTAATGGAATGCCCGTATTAAATATACCCATACATTTACCATTAAATAACTGTAAAATAATACCTTGTCGGTAAGTAGCATAATGATATAGTCGATAATAACTCTAAAAATAATACCTTGTCGGTGAGTAGCATAATAATAGGACTTTGAATTCTGTCTAATGGTTTGGATTGTTCGATTCCACGGTTCACCTCAGCAAGTTTCCATTCTGCATTCCCACTTGTTTCCACTATCCATTCCAACCCGTTTCTACACCCCACCCTGTTTCCACTCTACACCCCAACCTGTTTCTACCCCCACCCTGTTTCCACTCCACACCCCACCCTGTTTCTACTATACACCCCACCCTGTTTCCATTATTCACCCCAACCATGATCGTAATTTAAGATGTTTATTTCCAGTGTATGGGGTGATAAAACAGTTGGTGTAGATTGTGGACAAGACGCTGGTACGTGGTTGAGTAAATACCTTGGCATAGATGGACTAAGACTTGTATATTCGGCTCCCGAGTTAGAAAAACGAGATGTGTCGCTAGTAGAGAAACCGTGGGGAAAGCCGGCACTACCAGGCGATCAGGTAAAGACGGATAAATCAACAGTTCCTTCTCGTATCTTGAATATGAAAGTATGGTGGTTGTCATGATGTCGTGGTGTCGCCCTTCATAAGACGACAACCCGAGATCACGACATCATGACATTTTAACCTAACACCACGACATTACGACATTACGACATTTTAACCCGACACCACGACATCATGACATTTTAACCCGACACCACGACATAACGACATTTTAATCCCACACCACGACAACCCGAAATCACGACATTATGAAAGGCGACACCACGACATCACGACATGATACCAAGCAGCCACCATAATGAAACTATGCATCCGATGTGCTGCGATAGGATTGTTGGCTTATATATAATGTTTTTGTCTGTCCCGGGCAGTTTCTCGAGATTTTTCAATATGGTTTAAGAACATTGCCTATTGGAAATCAAAGCAAAAATAGGCCAGAACACCGTTGTCCTTGTAAAATCCCACAAATACTACACTGGATGGCGTATGCCGCTGTCCTCGAAACATTATACAATCAGCACACTGCATGGTGTATGTCAGTCTACAGTAGACCTGTCACACTGTTAGTTTGTCGGTAAAGGGTGTTGGATGGCCGAATGGTTAGCACGTGCGCGCTGTATCGTAATGTCTGTCATTGAGTCAACTGGCGTGGTATCGATTCACCGGTTGTACGTGACAACGAGTAGGGTCGCTTGTCCAACCTCGTGGGTTTTCTCCGGATCATCCGGTTTCCTCCCACTGCTAAAGACCCCTACGCGCAAGCGAATTATTGAAATAAAATTAAAACCATATGTTAGTCCCGAAATGACCTAGTTTGTGTTGAGTGGACGTTAAACCCCATTTCTCTCTCTCTCTCTCTCACTCTCTTGTCAGTGAACGTTTCAACCCTATTCCATTCCATTCCATTGTCTTTTAGTCTATGAAATGGGAAAATATTTCCATTGTTTGGAACTGTTTTTGTTTTCAGGCAGCGTTCAGTGATTTCTGTGCATATCTAGTTTTTAACACATCGTCTCTACAGCAACTTAACTCTAAACTCTCTTCACCCGTCACCATAGCTAACTTCAGACCTAATATAGTTATAGATAATAACACACCATTTGACGAGGTAAGTCCAATATAGCAACACACAATTTGACGAAGTAAGTGCAATATGACTAACTTCATATCTAATAATGTAGATAACAACACATCATTTGACGAGGTAAGTCCAATATGAAGAACTTCAGACCTAATATTGTGGCCTACTCATCAGGAGCCCGGGGTTCGATCACGCTATTGGCCAAATGTTCCCCCTGAATTTTCCAATAATTCTATTTATAAATGTATGCTCGAGGCCCGAGATAAATAGAGAACCGCGGTGACTCAGTGAATAATGCACAGATGCACTAACCAGGAAGTACAGGGTTCGATCCCAAGAAAGTTTCTCGGGATTTGCTAGGGTGGTTTCTCCTCGTCAGTGATACAAGATGGTGGGCCTGGCAAGGAACAGCGTTTAGTCTATTGTCTCGTGTACCCGTTGATGTACACGTAAACGATCCCTTTGCTGTTCGGGCAAAATGTCTGTCGGATGTAGTATGATTATGTGTTTTATATCGTAAGCTATTGTAATACTATTGTAATACTAGTTAACTGTATAATAAAGTATGATAGTGTAATATTAGTCATATAGTATGATAGTGTAATACTGTGTATCTATATTATATATTATGACAGTGGAATACTGCTTATCTGTATTATATGGTAGGCTATGATATTGTTATGTGTATTATATAGTATGATATTACAATACTAGTTATGTGTATTATATAGTATGATATTGTAATACTAGTTATGTGTGTTATATACTATGATATTGTAATACTTGTTATGTGTATTATATGGTATGCTATTGCAATACTAGTTATGTGTATTATATAGTATGATATTGTAATACTAGCTATGTGTATTATATACTATGATATTGTAATACTAGCTATGTGTATTATATACAATGATATTGTAATACTAGTTATGTGTATTATATAGTATGATATTGTAATACCAGTTATGTGTTTTATATACTATGATATTGTAATATTAGTTATGTGTATTATATACTATGATATTGTAATACTAGCTATGTGTATTATATAGTATGATATTGTAATACTAGTTATGTGTATTATATAGTATGATATTGTAATACCAGTTATGTGTTTTATATACTATGATATTGTAATATTAGTTATGTGTATTATATACTATGATATTGTAATACTAGCTATGTGTATTATATAGTATGATATTGCAATACTAGTTATGTGTATTATATACTATGATATTGTAATCCTAGTTATGTGTATTGCTTGGTGTGATATTGTAATACTATTTATCTATTTGTAGGATAACTGGCAGGTATTAAAAATTGGTGAAACTGTAGAGATGAGATTACTGGATCCCTGTACCAGGTAAATTATACCTGAACTTTGCATCAACTAAATTATACCTGTGTCAAGGTATTAAAATAACTTTTAAATTTGTACCTGTCATTAACACTTTGCACAAGGTAAATATATACCTGTAAAATTATCATTAGTACCAGATCTTTATTACCTTGTATCAGGTAAATATACCTGCATCATTCGTACCTTGTATGAAACGTTGAACCAGACAAAATCCACAAGCGCTTGTCAAATGAAAACAGCTCCACGTCAATGGTTTAGGCTTCTGCAATCATAGCCAAAACAACCGGTATAATTAGTTCTTTGTGTTTCTACCTAGAACACCTTACATCACTTCTCATTATTTAATTTTACATAGCTATAATGTTTATAGAACGCAGTAAGATGCTGTAATGTTTATAGAACGCAGTAAGGTGCCCTAATGTTTATAGCATGCAGTACGATGCTTTGTTTTCCTTGTTGTTTTAGATGTAAAATGACTACGGTCAACTCTTCTACTGGAGAACTAAATCATTCTGGAGAGCCTTTAAAAACTTTAAAAACGTAAGTAGATAACCGTTTGATTACAAAATCTTAGTTTAGATTTATCATCGTTATCATTCTAGTAAAGTTTTAACGTCAAGCTGTACTTTAACGTCGTGTTTACGTTAACAGTATTCTAACGTCAACACAATTCTGACGTAGTTTTAACGTCAACACACTTCTGACGTCAACACAATTCTGACGCAGTTTTATCGTCAACACTATTCTAACGCAAGGCCCAGTTTAGGCATGGGCCTGAGGGGCCCAGGCCCAGGGCCCCGCGGTTTGGGGGCCCAGCAGTTAATGGCAAAAATAGAAACAATTCCAGAACCAGTGGCGCGAGGGCGGAGACTAGGCTATCCCTCAAACTTCTCTGTAAAGTTCAACTCGATGATTGATCTAGGATTCTAGCGGCGATTTCACTAGTTATAACATTTCCCCGCCGTTATATGTCATTTCCGCGCATTGTATGCCATTCGGAACTGACATAATGTAATTTTTCTTGTATTACAGACAATGTCATTGTGTAATACACATGCGTGCCATTCAAAAGGGTATGAAAAAATATTTTCGTCGCATTGGGGGCCCCGCGATTCTAGTCAAGCCCAGGGCACCGCTCCGGTTATGCTGGGCTTTGTTCTAACGTAGTTTTAACGTCAACACAATTCTAACGTAGTTTTACCGTCATCTCAATTCTGACGCCGTGTTTAATTTAACACGATTCTGACGTCACGTCAACACAATTCTGACGTAGTTTTAACGTCAACACAATTTTATCGTAGTTTTAGCGTCAACACAATTCTAAAGTAGTTTTAGCGTCAACACAGTTCCAACGTCAACACATTTATAACGTAGTTTTAACGTCATACAAATTCTAACACAGTTTTAACGTCAACATAATGACGCAATTCTAACGTAGTTTTAACGTCAACACAGTTCTAGGGCAGTTTTGAAGTAATAACAATTCTAGCTTAGTGTTTAGTTCAACATAATTCTAATGAAGTTTTGAAGTAAACACAATTCTGTGTATTAGGTAATTTGAGCAATATATTTGTTTTTCAGATTTCGTTGTTTTGATAAGTATGGTACCAGTCCTATATTTGGTGTAAATGCCACGATTGATGCTACAGGACCCATCCATGTTGGCGACCCTGTTTATGCTTTAAGGAGACGTGTTAAATAAAGTGTTTACGTTTCACTCTTGTGTGTCTTGATTACTTTTGTGAACATAATCTGTGGTCTTTAGTATCAACCCTCATTTGGTGTCGGGCCTTTAGGAAATAGTACAAAGTTTAGAATACAATGAAATAGGAGTTTAACGACCTATGACCTGCTCAGGCTGGGCTAATGAAGACAGACATATGCCATACAGTGTGGTGTTAGAAATTTTTTTATCAGGACAATGGTGCTACGACCTACTCAAACTCTTATTTCGAATTCCTACTGCCAAGGTTTTTTTTGCGTGCAAGCCAATGCGTACACGGTACCTACGTTGTTCGTCCCAAAACGCACCAACACGCCAGCATAAAGGTTAAGAATACAATTTAAGGTGTCATATAGCCAAAAGAGCTTATATTTTTGGTCAAAATTTTTATTCAAATCGATCATTGGACATTTTACATTATATATTTTTTATGCAAATACATTTATAATAATTTAAGCCAACCCATTTCAGCATGGTTTCACTTTGTCAGTGGTGCACGACGAATTGTGCCTTTAACGATAATAAAACATGCCCACTCAACACAAACAAGGCCATTTCAGGACTAACAAATTGTGATACCTTACAATTCGTTTTCTCCCAACAATATGAACCCGTGGGACTCATAGAAAACCCACGCACGAGGTTAGGCCGTTGAGGCTAATTCCGGTTTCGAAAACAATGACAGTCCTCAAGATCTATCCGCGCACGCGTTAGACCGCAAATTCCCCCACCCCATCAACCCCACCCATTCTCCATGAAGGTGACCGGAAGCGGAAATGGAATGAAATGGGGTTTAACCTTCAAATGCATACGGGCATACAGTGGGAAATTTTGCAAGGGCAGCGTCACTATGGCCTACTCCTATATCGACTTTCAACTACAAGGGGATCTTTTACATGAACGCCATGTATACACAGGACCTCGGTTTTTCGTCCCATTCGGACGACTAGAAAGATTTCCTCGTCAGGCCCTTTGTCCTGTACCGATGGACATTCTCGGCCAATCGAACACCCGACTTCCAGACTAGCTACCCAGCGTTTTACCCACTTAGTCACCGTAGTTCCCATGGAAACGTTACTAAATTAAATAATTTTTAATAACAAGTTCTTAGATTAAATAGTGTATATATAACTATATAGTATGGATTTCCCTCTGTAATATACATAAATCACGTGTTTATAATAATAATAACAAGTGTTTAGATCAAAGAGAAGAACTTTTTCAATGAACCCCAGCTAATGGCGCCATCTAGTAGCAAATTCCTGTGGAACAATCAATTTCAGGTAAAAACGACCAGAGTCACACCGAACCATACCCTTCTGAAATGGCCTCCCGGACAAATACAAGTTTATCAGACCCTTTATTTAACCTTAATTTGCCTGAAAAGTTAGAGTCAGTTTTACTCGTAATTATGGTCGTGTTAAACATCATTTTGAAGTTGTAATTAAACCCACTCGTTGTTCTATTCGCGTCAAGCATTCTCGCCCAATAGTCTATTTTGCGTTTTATGCGAAAAGACAAAAATGTGACTAAGATCGTTTTTCCCCTGGACTCTTCATATATATAGCTAGACTATGGATTTCATTCTGTGTTTGTTAAATACATGAATCACGTGTTTAATTAAGAACTAAGTCTACCAGGTTTATTTCCGAATAGCGTAGACAGGATCACCCAGACTAATTTTACCCGGTTCATCAGCTGTTCCAAGCATACCCAATAATGGTGATTTACCATATTTCTTGTAACATCGTATCCTAAAAAACACCAAACATGAATATTTTAAAGGTGATGGAAAGACAAGTAGAAGCGTCAAGCAGCAGACGACGACCACCAAGACAAATGCGTATTTTGTGTATTCATTGTTTTTCTTCGTTTTATTGTGAGTTTGCTTTATTTTACAAGTCAATGAATGCTTAAGACTGGACCACGGACCCATTCACAAGATCTGATATGCGTTTGTTGTTTACTGCTTGTCTGTATTTTTGTCTTATTGGCTTTGTTTGTGTGTTGTGGGGTCCTCCTGCACTTACTATTAATACACATTTACCAGAGGCAACTGCAATATTAAAACCACATAAAAACCATTACCCAGGGGTCTGACTGCCACGCCCCCTAAAACACACACTACATGTGGTTGAAATGCATAGAAGTCCACTAAAACGACTCATCCATCTCGCAATTCAACCCCGGTTTCTCGCCCCATCCGAGCGACTAGACACTGTTCCTTGTCAGACACCCCTCCTGACATGGGAAACATATAGAATAGAATATTTATCTTACGTTGAAAGAGTTTTTAATGGTTCGCCATCTTCGCTTTTAACCCCTTTCTCTGGATCCACTGTCGTCACTAAACATCTAGAAATATAAATACACATGACGTAATTCTATGTCCAAAACAGAGTTGTCTTCCCTTGGAGTCCGAGCAAGACTTGTGTGGTGAATGGACGTAATAGGCTTCTAGTTTTTCCTGTTTGTCAATTTCTAGTCGATCCAATGATACCTTTAGTGTCAAGAGTGTCCACGAGATTAAAAAAAAAGATCAAGGGCGATAACGCCGATAGTAATTATATTGAAAATCAAGAAAATTCTTTAATTCAGAAACACACAAACTAGATAGTAGTTTTAACCTTTAGAGCGACCAAAAAGTTTTTTTTTAAAACAAATAAACGATCACCGGTGGTCATTTTCGAAAGTTGTTGATTTCAATGGGTTAAACACGCAATGTGACAACGTATTCTACGGGAAAAGGACGGGCCCGGAGCCAGGGGCTACTGATTATTTTGGAGGGGCTAAAAACACTCCTAAGAAATCATTAGCCTACTTTTGGCGAAATATTTCATGGGAGGGGGCAAATTCGATTTTTGGGAGGGGCTACCCCAATCCCCCCCCCCACACACACCATAGTCCCCCCGCCCCGTGGCTACGGGCCCGGACTAGGGTAACGGGTTTATTTGATGCAATGTGACCGATTTTACGTGACTAGGGTAACGGTTACTGTAATATAACTTGCATATGACGGTTTCTATATTATATGACTTTTACAACGGTTTCTACATACACTAAATATATTTGGTACTGCTGCTATAAATTGTCTTTGAATTGTAAAAAGGTTTATGAAGTAGATATGAATAAACGTACCTAGTGCAGGGTTCCAACATTCTAATGTTTACCTTTTTACCTATCAATAATTCCTTCCAATTATCCTGAAAATATCAGTAAGTTTATTCACCTGGGGCCTATTTCACGAAATTTTAACTAAGATAAGATCCCAATTTTAGTAATTTGATTGGATAATATTAGATTGATTTTAGTGCTTAGCCAATCAAAATTGAAGTATCTACTAAAATTGAATTTTATCTGAAGTTAAAATTTCGTGAAACAGGGCCCTGGACATAAAAATAGTTTAACGTTAGGTCTACATATCAATAAACCTAACATTTAAATGATATAATATGGCCGAATATTATACCACAGATATAAAACAAAGACGGGGCATAATCGAAAATGAAATGAAATGGGGTTTGACGTCCTACTTTTCTGTTGGTCCTCGTATAATGATGACGGGCATACGCCATGCAGTGTGCTTTGAGGGACATTTTTCCCGGGCAGCGAAACTAGGACCTGCTCTTATTTCAAACCCAACCCGTCATCCGTTCTTTTACATGCACGCCAACAAACTGATCCCGCAGTGAATATTCGCTTGGCCACTACAATCACTGATAAGCATGACATCGACGAGGCTTAATGAGTACGGCATATTAACTTTTTTACTCCGACAAATTAAATTCTCAAACATTTTTTTGAGGTAAAAGAAAAATAAATAAAGACGTTTGAAGTATTTGTAGTTAAAAAATATTTCCTATTTAGTGTAAATGGGTATTCAAATGAGTAAAATGCATCATTTTGCCCGAAGCAGTTAGGTGTTAAGTAAACATTGCACGAGCCGTTGAGCCAATGAGTAACGCCGCGTGCAGTCAACGCACGTGTTGTGGACAGTCATCTGTTACAGAGATAATTCGTAAGTAATTCTCTGTGAAACAGATTGGCACGCCAATGTGTACACTGGATCTGACGTCTTCATAGGCCTAGTCGAAACAGAAAATCGGGACGTTCTAAGCTATAACACCCACCTCTTCAAATGCCGTTTTACCATCTATTACAATATTAGGCCTGAAGTTTCTGTATGTCACCGGTTTCTTCAGATGGTTGTTGAGTTCTGTTACAGAAGCTTGATTCATTATCAAAAAACCACAACATTCGTCCTGATAACCTCCCTTTAATAAATACAAACACTTAAAGAGATGTTATCACTTATATCAAAGCTACTTTTTTTTAATGGAAGAGAGAGAGAGGGGTGGGGTGCATTTGGAAGGAAGAAGGTGAATGATGATGACCAAGCTGAAATGCGGAGTGGGAAGTATAACGCGATTGGGGGCGTTGCGAATCATTTTAAACCTGACTATGTCTGCTTACTGAAATTTGAATGGTGGAGAAGACATATTTTAGGTTACCTAGAGTACCACTGTCTCTACATCGTAATACAAGTCTAATAACTGCATTCTTTATAAATTCTGTATTTATCCAATACTACAACCAAATGACGCCTTTGCAATCAAAATTGAGGACATTTTATGATGATATAAGGGAGAGAGAGATGGGGTTTAACGTCCACTGGACACAAACTAGGTCATTTCGGGACTAACATATGGTTTAATTTTATTTCTATAATTCGCTTGCGTGTAGGGGTCTTTAGCAGTGGGAGGAAACCAGAGGTCCCGGAGTAAACTCACGGCATTGGACAGTCGACCCTACTCTTTGTCACGTACAACCGGGGATTCGAAACCATGCCAGTTGACTCAATGACAGGCTTTATGATAAAGCATGCACGTGCTAACCATTCAGTCCCCCCCCCCATGATGGGGGGCTGGGATGGCCTAGTGGTCTAGAGTGCCGCGCTCCGAACTCTAGCTGGCCGGTCACCTCTGGCTTGCGGCAGTGGTTTCGATCCCTGGTGTGAGCGTATGTGGCATGGAGATAGGGGCGCCTTCTTAACCTCGTGGGTTTCCTCCGGGACCTCCGGTTTCCTCCCACTGCTAAAGACCCCTACGCGCAAGCGAATTATTGAAATAAAATTAAACCATATGTTAGTCCTGAAATGACCTAGTTTGTGTCGAGTGGACGTTAAACCCCATTTCTCCCCCCACCCTTGTACGTGATAATTCTGTCGATAACCTTCTGGGGTACTGCAGTGATTCTTTTTACAAAGTGTCCGGATGTAATTTTTAGACTGACGATTTTATGATACATCAGGGAGATAAAATTGAAAATTTCAAATCTTGCTATTGGTAATCCATGGAGCAGAGATTATAACGATATATTATATGTATTACCTGGTCGCCAGGGGCGTATTTACCTGGTCGCCAGGGGTGTATTTACTTGATTGCCAGGGATGTCTATATACCTGGTTGCCAGGTAAAGCTTAGCTGTATTTACCTGATCGCCAGGTGTGTATTACCTGGTTGCCAAGGGTGTATTACCTGATCGTCAGGTGTGTATTTACCTGGTTGCCAGGTAAAGCTATATTTACCCAGGTGCGTATTTACCTGATCGCCAGGTAATGCTATATTTCCCCAGGCGTTTTTTCTTGAGTTGGCCTGTGATTTCATGAGTTCGGGTGTGGAGACGAGAAGACGAATTCCATCCACCATCAAATATTGGCTGAACCAGCGACTGGCTTCCTGTCCACAGTCCTGTCCTTCAAGATGGTTGTTCCATACCCTGAGGGAAGAGTAGAGGCAGACTTTAATTAATTCTGATTAAAAGATCCTATTTCGTTTCGTTTTTTGTTATAGTTCAAAATTTAGTTTTACTCGTCTTTACTACACTAGGATCTGGGTGTTGTGAGAGATCAACCAATGAAACGGTCTTTTACCGAGACTTCTTGATGCACGGAAACTGTGGGCATCCGACTAGAAACACCCAACGTCATAGGGCCAAAAATCGCTCGTATGAGCCCTGACGCGTTCTTCCACTACTCTACAACCATCGAAAGTAGAAAAAACCCCGAAACGATATATAGATCCGTATTTTAATCAAATTTACCTTAACCATAACTTAGTCAGTGGTGTACATAGAAAAAAAACCCAATAAATCGGGGCACCCAATCCAAGAAAGAGATTAAAATTTAAAAATTTAAGAATTTGAAATTATATCGCTGTTTACTTTGTTATACACTCTACAACCGGGAATTCGAAAAAAAAACAAACTTGATATGGGATCAAAAAGCCTAAATTTGTGTAACCAAGTTTGATGAAATTACCTGCATCTGATGACCTTAGATCGATCTGTGGATGGATGAAGAGGTACTGTTAATTCTGTCATTCCTGGAGCTGTTATAACCAATTGATCATCAGTATATCTCGTACTGACAGCGACTAACTGCGGATATTGTCTCGCAGTTAAAAAGTCGCCATTTTCTTTTGTCACTAACCAATGTCTAAAAAAAGAAATGAAACGTGATTTAACGCTTGTGTACGATAAGGATGAGGTTAAACTAGGTCATTTCGGGACTAACACATGGTTCAATTTTATTTCAATAACTTGCTTATGCGTAGAGGTATTTAGCAGTGGGAGGAAGCCGGGGGACCCGGAGAAAACACACGAGGTTGGACAGACGACCATACTCTATGCAGGGGCGTTTTAAGATTTATCATGGCGGAGGTTATACTATTTTGAGGGCCCTCTTTCTTGATAGGGGGTGGGGGGTGGTCTTGATTGATGATTTTTATGCCAATGCAATGACTGCATAGTGCATTCTCATTCAGTAATGGAGTCGCGACAGTAAAAGTGTATAGAAAACGATTGACTCGGACTCGGGACCCTTTCCCTTAGCCAGATAGGCCCTTTTGTCAGAAGTGGGGCCCTTTAGTCTGCCTTTAGCATTTTTCTCCCGTTTTATTTTTCCAATTTCTTTGATTTCTTTCGTGAGGTGGCTGGCGCCTCCAGCGCCTCAGCTATAAAACGCCCTTGACTCTATGCCACGTACGATCCGGGGAATCGAAACCATGTCAGTTTACTCAGTGACAGACTTTATGACTTTATGATGGAGTGCGCACGTGCTAACCATTCACCCCTGTGAATATTTGCCAACACAGCGTCGCTACGCCCTACTTTAATGTCGAATTCCAACTTTATTCACGGTATATGGAATTGTACGTAGACGGAACCCAGTTTTTAATACCACATGCGTCAGATCAACCTACTTTAATATTTGATTTACAAAATAAAAGTGGGTCGTAAAATCTGTCCGCGTGGTTTGGCAAAAAAAAAAGACCGGATACAATTCTTTGGCTCAAAATAATCTGTTACAGGTCCTTGTTGGTTTGGCCCTTTAAATGTAGGGGCGGGGGGAAGTCTATCGGTGTATGGGTTAGCCCGGGCCCGTAGCCAGCTCATAAAATTTGCGGGGGAGGGGGCGCGCTACAGATTTTTTTGAGAGGCTGAGGATGTGGCCGGCTAAGAACACCCCTAAAAAAATCATTATTGTTGGCGAAATATTTGGGGGCCACGGGCCCGGGTTAGCCAGAGCGAAATGGGGTTTATCGTCCACTAGACACACACAATGTAATTTCGGAACTAACATATGGTTTATTTTTATTTTAATAATTCGCTTGCGTTGAGGGGTCTTTAACAGTGGGGGGGGGGGGGGCGGGGGACCCGGAGAAAACCCACGAGGTTTGACAGCAGGCGACCCTACTGCTTTTCACGTACAACGGAGTACTGGGTAATGCCCGATACACCGCCGTGTTGAAATTTGAAACCAGTAATATAATATCTCAAAATAAAACGCAATGAACTGCGGTTTAACGTCCTATTGTTCTGCTCCGAGCTAGGCCTAGTGAAGACGGGCATACGCCATACAGTGTGCTATGAAGGAAACATTGTCATAGTGCTTGATAACGATAAGATGATAAATTGAGCGATTGTTTGCCATCAAACCTGTTAAATATGACATTTGCGATATTGCACACATGTAGTCTTGATTATTTACATACGTACTTACCTGTCATAAAATCCATTGACTCGTATACCCAGACTGGTAGCATCAGCTGTTTTTAAAGCAATACCACCACATGCCTTGATGGGGTAACTGTTAATATGGGTTATATGGCCCACCAACTCATACTGCTTCTTCTTCGACAACCATGAGGCTATATTAAACGTGTATTTTAAAGCCGATGAAATGACGAGTGTAGCCAGAATTGATGCAGGATCATCCGTGAAACCAAACGGCATCTTGTTAAAGGTGACTGTTTGCACTGGTCATAGATATAGAGTGCAGTTTTATATAGCCCTGACCTAGAATTAATCTAAAAGTATGGAGTAACGGACGAGACACAATGCGTTGTAAGAAGATTATTTTCATTTAATGTTGGAGGGGACGGGGCGAATGGCTTCAGGCTAGCTCATAAGGTCTGTCATTGAGTCAAGTGCCGTGGTTTCGATTCATGTTCAGCCTACAGCCCCTGTCACGCCAAACTAGTTCTCGCTACAGTCTGGAGAAAGTCCTAGAAAATCTTGAAGAGGGAGGGGGGTATGAGTTTTCTGATGATTTTGTGTGTGTGTATGTGTGTGGGTGTGTGTGTCTGTGTGAGACAGAGAGAGAGAGAGAAAGAGAGAGAGAGAGTTTAATTTCCACAAACTATTATAGGTAATTTCGGGACTAACATATGGTTTAACATATGGAGAAAACCCACGATGTTATACAGGTGACCCCACTCCTTGTCACGTACAAACGGGGAATCGAAACCACGTCAGCTGACTAAATGAAAGACCTTATGATACAGTGCACACGTGCTAACCATTCAACCATCCATCTACGATGCCCCCCCCCCACCCCAGTAAAGAAACCAATACGTCACAGAAATCAACGACTTTATTTTTGTGTCAAATCAAAGAGATCCAGGGATCCAGTAATTCCGGGTTGAAATTTCCATATTTAAACCATCAGTCAATCTTGCACGTGTCGGGGAAATTGGCAAACATTTATATATCTTTGATTCTTTGATCAATCGAGGTATGTTCTGAAATTCATAAACTTCGTAGCCTTCTTCATATAAATCCTCATCCAGCGATTCCTCGCTGATATCCATGCCCCTGTCTTTCAGCCTTTCTACAAATATAATGTATAAAATCCTATATTACAGCGGATTGCCAATCTGATTAATATACTTGTCCGTATTCAAAGGTAAAAATATCTGATTTTTCCACTTAGCTGACAATATTACCTTAAAGCGGGAATTTCATATTTTCTAACAAAGTCAAAACATAATTATTTCTATGTCTTTTGCTCAATAGGTTGTCAACTTACTATTATACGATCATGGGCATTATTTCACATTAGTGACACAGGAAATAATAACACAATTACCTCCCTTGTTTTTTCCATTCATCCCCATGGAATGGCTATCTTCAAACGTTTTAATTTGAAGTTGAAAATGATATTTTTGCCAATTTCTCAACTGGCAATAGTGAATTATAAGATTAATAGGATTATTCTTTAACAAGGTAGGACTGTTTATAGATACAATCTATTTTAGGCCTTTACTTTAATACATTTTAAAAATATAACTTAAAAATATGAAATTGCAACTTTAAAAGATATATTATGTAAGATTTGGATAAAGATTTAGCCATTCTTGCTATAATAATTCGAAAATAGATAATGTAGAATGAATAACTTGAAAATCTCATTCAAATTACTCTATTGCAAGCGAAGATATTAGCCTTTGAAGGTTTGACAGACGAATCTAAGTCTCTTTCCTCCATATTTGATTAAATCAAAGTATAGCTGAACCGTTTTAATCTATTTAATATCGGAGAAATCTGAAGTCATCGAGAATTGATTAATTAATGTCTAATGTATACTTTAAAAAACATTTTCAGGCCTAAAGAAAGACCTGCAATAGGCATATTTAGCGCTTGTATAAGGCATGTTTAAATCAGCATTCAGAGGTTGTATTTTATATATACTTGGCTATGTTGAAAACCTAACTCGACACTTAAATTATGGAATACTTACATTCGCCAAATAGCATGGATTTTCAATTTATGGAATACCTTAAGAATTGAGGGTGATCTCGTTTAAGATCTTGTTTTACTTTGATGACACATATCAATTAAAATACATGCACCGAAGGACGAGTGGCTCGGGTCCAATTCTGATCATTTGATATTTACCACCTATAGCGCGTTATAACACCAACAAAGGGGAATAATCGGAGACCAACGGGCTTAAAGAAGCTAAATCGCTAACATTTGGGACCTAGAAATTGACACAAGTGGGCAGCAACGCATATAATACTGTAATATGAATGTATATTAACTGATTTACATTCAATGGTTTCCGTTTTTACTCCAATTTCAAATCAGTTATGTTCCACGAAATAAGCCAGCAGTCCCAATCGAATGCAAATTTCTAGCGTCTGGTTAATCCAGTCTACATACGACGTTTGATTTGGTGCAATGTGTTTAGCCTTGTTGCCTGAGTCTCTTGCTAGTACTTGGGCTGAAACGCATTATGGTACATGATTCGTGTACTAATGGTAAAATGTTTATTTTGTCTTAAATATTGGATACCAGAAGCCCATCATTTTCCTGTAAGATCACAACATCAATGTTGATTTAAATTGACAAATAATTCGTGTTTGCAAAGTTGAAGATTTTGGATGATATTGAGCTAGAGACTTAGCTACTTTAACCTGATAAAAAGATGTGGAATCTAACTTTGAACTTTGAATAAGAAAAATAATTTTGTATTTAACCAATAGCTTATTCGCGGGATAACGAAACGAGCCAAATATCAAAGGGTTCATTGGCTTCAGTTCCATCGTTATTACATAATTTACTAACGGAGTGAAAGCTTTTCACATAGAACTGGGCATATAATTGGGTAAGACGCTGCGTCGAGACTTACCGAGGTGATTTCTACTTTCCATTGGTGTAGGACGGAGGGCCTGACAAAGACAGCTGGGTTGTCCTTCAGATGGGACGAAAATACATTGACATGCGCGTAAAAGATCCCCTGGCAGTTGGAATTCGATATAAGAGTAGTCCATTATGTGTGAATATTGTGATCTATCCAATGGGTTGTCTTATTGCAATGGCAAAAATCGGATTTAAATAAAACTTATTATTTATTAAAATGTATTCATTTTTTACTTTCTCATAGGAAATGTCTGCAACGAAAATAAAACCCGTCCAAACTATAATATTATCACCAGAGAAATGTTCAAACAAAGAAATAAACAAGACAAGAATACAAGCCTGCCATAAATTACAATGAAATTATTGATATCCATATGTCTTCATGATTAAATATTTTAATTAAATATGAATGTATGAATAGCTTTGGGGGATTGGGATGGCCTAGTGGTCATTATTATCAATACAACATTATTGTAATCCATACATAACCCTGAAATAATTTCTTATAATTTACAACTATAAACTTCAAATACAGGCATCGTTTAAAATGTACATAGATTTATTTTTAACCTTTCTTTATTAATTAACCAACTTTTAACCTTGTATTATATACAATATGTATTTATTCATTATATACACAATTGTATTATATGATACCTGTAAACGTTAATATTCTTTGTTAATAAAGATTTATAGCTGGTCGGTCACCTCTGGCTTGCGGCTGTGGTTTCGAGCCCTGGTGTGAGCGTATGTGACATGGAAATAGGGGCGCCTTCTCAACCTCGTGAGTTTCCTCCGGGCACTTCGGTTTCCTCCCACTGCTAAAGACCCCTACGCGCAAGCGAATTATTGAAATAAAATGAAACCATATGTTAGTCCCAAAATGACCTAGTTTGTGTCGAGTGGATGCTAAAGCCCATTTCTCTCTCTCTCTCTCTCTCTGTCTCTCTCTCGTATATAGCTCTGCTCCAATAATGACATTTTGTTATAAAGTTCTCATATTGCTGTTGTTCCCCCCCCCCCCCCCTCTTTTAGTTTGATATATTAGCCCAGTTGGAGCAGAACGGTAGGTCGTTAAACCCCATTTCATTTCGCTATGTCTCGCTCACGCAGCTTTGATAAACAACTTATTATATTGATGGACCGCCTGGTTGATTTTGAATAGAATGTTATTATGTGAATGTATATTACACAATAAAACTGGTTTATTACACGTTTGAAATGTGAAATATTAATTTGAAATGGTGCTCTTCGGTGCCAATTCACTACAAACAATAAAATATAGTTCCAAATGAACGATGAAAGAGTGTGAATTTCAACCTACAGGCAGAACTTGAATACAAGTTCGTCCACAATAGTCCACGATATTGGATCGGGGTTTATATGACGTCCAGGATTTTAACCTAATGGCATGATATCGAATAATTTACAGGTAAGAATTGAATATATCGAATACATATGTAATTTAAAGGTAAGAATTGAATATATCGATTATTTTAAAGGTTGAATATCGAATAATTACATAACACAACATAACATATTACATTTGATATAGCGCACATTACTGTCATGCATTCTATGGCGCTTCACAATGTGTTAGACAAATGTTAGCGGAATGCTATACGGAAAAAGTGTGTTTTTAGTTTTCTTTTAAAAACCGTCACAGTCTGGCATTGTTTTATACATTCTGGAAGGGTATTCCAGAGCCGCGGTTCTAAGACACTATCTGCAAATGTTTTACTTTTTGTCTTTGGAATGAATAACATGTTTTTTGCTGACGATCTCGTATTATATGATGAAGTTTGGGACTGTAATAATCCAGAAAGGTAAGCAGGGCAAGGTTGTGGAGACATTTAAACACCAGGACCAGTAGCTTGAATTGGCAACGAAATTCAATTATATGAAGTTCTTTCAGGACAGCAGTAGAGCTATGGCCGTTATTTACACCAAGAATTAGTTTTGCAGTAAAATTTGGAATTCGTTGGAGAGGCTGAAGAGTGGCTGCTGGCAGATCACAGAGCAGACTATTTCCGTAATCCATTTGGGAGAATATTAAAGAGCTGGCAATTTGAAGAGATGATTCTCGCGAAAGAAACGGTCTTAATTATCGCAAATTGAACATTGCCGAAGCAGCAAGACGAGTCTTCTGGTTACTGTGATCTTTTAAGTTTAAGTTTTCATCCAAATGCATGCCCAGGAATTTAACACGGGGTGAAGACCTAACTACATAATCCCCAACTCTTAATTCGTTGATGGTAGACTTGTGCAGCTGACGGCTTCCATCGAAGATAATAACCTCAGTTATGTCGTCTTTAGTCGATTATGCTGCATCAAGATTTTAACGTCGTGTAAGGACTCAGATAGGCGGGAAGCAATATGTGATTCTTCGTCAAGATCTCCGTCTTTAAAACTGTCATACAAGCTGTGGTCGTCTGCATAGCCAACTAATTTTTGATTACGTCTGATGCCGGATTCTAGTGTACTGGTGTAGCAGATAAAGTAGATCGGGCCATTTATGCTACCTTGTGGGACTGAAAAGTTTACATGTTTAACATCAGAGAAGTCGTTCTTAATTTTTACACGAAAGGTAAGACTTCAATATAGCGAATGATTTAAAGGTAAGACTTGGATATATCGAATAATTTAAAGGTTGAATATCGAATAATTTAAAGGTAAGATTTGAATATATCGAACAATTTAAATGTAAGACTTGAAGATATCAAATAATTTAAAGGTAAGATTTGAATATATCAAATGATTTAAAGGTAGAATTTGAATATATCGAATAATTTAAAGGTAAGATTTGAATATATCAAATAATTTAAAGGTAACTTTGATTTAAATACAAAAGGCATCGTGTTAATATTCAACAGATACGATGTTTTTTCTTATAGGGGGGGGGGGTTGGGATGGCCTAGTGGTCTAGAGTGCCGCGCTTCGACCTCTAGTTGGCCGGTCACCTCTGGCTTGCGGCTGTGGTTTCGAGCCCTGGTGTGAGCGTATGTGACATGGAAATAGGGGCGCCTTCTCAACCTCGTGGGTTTCCTCCGGGCACTCCGGTTTCTCCCACTGCTAAAGACCCCTACGCGCATGCGAATTATTGAAATAAAATGAAACAATATGTTAGTCCCAAAATGACCTAGTTTGTGTTGAGTGGACGTTAAACCCAATTTCTCTCTCTCTCTCTTTTTTCTTATAGTAAATGAAATTGGGTTTAACGTCGTACCCTTCTGCTCCGACTGGGCTAATGAAGATGGAAATCTTAGGAGCTAAAATATTTTACAATATGTCGGAAGTTACAGAGTGTCGGAACACCCAGTTTTGTCAAAAACGGAAATATTATAACTTCGAAAACGGGGAGTATTATTACAATGTTGCTTCAAATCACCCTAGCATTAATTCCATAATATTAGAAATTAAAAACAATTGAATATAATGCATGTTGTTATCTTGCTGCAAAAATACAGGATCATAATATACAATATAATTTAATATTGATTGTATAATTAGTACACGAGTCGTGTACCCTATGGTTTCTCGTGCCGTGTTTTAACGAACAAATAAAAACATGTCCTACAACACAATGTGGAAATAATTAGTAAAGACTGATTCACAAAAAAAAAAAAAAAAATAATAATTTGAACTTGTAGAATGCATTAAGCAGACGCAAACGGTTACCCTTCAATATTGATGTTATTTTATCGCGAAAATATGGGATATGTAGGCTAGTGAACTTTATAAATCAGTACACGCGTCGTGCACGCGTCGTGCACGCTAATGGTTCCGGACACCATTTGTGTAGAATGACCTAAGCAGGTGTACTGGACTGTTGTTCAGTTTCATATGTTCATTAACATATAGATTCAAAATTACAATTATGTTTTGAATACTTACTATTAATCAATTTATATTCATCCAAATTACACTGGTATTTGCTTTTAGACCTATCTTCATCTTTTTAAGGTTCCAAAAAGATGAGCCACATACCCTTTAAGATGTATCCATTTTGGGTTTTCTACTCTTCCTAAGAACAGTCGATGGATTGTTTCACGTGACGGACAAGAAGTTCAGTTTAATATATGAAGACTATAAAGGACCATCACCCTACACTATCCTAACAGCTGACGATGTTTTATCTTGTAATGTTCTATGTGAAGACAACCAACAATGTCTAACTTTCGCTTTTCATTCCGATACAAAAGAATGCTATATTTATGAGCGTCTGTTGATGCCATCAGAACTTGAATCTAAGCTTGGAACGAGAGTTTATCAGATTCAAGGTAAGTACCTAACGGATTAGTTTTATAGCAAAATGTAGAGGACGACTCCTAGATGTCACGTGGTATAAACAACATCGGGTTCCGGTTTGTGACGAGCGTCACTTTATGTCCAGAACTCAAGCAGTAAGTAGCCTAAATCTAGTAACAGTGTCGATACGTCCACTCGTTCACTACAAAAATAACAGAAAGAAAGGGGGAAATAACATGAATATGGAGAGAGAGAGAGAGAGAGAGGGAGAGAGAGGGGGTCTCGACCCAAACATATGGTTCAGTTTGATTTCAATAATTCGCTCGCGCGTGCGTAGAGGTCTTTAGCAGTGAGAGGAAACTGGAGGACCCGGAGAAAACACACGAGAACGGTGAAGCGACCTTACTCCTTGTGACGTACAACCGGGGAATCGAAACCACGTCAGTTGACTCAATGACAGACCTTATGATACAGCGCGCACGTGCTAACCATTCGGTCATCCACCCCCTCCTACCGAATATCGTGGGTGGAGAATCGAATGAAGCGGGCGTTGTAGATCATAAGGTCTGTCATTGAGTCAACTGCCGTGGTTTCGATTCCCCGGTTGTACGTCACAAGGAGTAAGGTCGCTTCACCGTTCTCATGTGTTTTCTCCGGGTCCTCCAGTTTCCTCCCACTGCTAAAGACCTCTACGCACGCGCGAGCGAATTATGACACCACCAAGCTATTGTGTGGCGTTGACTGAAAGTAACTATATGTGACTGGTGATAGCTAAATGAGTCTTAAGTCGCACAAGTAGATTTCTAATTACACGCTAATTTGTGTCCGAGTGCAGGAATTTTCAAAATTTTGTTTTGACGATTTTTAAATACCTTGACATGTTGAATTGTGTCAAGTTTAGTGGCTGTTTGGCATTTTTAACAAAGTTTTCTTGAAATAGGCCTTTCTGGACTCCCGGACTTTGAACTTGAATATCTCGACGATGGAGAAGGGTAGAGAAATGATTTTGGTATCATTGGGAACGTTACAACCGGTCAACGTGCAACAGTGTCTGTCACGTGGCTCATCATACAAGAGTGACATATAGTACGCACTAGTGATGGCTTAGGTTATACAGTATTTTGCGCTTGTGCTGTCACAGGTTGCAACCAGAAACGTGACTGGAGGACTAAACTGAGTACTACCTAGTTATTTTCGTGTTTTGCGGGTGGACTTTTTTTTTTTAAATATGGAATATTTAAAAAAAACAGCTTGTGCCTAATTTTCCAGAGAAAGAGAGAGAAATGGGGTTTAACGTCCACTCTACACAACTAGGTCATTTCGGGACTAACATATGGTTTTTAATTTTTAATTAAATAATTCGCTTGCGCGTAGGGGTCTTTAGCAGTGGGAGGAAATCCACGAGGTTGAGAAGGCGCCCCTATCTCCATGCCACATACGCTCACACCAGGGTTCGAAACCACAGCCGCAAGCCAGAGGTGACCGGCCAGCTCGAGGTCGAAGCGCGGCACTCTAGACCAATAGGCCATGTTTCCAGGCAGCGTTCAGTGATTTCTGTGCCTATCTAGTTTTTAACACAGCGTCTCTACAGCAACTTAACTCTAAACTCTCTTCACCCGTCACCATAGCTAACTTCAGACCTAATATAGTTATAGATAATAACACACCATTTGACGAGGTAAGTCCAATATAACAACACACAATTTGACGAAGTAAGTGCAATATGACTAACTTCATATCTAATAGATAACAACACATCATTTGACGAGGTAAGTCCAATATGAAGAGAGAGAGAAATGGGGTTTAACGTCCACTCAACACAAACTAGGTCATTTCGGGACTAACATATGGTTTAATTTTATTTCAATAATTCGCTTGCGCGTATGGGTCTTTAGCAGTGGGAGGAAACCGGAGTGCCCGGAGGAAACCCACGAGGTTGAGAAGGCGCCCCTATCTCCATGCCACATACGCTCACACCAGGACTCGAAACCACAGCCGCAAGCCAGAGGTGACCGGCCAGCTAGAGGTCGAAGCGCGGCACTCTAGTCCACTAGGCCATCCCAACCCCCCCAATATGAAGTATAGCTAACAACACACCATTTGACGGCCAAAGGAGAACAGCGGAGATTCGGTGATTAACGCGGTAGCCTACTCATCAGGGGCCCGGGGTTCGATCACGCTATTGGGTAAATGTTCCCCCTGAATTTTCCAATAATTCTATTTATAAATTTATGCTCGAGGCCCGAGATAAATAGAGAACCGCGGTGACTCAGTGAATAATGCACAGATGCACTAACCAGGAAGTACAGGGTTCGATCCCAAGAAAGTTTCTCGGGATTTGCTAGGGTGGTTTCTCCTCGTCAGTGATACAAGATGGTGGGCCTGGCAAGGAACAGCGTTTAGTCTATTGTCTCGTGTACCCGTTGATGTACACGTAAACGATCCCTTTGCTGTTCGGGCAAAATGTCTGTCGGATGTAGTATGATTATGTGTTTTATATCGTAAGCTATTGTAATACTATTGTAATACTAGTTAACTGTATAATAAAGTATGATAGTGTAATATTAGTCATATAGTATGATAGTGTAATACTGTGTATCTATATTATATATTATGACAGTGGAATACTGCTTATCTGTATTATATGGTAGGCTATGATATTGTTATGTGTAATATATGGTATGATATTGCAATACTAGTTATGTGTATTATATAGTATGATATTGTAATACTAGTTATGTGTTTTATATACTATGATATTGTAATACTAGTTATGTGTATTATATGGTATGCTATTGCAATACTAGTTATGTGTATTATATAGTATGATATTGTAATACTAGCTATGTGTATTATATACTATGATATTGTAATATTAGTTATGTGTATTATATGGTATGATATTGTAATACTAGCTATGTGTATTATATAGTATGATATTGCAATACTAGTTATGTGTATTATATACTATGATATTGTAATACTAGTTATGTGTATTGCTTGGTGTGATATTGTAATGCTATTTATCTATTTGTAGGATAACTGGCAGGTATTAAAAATTGGTGAAACTGTAGAGATGAGATTATTGGATCCCTGTACCAGGTAAATTATACCTGAACTTTGCATCAACTAAATTATACCTGTGTCAAGGTATTAAAATAACTTTTAAATTTGTACCTGTCATTAACACTTTGCACAAGGTAAACATATACCTGTATCATTATCATTAGTACCAGATCATTATTACCTTGTATCAGGTAAATATACCTGCATCATTCGTACCTTGTATGAAACGTTGAACCAGACAAAAGCCACAAGCGCTTGTCAAATGAAAACAGCTCTACGTCAATGGTTTAGGCTTCTGCAACCATAGCCAAAACAACCGGTATAATTAGTTCTTTGTGTTTCTACCTAGAACACCTTACACCACTTCTCATTATTTAATTTTACATAGCTATAATGTTTATAGAACGCAGTAAGATGCTGTAATGTTTACATAATACACTAAGATGTTCTGTTTTCCTTGTTGTTTTAGATGTAAAATGACTACGGTCAACTCTTCTACTGGAGAACTCAATCAATCTGGAGAGCCTTTAAAAACTTTAAAAACGTAAGTAGATAACTGTTTGATTAGAAAAACCTAGTTTAGATTTATCATCGTTATCATTCTAGTATAAAGTTTTAACGTAACAGTATTCTAACGTCAACACAATTCTGACGTAGTTTTAACGTCAACACAATTCTGACTTCAACACAATGTCAACACAATTCTGACGTCAACACAATTCTAACGTCAACACAATTCTGACGTAGTTTTATCGTCAACACTATTCTAACGCAAGGCCCAGTGTAGGCATGCCCAGGGCCCCGCGGTTTGGGGGCCCAACAGTTCATGGCATAGAAACAATTCCAGAACCAGTGGCGCGAGGGCGGAGACTGGGCTATCCCTCAAACTTCTCTGTAAAGTTCAACTCGATGATTGACCTAGGATTCTAGCGGCGATTTCACTAGTTATAACATTTCCCCGCCGTTATATGTCATTTCCGCGCATTGTATGCCATTCGGAACTGACATAATGTAATTTTTCTTGTATTACAGGCAATGTCATTGTGTATTACACATGCGTGTCATTCAAAAGGGTATGAAAAAATATTTTCGTCGCATTGGGGGCCCCGCGATTCTAGTCAAGCCCAGGGCCCCGCTCCGGTTATGCTGGGATTTGTTCTAATGTAGTTTTAACGTCAACACAATTCTAACGTAGTTGTACCGTCAACTCAATTCTGACGCCGTGTTTACGTTAACACGATTCTGACGTCACGTCAACACAATTCTGACGTAGTTTTAACGTCAACACAATTTTATCGTAGTTTTAGCGTCAACACAATTCTAACGTAGTTTTAACGTCAACACAGTTCCAACGTCAACACAATTATAACACAGTTTTAACGTCAACATAATAACACAATTCTAACGTAGTTTTAACGTCAACACAGTTCTAGAGTAGTTTTGAAGTAATCACAATTCTAGCTTAGTGTTTAGTTCAACATAATTCTGATGAAATTTTGAAGTAAACACAATTCTGTGTATTGGGTAATTTGAGCAATATATTTGTTTTTCAGATTTCGTTGTTTTGATAAGTATGGTACCAGTCCTATATTTGGTGTAAATGCCACGATTGATGCTACAGGACCCATCCATGTTGGCGACCCTGTTTATGCTTTAAGGAGACGTGTTTAAATAAAGTGTTTACGTTTCACTCTTGTGTGTCTTGGTTACTTTTGTGAACATAATCTGTGCTCTTTAGTATCAACCCTCATTTGGTGTCGGGCCTTTAGGAAATAGTACAAAGTTTAGAATACAATGAAATAGGGGTTTAACGACCTATGACCTGCTCAGGCTGGGCTAATGAAGACAGACATACGCCATACAGTGTGGTGTTAGAATTTTTTTTTATCAGGGCAGTGGTGCTACGACCTACTCAAACTCTTATTTCGAATTCCTACTGCCGAGGTTTCTTTTGCGTGCAAGCCAATGTGTACACGGTACCTAAGTTGTTAGTCCCAACACGCACCAACACACCAGCATAAAGGTTAAGAATACAATTTAAGGTGTCATATAGCCAAAAGAGCTTATATTTTTGGTCAAAATTTTTATTCAAATCGATCATTGGACATTTTACATTATATATTTTTTATACAAATACATTTATAATAATTTGAGCCAACCCATTGTTTTCAGCATGGTTTCACTTTGTCAGTGGTGCACGACGAATTGTGCCTTTAACGATAATAAAACATGCCCACTCAACACAAACAAGGCCATTTCAGGACTAACAAATTGTGATACCTTACAATTCGTTTTCTCCCAACAAAATGAACCCGTGGGACACATAGAAAACCCACGTACGAGGTTAGGCCGTTGAGGCTTATTCCGGTTTCGAAAACAATGACAGTCCTCAAGATCTATCCGCGCACGCGTTAGACCGCCAATTCCCCCACCCCCATCAACCCCACCCATTCTCCATGAAGGTGACCGGAAGCGGAAATGGAATGAAATGGGGTTTAACGTCCAAATGCATACGGGCATACAGTGGGAAATTTTGCTCGGGCAGCGTCACTATGGCCTACTCCTATATCGACTTTCAACTACAAGGGGATCTTTCACATGAACGCCATGTATACACAGGACCTCGGTTTTTCGTCCCATTCGAACGACTAGACAGATTTCCTCGTCAGGCCTCTGTCCTGTACCCATGAACACTCTCGGCCAATCGAACACCCGACTTCCAGATTAGTGAGCCAGCGTTTTACCCACTTAGTCACCGTAGTTCCCCTGGAAACGTTACTAAATTAAATAATTTTTAATAACAAGTGCTTAGATTAAATAGTGTATATATAACTATATAATGGATTTCCCTCTGTAATATACATAAATCACGTGTTTATAATAATAATAACAAGACACAGTGTTTAGATCAAATAGTATATTATGAAGAGTCCAGGGGAAGAACTTTTTCAACAAACCCCAGTCAATGGCGCCATCTGGTAGCAAATTGCATAAGCTTTCTGTGGAACAATCAATTTAAGGTAAAAACGACCAGAGTCACATCGAACCAAGGCCCTTCTAAAATGACCTCCCGGACAAATACAAGTCCATTGGACACTTTGTTTAACCTTAATTTGCCTGAAAAGTTGAAATGAGTTGTACTGGTAATTATGGTTCATGTTAAACATCATTTTGAAGTTGTGGTTAAAACCACTCGTTGTTCTGTTCTCGTCAAGCATTCTCGTCCAATAGTCTATTTTTCGTTTTATGCGAAAAGACAAAAATGTGACTAAGCTCGTTTTTTCCCCTGGACTCTTCATATATATAACTAGAGTATGGATTTCATTCTGTGTTTGTTGAATACATGAATCACGTGTTTAATTAGGGTTTCACACTGCGTAGCTTGTGTGAAACACTATTGTTTTTGTTAAAATTATTATTCTTATTATTATTATTATTATTATTATTATTCAGATTCCAATTTGAATAGATCTCAGCAACTACGTGTCGCATCGTTACGATTTCTTCGGTTTTACTGGGAAAGTGGGTGTGACTTAGAGGATAAAGCTATTTTGAACGTTCTGCGACAATGCGAAATGTCCGAAATCACCGAAGTTATCGTTTTTAAAAATATTGCAGTAATTTTAACAATAATCATTGGATTTTAACTTTCGATACATTTTGGCATAGCCTGAGACAGGGCACATAGCTACGCTACTTTCGATTTTTGATTTTCGGCAAATCTTCGAAGATATTAGGCGCCAAATTTCGAAAATTTAAAATTTTACAAAAAACTTTTTTATTTATGAATATTTTTTAGTCGTATTGTGCACAGAATTAAAGGGTCATCTGACTAGTGCAAAAATGTTAAAAAATTTTGTCTCAGTAATTTACCTTGGCCGCCATTGGCTAATTCAGTTTTTCAGTCCTAGATTAATTTTTTATTGTTCGATTTGTATAAAACAAAGTTCATATGCTTCGTTGTATCAATTGTCGTTTTTTTTATTACCAAAAGTGTTATCTGTCGGCACCGGAAGTGGCATAATTTTACCAAAAACTACAATTTTGACAGTTATTTACGATCTTCATAAACAAATATTATTTTTTTGAAAAATTATATGACTCAAAGAGTGTGCCCTTTCAAGGCGCAAAAAATGTAGGAAGCAGTTTTTTTAATTTCGATTTCATTTTCGAGCAAATTCGATTAAGAGGCTAAAAATGGTGTAAAATTGGCCTATTTACAACCTATTCAGGCTTTTCAGATTTTAAAATATTTCTTCGTAACTTTTATAAACTTGTAGCTATAATCCATACGAAGAAAATGTATGTTAAAATTCGTTTGTAATATAAGCAGTTGCCAAGAAATGGGCAGTTCTGCATAAGTCACTGTTTTCGTTATTTTGCCTGTAAAATAGTCAATTATTATTGGATTTTTATAAAAGTGACATCATTTGATTCAAAAAGCACGTAGCGTCATATCAAGTTGATTACAATTTAAAATTGACACCGGAAGTGACATCATTTGGTCAAAAAATGCATTTTACACTTTTTTAAATCAATGTTTTATTCAACCAAGAATAACTTAATATGTATTAATAATTTTAACTTTTGGTTTAAATTCACATATAAACAAAACTCATATGGTCATATAGATATCATAAAATGGTTTCTAACTTGTTCGGTTGCCGAGAAATAGACGGTTTTCTACAGGTCACTTTTGAAGGTTTCGGGGCCATAAAAGGGTCAATTATTATTCGATTTTCATAAACGTCACACCATGTTATACCTAATGCCATTTGGGATTTCATACAAGTAATTTAAGATTTTCATTATCACCGGAAGTAACATCATTTTGGCAAAAATTGTATTTTTAGCCTCCAAAACAGATATTTTATTCAAATGAGTCTGTTTTGAAATCTTTTTCAAATTATGGTATTTGATGCCAATCAACAAATAGAATGAACCCATACGATCATACAGATACCACAAAATGGTTTCTAACTTGTACGGTTGCCGAGAAATAGCCGATTTTCTACAAGTCACTTTTCAAGTTTTTTGGTCTTTAAAAGTGGCAATTATTATTCGATTTAACGTTTTTATTTATAAATATTATTTAGTCGTGTTGTGCACAGAATTAAAGAGTCATCTGACTAGCGCAAAAATGTTAAAAAAATTTGTCTCAGTAATTTTCCTTGGCCGCCATTAGCTAATTCAGTTTTTCAGTCCTAGATTAATTTTTTATTGTTCGATTTGTATAAAACAAAGTTCATATGCTTCGTTGTCCCAATTGTTATTTTTTTTTTTATTACCAAAAGTGTTATCTAGCAAATTGGATTAAGGGGTGAAAAAAGGCGTAAAATTGACCTATTTACAACCCATTCAGGCTTTTCAGATCTTAAAATTTTTTTACTTAACTTTTATAAACCTGTCACTATAATCCATACGAAGAGAATGTATGTTAAAATTAGTTTCTAATATAAGCAGTTGCCGAGAAATGGGCAGTTTTGCATAAGTCACTGTTTTCGTAATGTTGCCTGTAAAATAGTCAATTATTAATGGATATTCACAAAAGTGACATCATTTGATTCAAAAAGCAAGTGTGCGTCATATCATGTTGATTACTATTTAAAATTGACACCGGAAGTGACGTCATTTAGTCAAAAACTCAATTTTTAACTTTTAAAATCGATCTTTTTTTCAACCAAGAATTATGTCACATGTAATAATAAAATTAATTTTTGGTTTAAATTCACATATTAACAAAACTCATACGGTCAAATACATATCATAAAATTGTTTCTAACTTGTTCGGTTGTCGAGATATAGGCGATTTTCTGAAAGTCACTTTTGAAGGTTTTTGGCCCATAAAAGTGTCAATTATTATTTGATTTTCATAAAATTTTCACCCTTTGAAGCCTAATGTCATAGACGATGTTATAAAACTAATTTAACGTTTTCATTATCACCGGAAGTAGCGTCATTTTGGCAAAAACTGTATTTTAAGCCTTGAAAACCGATATTTTATTCAAATGAGTCTGATTTGTAATGTTTATACAATTATGATATTTGATTCCAATCAACAAATAGATTAAACCCATACGGTCATATAAATACCAAAAAATGGTTTCTAACTTGTACGGTTGCCGAGAAATAGACGATTTTCTACACGTCACTTTTCAAGGTTTTTGGTCTATAAAAGTGGAAATTATTATTCGATTTACATAAAATTTTCACCATATGATGCCTTATGCCATTTCTGATTTCATAAGACTAAGGGAACATTTACATTATCACCGGAAGTACTGTTATTTTGTCAGGATCAATTACATGTAACAAATGTATAAAATAAAATTGCTGGATTTGTTTGATTCTGTTTCCATTTTATTTGATGTGTGCAATGCTTATGTGGAAACCTGTATATTGGTTTCATTGGTACCGGAAAGGACATATGTTCAAGGGTAACGTAGCACCAAAAGTGACACAAGTTCAAGTTCAAAGGTAACATGGCAAAAGTGAAACCCGTCATTCCTGCATGCAGGTCTAGTTCTTATTAGGCTTTCAGACTTTCGTCTGAAAGCCTATTGAGATTACTAAAATTATTAGGGTTTCACACTGCGTAGCTTGTGTGAAACACTATTGTTTTTGTTAAAATTATTATTAGGCTTTCAGACTTTCGTCTGAAAGCCTATTGAGATTACTAAAATTATTAGGCTTTCAGACTTTCGTCTGAAAGCCTATTGAGATTACTAAAATTATTATTATTATTATTAGGCTTTCAGACTTTCGTCTGAAAGCCTATTGAGATTACTAAAATTATTATTATTATTATTATTTACCGCGGGGGCCAAGTTCTCCATGATCGAAAGCAGATATCGATCTGAAATCAACTTTTCTTTCGGGAAACCATGTGGTGGCTACTTGATAAAGTATTTTCGAAAATTCTGCGCATACCGGAAGTGGCAGATCTTTGTACGTTGTCAAAAAATTGAAAATTGGCCATAGTTTCGTCAATTATTTACCCATTTTCAAACAAATGACATTTTCGGAAACCCTGAATCTTTTCCGAGCCAATAGCAATCTAAGATTTTGTAATTTCGAAACTTCGTCGCTGACTTCTAGCGTTCGAAAATTAAAAAAATTTGTTTAAGAGACAATTTTTTTCATTTTTCAAAATTTTCAAATTTGACTTATATTTTTGGATACCTTAAGTCCATCCGATTCCAGTAATATAAGTTTCATTCAGAGTTATCGCCCTTTATTTTTCGATTTTTTTCGAATTTTCTACCTATTTTGTGAGCTCGGGTTTCGTTATATGGCTGAATTGGCGAATCTGAAACTTCTAAGGCATGAAGCCAAATGACCATTGCAAGGAATAAAGCTATTTCAACAATGATCCGTGGACCGGAAGTAGTCGAAATAATGTGCAATATTTTGAAAAAATGCAAAAAATGGATAGTTTTGGGGAAAACGCGATTTTTCCGTTCGATGTCAATGGATTAAAGAAATTAGGGTACCATTGGACTGCACTAGGATTGTACTATCGTATGATACCCAATTCATACGGATATTATGATCAGGCAGCAAAATATGGCACGCTGAAAATCAAGTATTTTCTGATTTGGAGCGTTTTTGGACGCCTATATCTCGAAAACTTAACCGTAACTTTTTCTTAAATTTTTTCTATCGAAAGTCCTTTCGGGGTTAATTTGCACGAAACCACCCAATAAGCCTTTGAAATATCTGGAATGGGCGAAATAACGGACTGAAAATCGAAAAAAGTCGAAAAATCGCGAAATTTTGGAAAATGCTCTACTATTTTTTTTTTTGAAGAGATTTTTTAAAAAAGGTCGTATATTCAGATAGCTGACCTAATTAAGAATCTAACGATGTATAATATGTATGTAGTTATTGAAATTTAATTTTCGATATTTTAATTTTTTTTCATTTTTAGCACTTTTGAACACAGGATTTCTCAGGGGCATTTTATCTGATCAGATAATGTAATATATCATTACAGAGCCCTGTGGCTATTTTAGTGCCCAAACCGGCTATTAAAAATATTCCGACAATGATAACCATACCGGAAGTATTCAAAAAATGAAAAAAAAAGGTTAAAAACATTGTCTCACTTGCGAAAAACTTGATTGCTCCCTTAGGTAATAGCGGACCAAAAGAACTAAAGTGTCGTTGGATAGCCCTATTAATGGACCATCATATGGTATCTAAATAATACGATTTCAATTGTAAGGAAATAAATTATTGTATGCCAAAAATCAAGTATTTTCCGCTTTTTTAACATTCCGAGACGCCCTTTTCTCGAAAACGACGCCTACGATTTTTCTTAAACTTTTCTTACTCAACGTCCTATCGGTTGTCTATATAGTGAATCCAAAATGAAAAGCATTGAAATAATATAGGTGGTCCAAAAGTGGCCTCAAACTTTGAAAAAAATTGAAAAATCGTTAAAGTTTTGGAAACGCTCTTTAATTTATCTTTTTTTCCAAAACTACTCAATGGATGTTTCTGAGACTTCTGGTACAGAAAGTTAAGTATCCAAAGAACTTCGTAAAGCTATCACGACAATGATCGTAAAACCGGAAGTAGTCGAAAAAATGTCCGATATTTTGAAAAAAAAAATTTTTATTACCAAAACCTTTTTCATTTATGAATATTTTTTGATGGTATTTTACACAGGGTTAAAATATCATCCTACTTGAACAGAAATGAGAAAAAAAATTGTCTCGGTAATTTGCGTTAGCCGCCATCGGCTAATTTAGTTTTTCGTACCCAGAACAATTATTTATTGTTCGATTCGTATAAAACAAAGTTCATATGCTCCGTGGTCCCAATTGTAATATTTTTTGTTACGGTGAAATTTTTCTGTCGGCAACGGAAGTGACGTAATATTAACAAAAACTACAATTTTGACAGTTCTGTACCACTTTTTGAAAGCAAATGTTATTTTTTTCAAAACTGATATAACTAAAAGGATGCACCCTGCAAAGGTGCACAAAATCTTTAGCTCAGATTTTTTAATTCCAATTTCATTTTCGGGCAATTTCGAATAAAATGTAAAATAAAGTGTAAAATTCAGTTATTTACAATTCATTCAGCGTCTTCATATTTTGAAATATTTATTTGTTATTTTCATAAACTCGTAGCATTAATCCAGACAAAGAGAATGTATGGGAAAATTAGTTTGTAATATGAGCAGTTGCTGAGAAATATGCAATTGTGCATGCATCACTTTTCACGTTATTTTGCCTATAAAGGAGGGAATTATTATTCGATTTGCAATATTTTTTTTCCATTTGATGCCTAATGCCATTTTGGACTAGGTCAAGCCAATTTTACATTTTCACTGTGACCGGAAATGACGTCTTTTGGGCAAAAGCTGTATTTTTAACCTAAAAAACAAATATTTTATTAAAATGAGTCTGCCTTATAATATTTTTAGAATTGTGATATTTGATTCCCATCAACGAATAGAATGAAGCCATACGACCATACAGATACCACAAAATGGTTTCTAACTTGTACGGTTACAGAGAAATAGGCGATCTTCTATCAGTCACTTTTCAAGGTTTTTGGTCTATAAAAGTGTCAATTATTATTCGATTTTTATGTTTTTTTTACCATTTGATGCCTTATGCCATTTATGACTTCTATGAACTATGTTAACATTTTCAATATCACCGGAAGTAATGTAATTTTTGCAAAAAACGTATTTTTAGCCTTCAAAACAAACATTTTTTTGAAGGGATTTATTTTTATCATTCGTTTAACTTTATAACGTCCAACTCTAATGGGCAGTAAGATTGAATCAATACCATCATATTGATATCAAGAAAAGGCTTCTAGCATGTTCCCTTGTCGAATAATAGCCAATTTTCCCAGTGTCACTTTTAAGTTTTTTACCTTCTTAATTTCAGTTTATGGGTTATACATTAATTATTTATTGCCCGATATGTATAAAACAAAGTTTGTATTTTGTATGTTGCGAATTTTCGACTTATTTTTCACCTATAAAAATTTCTTTCGGCACCGGAAGTGACGTAATTTTGCCATAATTTACAATTTTGACCGGTCCTTTCGCCAGCAAATATTACTTTTACATATGATAGAGGGTGTCACTGAAGCAAAACAACTAAAGTATAGTTCGGTAGGTCACTGGATCGGTTATGGTATAATAAACTTCCTGTATGATTCCTGAAAGCCGGTTCAGTGCTGCTTGCAGGTCTAGTTATTATTATTATTTACCGCGGGGGCCAAGTTCTCCATGATCGAAAACAGATATCGATCTGAAATCAACTTTTCTTTCGGGAAACCATGTGGTGGCTACTTGATAAAGTATTTTCGAAAATTCTGCGCATACCGGAAGTGGCAGATCTTTGTACGTTGTCAAAAAATGGAAAATTGGCCATAGTTTCGTCAATTATTTACCCATTTTCAAACAAATGACATTTTCGGAAACCCTGAATCTTTTTCGAGCCAATAGCAATCTAAGATTTTGTAATTTCGAAACTTCGTCGCTGACTTCTAGCGTTCGAAAATTGAAAAATTTTGTTTAAGAGACAATTTTTTTCATTTTTCAAAATTTTCAAATTTGACTTATATTTTTGGATACCTTAAGTCCATCCGATTCCAGTAATATAAGTTTCATTCAGAGTTATCGCCCTTTATTTTTCGATTTTTTTCGAATTTTCTACCTATTTTGTGAGCTCGGGTTTCGTTATATGGCCGAATTGGCGAATCTGAAACTTCTAAGGCATGAAGCCAAATGACCATTGCAAGGAATAAAGCAATTTCAACAATGATCCGTAGACCGGAAGTAGTCGAAATAATGTGCAATATTTTGAAAAAATGCAAAAAAATGGATAGTTTTGGAGAAAACGCGATTTCTCCGTCCGATATCAATGGATTAAACAAATTAGGGTACCATTGGACTGCACTAGGATTGTACTATCGTATGATACCCAATTCATACAGATACTATGATCAGGCAGTAAAATATGGCACGCTGAAAATCAAGTATTTTCTGATTTTTAGCATTTTTGGACGCCTGTATCTCGAAAACTTAACCTACAATTTTTTTTTAATTTTTTCTATTGAGAGTCCTTTTGGAGGTATTTTGCATGAAGCCATCCAATAAGACTTTGAAATGTCTGGAATAGGATAAAAAAGGGACTGAAAATCGAAAAAAGTCGAAAAATCGTGAAATTTTGGAAAATGCTCCACCATTTTTTTATTTTAAGAGATTTTCAAAAAAAGGTTGTATATTCAGATAGCTGACCTAATTACGATTCTAACGATGTATAATATGTATGTGGTTATTGAAATTTAATTTTCGATATTTTAATTTTTTTGCATTTTTGGCACTTTTGAACACCAGATTTCCCAGGGGCACTTTATCTGATCATATAATGTAATACATCATTACAGAGCCCTGTGGCTATTTTAGTGCCCAAACCGGCTATTAAAACTATTCCGACAATAATAATCACACCGGAAGTATTCAAAAAATGAAAAAAAAGGTTAAAAAAATTGTCGCACTTGCGAAAAACTTGATTTCTCCCTTAGGTAATAGCGGACCAAAAGAACTAAAGTGTCGTTGGATAGCCCTATTAATGGACCATCATATGGTATCTAAATAATATGATTTCGATGGTAAGGAAATAAATTATTGTATGCCAAAAATCTAGTATTTTCCGATTTTTTAACATTCCGAGACGCCCTTTTCTCGAAAACAACGCCTACGATTTTTCTTAAACTTTCCTTACTCAAAGTCCTATCGGTTGTCTATATAGTGAATCCAAAATGAAAAGCATTGAAATAATGTAGGTGGTCCAAAAATGGCCCCAAACTTTGAAAAAAATTGAAAAATCGTTAAATTTTTGGAAACGCTCTTTAATTTATCTTTTTTTCCAAGACTACTCAATGGATGTTTCTGACACTTCTGGTACGTAAAGTTAAGTATCCAAAGAACTTCGTAAAGCTATCACGACAATGATCGTAAAATCGGAAGTAGTCGAAAAAATGTCCGATATTTTGAAAAAAAAAATTTTTTTTACGAAAACCTTTTTCATTTATGAATATTGTTTGATGGTATTTTACACAGGGTTAAAATATCATCCTACTTGAACAGAAATGAGAAAAAAAATTGTCTCGGTAATTTGCGTTAGCCGCCATCGGCTAATTTAGTTTTTCGTACCCAGAACAATTATTTATTGTTCGATTTGTATGAAACAAAGTTCATATGCTCCGTGTTCCCAATTGTAATATTTTTTGTTACGGTGAAATTTTTCTGTCGGCAACGGAAGTGACGTAATATTAACAAAAACTACAATTTGGACAGTTCTGTACCACTTTTTGAAAGCAAATGTTATTTTTTTCAAAACTGATATAACTAAAAGGATGCACCCTGCAAAGGTGCACAAAATCTTTAGCTCAGATTTTTTAATTCCAATTTCATTTTCGGGCAATTTCGAATAAAATGTAAAATAAAGTGTAAAATTCAGTTATTTACAAATCATTCAGCGTCTTCATATTTTGAAATATTTATTTGTTATTTTCATAAACTCGTAGCATTAATCCAGACGAAGAGAATGTATGGGAAAATTAGTTTGTAATATGAGCAGTTGCCGAGAAATATGCAATTTTGCATGCATCACTTTTCACGTTATTTTGCCTATAAAGGAGGGAATTATTATTCGATTTGCAATTTGTTTTTCCATTTGATGCTTAATGCCAATTTGGACTAGGTCAAGCCAATTTTACAATTTCACTGTGACCGGAAATGACGTCATTTGGGCAAAAACTGTATTTTTAACCTAAAAAACAAATATTTTATTAAAATGAGTCTGCCTTATAATATTTTTAGAATTATGATATTTGATTCCCATCAACGAATAGAATGAAGCCATACGGCCATACAGATACCACAAAATGGTTTCTAACTTGTACGGTTACAGAGAAATAGGCGATCTTCTATAAGTTACTTTTCAAAGGTTTTCGTCCATAAAAGTGTCAATAATTTATGAATATTTTTTGACGATATTTTACACTGGGTTAAAATATCATCCTACTTGAGCAGAAATGAGAAAAAAAATTGTCTCGGTAACTTGCATTAGCCGCCATCGGCTAATTTCGTTTTTCGTACCCAGAAAAATTATTTATTGTTCAATTTATATAAAACAAAGTTCATAAGCTCCGTGGTCCCAATTGTAATTTTTTTTGTTACGGTGAAATTTTTCTGTCGGCAACGGAAATGACGTAATATTAATAAAAACTACAATTTTGACAGTTCGGTACCACTTTTTGAAAGCATATATTAATTTTTTTCAAAACTGATATAACTAAAATGATGCACCCTGCAAAGGTGCACAATATCCTTAGCTCAGACTTTTTAATTTCAATTTCATTTTCGGGCAATTTCGAATAAAATGTAAAATAAAGTGTAAAATTCAGTTGTTTGCAATTCATTCAGCTCTTCATATTTTGAAATATTTATTTGTAATTTTCATAAACTCGTAGCAATAATCCAGACGAAGAGAATGCATGCGAAAATTAGTTTGTAATGTGAACAGTTGCCGAGAAATATGCAATTTTGCATGCATCACTTTTCACGTTATTTTGCCTATAAAAGAATGAATTATTATTCGATTTGCAATTTTTTTCCCCATTTGATGCTTAATGCCATTTTGGACTAGGTCAAGCCAATTTTACATTTTCATTGTGACCGGAAATGACGTCATTTAGGCAAAAACTGTATTTTTAACCTAAAAAACAAATATTTTATTCAAATGAGTCTGCCTTATAATATTTTTAGAATTATGATATTTGATTCCCATCAACGAATAGAATCAAGCCATACGACCATACAGATGCCACAAAATTGTTTCTAACTTGTACGGTTACAGAGAAATAGGCGATCTTCTATAAGTCACTTTTCAAGGTTTTTGGTCTATAAAAGTGTCAATTATTATTCGATTTTTATAATATTTTTACCATTTGATGCCTTATGCCATTTATGACTTCGATGAACTAAGTTAACATTTTCAATATCACCGGAAGTAATGTAATTTTTGCAAAAAACGTATTTTTAGCCTTCAAAACAAAACATTTTTTTGAAGGGATTTATATTTATTATTCAATTAACTTTATAACGTCTGACTCTAATGGGCAGTAAGATTGAATCAATACCATCATATCGATATCAAGAAAAGGCTTCTAGCATGTTCCCTTGTCGAATAATAGCCAATTTTCCCAGGGTCACTTTTAATTTTTTTACCTTCTTAATTTCAGTTGATGGGTTACAGGTTAGTTATTTATTGCCCGATACGTATAAAACAAAGTTTGTATTTTGTATGTTACGAATTTTCGACTTATTTTTCCCCTATAAAAATTTCTTTCGGCACCGGAAGTGACGTAATTTTGCGATAATTTACAATTTTGGCCCGTCTTTTCGCCAGCACATATTACTTTTATATATGATAGAAGGTTTCACT